>CATQJA010002648.1:1307500-1708053 GCA_958295435.1 Mesorhabditis spiculigera
CGGCGAACGCCTGTAGAATATTGGTCGAGGTACAACATTTTAAATTTACGTTCCGTAAGCGTCTCTTCCAGCCTGTCCATGTAAATTCTATTTTTTTATCGTTTTTTAGTTACCCAACGACGCGGAGAGCCTATCACAAGTGCTGATTGAAGAGGAGGAGACCAGAGATCTACTGGAGCATCATGGTCATTTGTTGAGAAAGGTAAGTCTAAGTCCAAGCCTAAGCCAAGCCTAAGCCCAGGCCCAAGCCCAAGGCTAAGCCTAAGCCTAAGCCTAAGCCTAAGCCTAAGCCTAAGCCTAGGCCTAAGCATAAGCCTAAGCAGTCTAAGCCTAAGCCTAAGCCTAAACCACCCGTAACCCTATGCCTATGCCTAAGCCTAAGCCTAGGCCAGGCCTACGAAAGCCTAACGCTAAGCCGAAGCCTAAGCTAGGCCTAACCATAAGACGAAGCCTAAGCCTAAGCATAAGCCTAGGCATAAGCATAAGCATAAGCATAAGCCGAAGCCTAATAAGTCTCCTTTCCAGGGGCTGAACTTCGCCCACACGCCATCGGCCCATGAGCTGCTCAGCCGAAGCCTGCCCGCCCCGGCCCTGACCTCAGGTGCACTTTCTTAGACTTACTTGTTAAAAAAATCATGCTGGTAATTAAAAAAAAATCATTATGTGAGTAGTCTTTCATATTAAAAGTTTTCAGACCTCCGCTTCTTGCGCGAGTTCATCTCCGGCTCGCCGGCTACTGTCGCCGGGCTTTTGGCCAGGTACGATGTTTAATTGCCATGACTTTTTTATTTCCTTTTATATAGAAAATATGATTTCTAACTTGAACTTTATCAGGTTTTAAATCTGATTAATAGAAGTCGATATTCAAGCTGAAATATTCAGGTGGCTCCCCCTCGGCCCCGTCGTCGACTTGGCGACCTGCCAGTTGGTGATGAGCGACGAGCAGCTGACGGTTGGGGGAAGGAATACGGTAGCTACGGCCAGGGAGCAAACTATTCAATTTTTGGAATCGTTTAGATAAAATTCATCGCTCGGGACCAATTGGGAAGGTTGGCGCAGTGTCCGGAGCTGAACATCGAGGTCAATCTCTCTTTCCCTCTCTCTCTCCCTCTCTCTCTCTCTCTCTCTCTCTGTTTCTCTCTCTCTCTCGCTCTCTCCCTTAACTTGCCAGTCCCTAAAAAACGATTTTCAGATCTCGGTCCAAATTGGCGGAAGTAGCAGCGATTCTACGCGCGGAGACGCAATTCGATCCCTAGACAACTTGCCGTCCCTTCAGATGATGCTCCAGGTAGGGCAGGCTAGCAGAGATTGTTGAGGAAGATGAGAGGGCAGGCTAGCAGAGGTTATTTACGAATTTTAGAACCCCTACCAGCCGATGTATCTAAACAAGGCGCGCTACACCTCCATCTGCGTGATGCCCGCTTATTCCGGCTTCAGCCAGGAAGAGCTCAGGTCGGTCCTTCTGGTACGATCCCTGAAAATGGGGTCTTTTTAGGCTCGGCTTCTTCCGGGACGCCATCTCGAGGGAGTGTATCGTGTTGCAGCCTAGGAACGGGTTTAGGTGAGAGAGAGAGAGAGAAAGAGAGAGAGAGAGGGAGGGAGTGAGATAGATTATTCCAATTCTAGCTTCTCCGGCGATTGGACCCCGCGCCAACCTGGAACCTACCGAGTCGAGTGTCGCGTTGACGGCTTCCAACTTCCGCAATGTTACACTGTCGAGGTTTGTTACAAAGCCAAAGCCTAAGCCTAAACATAAACCTAAGCCTAAGCCTAACCTACGTTTTTTCAGGTAGTCGAAAGCGGTGACAAGCAAGAGGGAAAGAAGGGCCGTCACCGTGTCGCGCAGCTCTCCCGAGCCCAGCTCGCCAGCATCCAGGCTACCGCCCCTTTTCAAGCTGTCCGCATCCGGAATTCCCCTTCCTTGACAGCCCAGATCGTCGGCTTCTTGCCAAGAGGTGGGCAGGCTAGCGGAGATTTTTGAGGAATTTCTTCAGGCTCGACCCTGACGTTCATCGAGGAGGTGGAAAATGTGGACGGGAAATGGCTGCGACTTACGGAGGAGACGAGTGCCTTGCATGCAGAGGCGCCACATGGACATGTGCAGGTAGCGGTCGAATTCAGCAACAATTTCTGTTAACCTGCCCTCTCCTCTTCCTCAACAATCTCTGCTAGCCTGCCTCAACATTTATTTTTCAGGCCTGGTGCCTACAATTCCACAAAGCCCTCGACCGAGAACTGATCCGACTTGTCGAAGCTGTTCGTTCCCCGAAAGAAGAATGTCAGCGCCAGGAGAGCGTCGAGATGCAAAAATCGATGGAGCGTGCCGGGGAGCAGAGCGTGTTGATCGAGACCCAGGAGGTAGGCTCTAAACTGCGAAATCCAGGCCAAAACTCAGATGTATGTTCTCGAGGACGGCGACCGGGTCGAGCTGTTCAGCCGGCCGTCCCTTGACGCTGTCGTCGATGGGGAAGTGGTTGAAGGTGAGGGGCAGGCTAGCAGAGACTGTTGAGGAAGAGAAGAGGGCAGGCTAGCGGAGATCCTTTGTAAAATCCAATTTTCCAGGGCGTCGGGAGCTACTCACGGACGGCTGGGTGCACAATGCTCAAGGCGTCTGGATCAGGCTCGCCCACACGAAGCGCTTCATCTTGGCTGAGGACCAAGTCGGGCGCTCCTCGGTGCATTCCCAGGCCCAGAGCTCGAACGGGAACGATGATGAGGAACCCGGGCCGTCGAAGCCGACGCCGGTCAGGTGGGGTTTCCTCAAGAATCTCTGCTAGTTCGCCCAGTTTTGAAAATTAGCTTACGTGGTTTATAGGGCCCCAGCCACGTCGGTAAAGGCGATGCGACCTTCGATTGTGGATTGCTGCCGAACAGGTAGATCTCTCTCACTCTCTCTCTCTCTCTCTCTCTCTCTCTCTCTCGCTCTCTCTCTCTTTCTAAGCCTTGAATTTCAGTTTTTGCCGCCTTCCTGTGGCACGAGCATCTCGTGAAGGACGCGATGGCCGCAGCTGCGTATCTCAAATTTCACAGCCATTTACATAACGTAAGTAGTTCGAGGTTACGGTAGCTTTGCGGCATTCGAAGCCTGGGCTAGGCTTAAGCTTAGGCTTACGCTTAGGTGTGGTCTTAAGTTAGGCTAAACTGAAGCCTAGGCTTAGCTTAGGGTGAAGCTTAGCTTCGCCTTAGGTTTGGGTTTAGATTTTGTCTTAAGTCAGGCTTAACTGCAGCGTGGGCTTAGACTGTGGCGTTGACATAGGCTTAGCTTGGGCATAGGCTTAGGCTTTGGCTTACGGTGGTTTTAAGTTAGGCTTAACTAAAGCGTAGGCTTGGGTTTAGGCTCAGGCTTACACTTACGCATAGGCTTGGCTTAGGCTTAAGCTGAGGCTTAGCTTAGGCTTAGCTTGTCTTAAAAACTCACCTACAGTACCCCAATTTCCAGCTATGGCCCTGCTCGCAAACCGCCCCAATCTCGCTGGCGCCCAGCCCGCTACAGCCGTTGGTCAAGGTCTGGAAGGAGGTCGGGTTTTTGTCATTTTTGATTTTATGGAAGTAAATAGGAAATAAAAATAAGAAAAATACAATCAAATAAGAGAAATAAAAATAAAAATAATGAGCATCATATAAAAATAATAATGTTCTAGGTCAGCGCCGCGATCCAAAGCACTATCCACCAAAATATCCTGCTGCCCTCCCCGCCGTCGGTCCGCCGTCCAAGGTATCGTTTTTCTATACAAAATTAATTCGACATTTATGGCGAATTTCATGTATTTTTGATGGTTTAATAATACACCGAAATTCCAGGCACAGCCAAAACCCTGATATGGCCACTTTGGAGACCGGCGAAGCGATGTGCGAGCTTTGCGAGGGGAGATGCCGAGGGCCCGTTACTGGTAATAGGCTTAATTTTATTATTTATGGTTCTGATATAACTAAATTAAATAGATTTTGTAAGGTTAATCAGCTGGGTTGCACGCATTTTTTTAACGTTTTAACTTCTAAAAAATAAGTTGAAAATTCGGGTTTAGTTCACATGCGAATGGGACACCCGGGCTGCGGAGGGGAATGCCAGGGCCATGGATATAATTCGCATGGAAAGTACACCACCGGGTGGGCCGGCATGTGCGGCGAGGGTGGGCGAGCGCCTTCAACATGGTCAGTTGACTTTTTGGAGAATTGGGCAGGCTAGCAGAGATTGTTGAGGAAGAGGAGAGGGTAGGCTAGCAGAGGTTGTTGAGGAAGAGGAGAGGGTAGGCTAGCAGAGATTGTTGAGGAAGAGGAGAGGGCAGGCTAGCAGAGATTGTTGAGGAAGAGGAGAGGGCAGGCTAGCAGAGATTGTTGAGGAAGAGGAGAGGGCAGGCTAGCAGAGATTGTTGAGGAAGAGGAGAGGGCAGGCTAGCAGAGATTGTTGAGGAAGAGGAGAGGGCAGGCTAGCAGAGATTGTTGAGGAAGAGAAGAGGGCAGGCTAGCAGAGATTGTTGAGGAAGTGGAGGGGCTGGCTAGCAGAGAACTTTGAGCTTCAGGTACCTGCTGTGCCCTCCTTGCCGAGCCGCCTATTTGCGTCAGACACCTTCTGGTCATCAACAGGAACGGAACAGGAGGTATCTTACCACTCTCTCTCACTCTCTCCCTCTCTCTCGCTCTCTCTCTCTCTCACTCTCCCTTTCAGATGGCGCGAATTCCGACTCTCCAGTGGCCAACTTGACAGTCGACCCGAGTCTGTCATTCGCCAGAACGCGCTCTTCCTCCTCGACCTGAATGCTACCGTTGAAGGAGCCGAGGGGAGCAAGGTAGGTCGCCTAAGGCTAAGTCTAAGCCTAAACCTAAGTCTAGCCAAGCCCAAGCCTCAGCCTAAGTCCAAGCCTAGCCTGACCTCCTCAAGAATCCCTTCCAGCCTGCCCTACCTCTGCTTTTTAGAACAGCTCTGCAACCACTTCCGGCTGGACTACCGTATTCCCCGGCCAGCTCCTCTCGCCTACCGTATACCGATCGGCAAACCTCGGGGGTCCCGGCACGACGCATACGGTAAGTCGTTAAACTCGCGTTGTGGAGTTTGGAATGCCGTACCGTACGGTGATGTACTTTATCGCACTATGTCGTACGCCTCCGTACCAAAACGTACTATATCGGATTTTGTTGTACGGAAGCTTTTCCAAGTTATGGTAGCGTACGGTAGCGGATTCTAACGTACACAACATAGTACGGCTGCCGTACCATACTGTGTCGTACTTGGTTATACACAGCCGCACCGTACCGTACGGTGACGTACTTCATCGTACCGCGCCGTACGCCACCGTACTGCAACGTACGGCAACGTCTCTACTGTATTTTGTCGTACTGAAAGGTACTCTACCGTATTTTCAGCTTACCACAACTTCACATCAAATTCGAAAAGATTCGGACGCCATCCCGATCTCGTCGGCAGCCGCCCATTCCAGCGACCCTGGCCCAAAGGTACGGTAGCCCGGCAAAAACCTCGTTTTTGAGTTTTAGGCGTCAAAATTTGAATATTTAGGCGTGCTCCTCCAGCCGCATCGACGTGTCGTTTGAGGACAAGCTGCAACAGGGTGGAGATGAGGTGGTGACTACGCATTAATGGTTTTCCTCATCAAGAATCTCTGCTAGCCTGCCCTCTCCTCTTCCTCAACAATTTCTGCTAGCCTGCCCTCCTCTGCCTCGATGCAATGACACATTCCAGGTCCTCCAATCCCCCTCAGCCGCCCTCGTCTCCCTCGTCTCCACATCTTCGAGCTGTTCGCCCAGCCGTCAGCCATTAGTGCGCCGCCCGGTGATGGCGTTCATCATCGAGCACCACGACTTGAAGAGGTTCAGCCTGGCTGCAGACTTGCAGAATTACTGTATGATTCCAGGGTGCGGGAGGCGTCCTTCTCGGCGGTGAAGCGGGCGGTGGGGTTCGCGCATGCGTTCCGGGTGTGGAACTGGTTGCTGCGGCTCGTCTCGTCGGAAACAAGGTCCGGCGGTTGTTCATCTACAGCAATGTTCACTTTTAGCGTTTCGGACGTGGTGCTGCAGTATCTCTGCTCGTTATCCTCGTACTCGGCGCTGGTTGATCCGTCGACGCGCGCCCCGGTGAAATTGTTGCCTCACCCTTGGCGGCTGTGCTTTTTGGCAGGTGAGAGAGAGAGAGCACGAGCTGACTATAGAGGAGAGCGAGAGAGAGGGAGAGAGAGGGAGAGAGAGAGAGAAAGAGAGAGAGAGAGAGAGAGAGAGAGAGAGAGAGAGAGAGAGAGAGAGAGAGAGAGAGAGAGATTAGCAGAATCCCTTTTAGGCCCGATCGCCGTAAAAATGGTGCAGCAACTCCATGCCTTCCTCTACACGATCGCCGTCATTTTGCAGTCGTCCGGAGTGGACCCCGGGTTACGGTAAATTTTTCGTATAATTCAATTTCCTGCTTTTCCAGGAGCCTCTGCTTTAAGGCGTGGACCATCCAGCTGACTGCCCACGAACAGGTGGGAAATTTTAAGCAAAAACAGTGCATTGAAAAAGCGTTTATTCGTGCAAAAACGGTGCTTGGGCGGGTGTTCGAGTGGTTGCGTAGCGTAGCGTCGCGTAGCCCGCCTGGCCGGTCTGTTAAACGGCCGCCCGATCCGAGCCGTCTTCGCATGTCATCTCCACCGTGAACTGCGTCACCTCGTCGCCCTGGAAATTGACTTCTCGGTTCAGCCTGCCCTCCCCTCTTCCTCAACAATTTCTGCTAGCCTGCCCTCTCCTCTTCCTCAACAATTTCTGCTAGCCTGCCCTCTCCTCTTCCTCAACAATTTCTGCTAGCCTGCCCTCCCCTCTTCCTCAACAATCTCTGCTAGCCTGCCCTCTCCTCTTCCTCAACAATCTCTGCTAGCCTGCCCCTCTCCTCTTCCTCAACAATCTCTGCTAGCCTGCCCTCTCCTCTTCCTCAACAATCTCTGCTAGCCTGCCCTCTCCTCTTCCTCAACAATCTCTGCTAGCCTGCCTCCCCAAAATACGACAAAAATCTTACCGCTTTCTCCTTCGATAGTCGCAGCGGCGTCACCACGGTTTCTTTGTGACTACTAAAAACGCAACCAAATTCTAGCTTCAATATTTCTTACTTATTCATTGTCGCCTGTGCCTGTAAGGATGGTGCTCGTTGGCGTCTGAAACACAAACAGTAAACATCAAAAGGCTTCAAGAAATCGTTGCGATAGCGGGCTAGCAGAGACCGTTGCGCAAGTGCTCACCCAGAAACCGGCGGAGTGGGGGTTCCTGCAGCGGCGGCTGCGGCCGCCGCGGCCGTCTTGCGCAGAGTGGGTGCGGCGGGCGCTCGAGCCGACTTGGCTGGTGGGGGCTTCAGCTTCTCCGTCTTGTCCTTGGTCCTCGTCTCCTTGGTGTCTTTGCTCTTGGGCCGGGGCGCGGTTGGGTCGCTGCAAATTTCGGATCGAATCGATCAAAGAAAATTCTCTCTCTCTCTCTCTCTCTCTCTCTCTCTCTCTCTCGTCCCCTCTCTCGCCGATCCAAAGCTCACTTGGTCAGATTCGTATCCCTGCTGTTGTCGGTGGAGCACTTGCTGAAAATGTGGGCGCTTATGTGTTAACGGGGGATGCTGGGTAGCCATAGTTAGACGTCCCTCGCGTTAATGGACCACGCCCCAAAATACCGATATAATAATTCGGGCAGGCTAGCAGCGATACTTTAGGAAAGATCTTAATCCTACGCTTTGCCGCCCTTCTTCGACTCGGGTGGGAGCGGCTCCCTAAAAAACGCACTTTCTTAGGGTTCTAAGATTTGCACCTCGACTGCGGCATCTCCTGGATGAACATGCGGGGGCTAAACAAATATCATGCCGTAATCGATTCCCGGAATGTAACGTACTCTCCCTCTCGGCGCTTGTCGTCCCGCACACCGCGGTCCCCTCGATTCGCTTTGGACTCGCTTTTTTCGCTGAAAATGGGGCAAGCTAGTAGAGATTGTTGAAGAAGTGGAGAGGAGAGGCTAGCAGAGATTGTTGAGGAAGAGGAGAGGGCAGGCTAGCAGAGATTGTTGAGGAAGAGGAGAGGGCAGGCTAGCAGAGATTGTTGAGGAAGAGGAGAGGGCAGGCTAGCAGAAATTGTTGAGGAAGAGGAGAGGGCAGGCTAGCAGAGATTGTTGAGGAAGAGGAGAGGGCAGGCTAGCAGAGATTGTTGAGGAAGAGGAGAGGGCAGGCTAGCAGAGATTGTTGAGGAAGAGGAGAGGGCAGGCTAGCAGAGATTGTTGAGGAAGAGGAGAGGGCCGGCTAGCTGAGCTCATTTGTAAATCCCCACTCGAGCAGCTTGTCAATCTCGTCATCCATGTTCATCTCCCCACCAACCGACGGGGCCGGGACGGTCTGGGGCGCCGGCGTCTTGGGGGCGGTCGCCGTCGTTCCGGGCCCTTTTACCGATACCCCCGGTTTTTCCTTCTAAAAGGTACATACCAAGCGCTTGAACAAAAAATTCTGGACAAGACTCTATCTCCAAAAATACTGTAGAACTGCGAAAATTGCGAAAAAATACCTGGATTAATTTGTCGTACGCGTCCAGCTTCCACTTGCACTCCTTTTCCACTTGCTTCAACTGAAAAAAATCAATATGCTTACCTCAACGACCGCTGCTAGTCTGCCCCTCGTTAAAATGCGCCCAAAATACCGTACCCGGTTGTAAAACATTGCATTTAACTTCTCGTTGAACCGATAATAGCAGCACAGGGATATGAAGCCGCCGAGCATTAACAGAATCTCGATGCCGAACGCAATTACGCTGACTGGAAATAGATTATAAAGAGTGTAAAAATTCCCTGGGCATCTCTGCTAACCTGCCCTCTCCACTTCCTCAACAATCTCTGCTAGCCTGCCCTCTCCTCTTCCTCAACAATCTCTGCTAGCCTGCCCTCTCCTCTTCCTCAACAATCTCTGCTAGCCTGCCCTCTCCTCTTCCTCAACAATCTCTGCTAGCCTGCCTTTTCTGAAACCTCAATTTACCACCCACATTTTAGAATTGTAGATTCCATTCTAAAAATAAAGAGGGATAGCCGGGCGAGTGAGATAGAAAAAAGAGAATGGAATTTTTGACGAGCTTCTATCTATTTTGCAAACTTGAAATGCAAATTTAGTGTATGCCAGCAGAGATTTTTGAGGAATGTCGAGTTCGATTTTCAGGACCTTCTCACGTTGACCTGCTCGATCTTGGCGTCAGTCGGCCGAGTGCTATCCGACCCGTCGGCCGATCAAATCTTCTTCGACAGCCCGTCGGACTCGAATCTGGGAAATTCATTGGTGGAAAGGTGGGTGGCTAACCTATCAAGCCTAGGCTAAGCTTCGGACTTGCAAATTTTTTACGAGCTTACTATGCTTACAACGTTTTTAAAGGCTTCTTTAATTCATTCCTTTCAGGGCGCCGGAGACCCAAAAAACTGGAGACGTTCGACACATGGTGGACGTGAGTTTTTAAAGCGGATATTTTCAAAAATAGTAATTATTCATATTTAAAAATTATGAACTATTTTCTGTCCTTTAGCTGAGCCTGGAGTGCGACATCGAAGCCTCATCTCGGCAAGCGATGGTCGTCTGCCTGACCGACGGCAGCCCGGAGACGTTTTGGGAATGTGGAGAAGAGGTAGGGAAGCCTAAGCCTAAGCCTAAGCCTAACCTAAGCCTAAGCCTAAGCCTAACCTAAGCCTAAGCTTAAACCTAACCTAAGCCTAAGCCTAAGCTTAATCTAAGCCTAAGCCTAAGCCTAATCTAAGCCTAAGCCTAAGCCTAACCTAAGCCTAAGCCTAAGCCTAATCTAAGCCTAAGCCTAAGCCTAAGCCTAAGCCTAAGCTTAAGCCTAACCTAAGCCTAAGCCTAAGCCTAACCTAAGCCTAAGCTTAAGCCTAACCTAAGCGTAAGCCTACGCCTAATCTAAGCCTAAGCCTAAGCCTAAGCCTAAGCCTAACCTAAGCCTAAGCCTAAGCCTAACCTAAGCCTAAGCTTAAGCCTAACCTAAGCCTAAGCCTAAGCCTAATCTAAGCCTAAGCCTAAGCCTAAGCCTAAGCCTAAGCCTAAGTCTAACCTAAGCCTAAGCCTAAGCCTAACCTAAGCCTAAGCCGAAGCCTAACCTAAGCCTAAGCCTAATCTAAGCCTAAGCCTAGGCCTAAGTCTAAGCCTAAGCCTAAGCCCAACCTAAGCCTAAGCCTAAGCCTAACCTAAGCCTAAGCTTAAGGCTAACCTAAGCCTAAGCCTAAGCCTAACCTAAGTCTTTGCCCAAACCTGAGCCTAAGCCTAAGTCGAAGCCTAAGCCCGAACCTAGGCCCAAGCCTCTTCATTTCCTCCCGTTTAGGACAAAAATCGAGCACGAGCCCTGACGCTCACCTTCCGCCCCAACGGCACCACGCCCGTCCTGTTGGCCATCTTCTTCGACAACGTGCGCGACGAGATGTTCAGGTTGGGATGTTTTTTCCTTTGAAATTATTGCTTCAGAACCAACGCCGTCCAAATCCGAGCCATGCTCCCCGACGGCTCGAAGCGCAATTTGCATACGCAGCAGCTGGACGTGGTAAACTTTCTGAAGTTTTATAGCTTAAAGCTTCTCCGTTTCTCGAGCCATAGATTCCAGCCTTCAATGGTCCTTTAAAATCTAACATTTTGGGTTTTTTTTTCAGCAATTCGTCGGCTGGGTGAAGGCGTGCGTTTTCGGCGCGCAACAGGCCCAGATCATACTCCGTGGGCCGTATCCAGCGCAAAGGATTCGACAGGTAGCGTTTGGGAAGCGAAAAGGGCAGGCTAGCAGAGATCATTTGAGAGTGAAAACTTTACAGGTCCTGCTCACCGGATATCGGCAAAGCCGGGGCGAGTCGCCGAAGCTTCTGAAGCCCTCTCAATCGCATCAGCTGCTATTTTCGACTACCCAAAATGACGCGTTTTCCTTATTCCAGGCGCTCTCGGCACAGGTGAGTGCTAGCAGAGATTGTTGAGGAAATGGAGCGGCAGGCTCGCAGAGATCTTTGCGGAAAAAAAGGTTAACCTTTTTAGGCATTTTCCGATGAGATGGCCGAGGAGCAGCACGGGACTTTGAGACAGCGGGTTATCGATTTGTTGTTTAGGTATTTTATTGATTTTTCCGCCGCTACAAGCTACAGAACGATTAGTTTCATGGGATTTAACGCCAAAATGCAATTTGACAATTTCAGTCGAGTCCAGCTACAACCCCTACAAACACACGTTTGTACACAGATTGCCAATGCGCTGGAAAGGTGAGCGAGAGGGAGAGAGAGAGAGAGAGAGAGAGAGAGAGAGGGGGGAGAGAGAGTGAGAGAGAGGAGAGAGAGTGAGAGAGGAGATAGAGCGAGAGAGAGAGAACGAGTGAGCACAACCTCATTTTCAGAGAAGTCATATCGCTGCGGGACCGCGGCAAGCGCAACTACTCGTACGCCTGCGGGCTGATGCATATTTTGACGCGGATCTGCGCCTCGAGAAAAGGCACAGAGGTCGGTATTTTTTATTTTCCAAGGACCATTCAAGTCAGGCAGGCTAGCAGAGATTCTTTAAAATTTTCAACCATCGATTTTAGGTCTTTTCTGCCCGCAACTATCTGCTGCTCACCCTCTCCGAGTTGCTGCTCTTTTCTCCACAGGTGAGGAAGAATTTCAGGGTCTTTTTGGGCTGACTAACTAGCTGGGAACTTTAGGAACCCGGACAGGCTAGCAGAGACCATTTGGGATTCCATTAAAAAAACTTTTTCAGGTCGTACAGTGTCAAATCCTGGAGACCATAGAAAAGCTGCTGGGCGTCTTCTCCCCATCGCAGGTAACTAATTTTTTCGCTTTTTTTCGTTAATTCTGGAGTCCATTACCGTAGCCAGGGCACCAAATTACTTGTAAATTTCAGGTAGACACCAGCCGTTTTGTGGCCAATTTCCTGGTTTGTGTGGCGAAAGTGATTACGTTGCAAGTGCGCGATAAAGCGGCGCATTCGGTCAATACCGTAACGTTAAATGTGAGTTTTTAGTAAGTGGTCAGCTAGCAAAGATTGTTGAAGAAGAGGAGGGGGCAGGCTAGCAGAGATTGTTGAGGAAGAGGAGAGGGCAGGCTAGCAGAGATTGTTGAGGAAGAGGAGAGGGCAGGCTAGCAGAAATTGTTGAGGAAGAGGAGAGGGCAGGCCAGCAGAGATCGCTGAGGAAGAGGAGAGGGCAGGCTAGCAGAGACCTTGACGGAAACTTGGTTGGATTTCAGACCCAAATCTCCGACGCACCAACGCATTGGAAAATCGACAGACCAATGTCGGGCGAAATGGGGCGGCTGGTGCACAAATTTCTGCTCGACGCCTGGTAAGAAAAGATGGAGAGGCGGAGAGAGAGAGAGAGAGAGAGAGAGAGAGAGATTGACGCCGGATGTCCATACTCCTTTTTAGCGGCGGCGACTTCTCCGAAAGCTGGGCGCACGCATTCCGGAAAGAGTGTGCGCAGGCAATCGTCGGTGTTCTTCGCCTTGGGGCCCAGGATTTCAGCTCGATCACGTCATCGGCAGGTGGGGAGGGTTAGCAGAGATTGTTGGGGATTTGAGGGCGTAACAGAGAGAGCGAGAAAGCGAGAAACATCCTCTAGGCGCCAGCTCATCCTCCTCCTGGCAATGCAATGGCGTCCTCTCGTCTCGCCGCTTCTGGCTGGCCGTCTCAGCGCTGAGCATCTGCCGCCACCGCGAGTGGATGGAGCTGGCCGAGGGGTGGGCGGGGATTCAGGTGGGGATCCTTTTAGATGAGGTTTAGGCTTAGGCTTAGGCTCAGGCGGCTTGAACTTTCACGGCTTAACCTTCAGACATCAAAGGGCAACGACCCGGAGCCGTTCTGCGAGAACCACGACGACGGGCGGACACTGGCCCAGGTGCACTGCGAGGTGTGTCGCAGCAATCTATGCAGGGACTGCTTCTCCATCCTTCACCTCAACAAGAAGAACCGCAGTCATGAGGTATGGTAGACATCTCAAAGCTTTAATGGATATTTTAGGTGCGGCTGCTCGGATCGTCGAATTCCGCTCCACAGGTGGAGATACACGACGGATGCTCCAGGCTTAGGCTTCCGAATATGCTGGTGAGTACTATCTTATTCTCTCTCACTCTCTCTCTCTCTCACTCTCTCTCTCATCTCTCTCTGGCTTCACACACATTATTATAGGTACTCTTCCACGGCCAAACCCTGAACGGCTTGGTTGAGTTGAGCGTTGATCCATTGTTCCCCACCGGCTCTTCTTTCCACAATCGTCCGCTGGCCTCCCAGAATCCATCATCATCTACGCATCTACCCTCAAACAAGTGCCGCTTCTGCGAGGCGCCACTCAGCGGAGAGACCCAGGTGGGCAGGCTAGCAGAGATTGTTGAGGAAGAGGAGAGGGCAGGCTAGCAGAGATTGTTGAGGAAGAGGAGAGGGCAGGCTAGCAGAGATTGTTGAGGAAGAGGAGAGGGCAGGCTAGCAGAGATTGTTGAGGAAGAGGAGAGGGCAGGCTAGCAGAGATTGTTGAGGAAGAGGAGAGGGCAGGCTAGCAGAGATTGTTGAGGAAGAGGAGAGGGCAGGCTAGCAGAGATGATTGAAAATTTTCTAGGTGCTAGAAGGTGTCTGCGGCCACACCGAGTGCCAAGAGTTCAACCGGATCGCCTGCCAGAAATCGCTGCCCTGTGGCCATCGGTGGGTTTTAAAGGGTCGGTGAAGTCAAGGTTCTCTCGCGCTCGGTCTCTCTTTCTCACTCTTTCTCTCCTCTCTCTCTCTCTCTCTCTCTCTCTCTCTCTCGCTCTCTGGCCTCTTATACAGCTTTTTCTAGTTGTTGCGGAATCGCCGGCGAGGAATCATGTCTGGAATGTATGCAGTGTCCACGTGAAGGTAAGCCTAAGCCTAAGCCTAAGCCTAAGCCTAAGCCTAAGCCTAAGCCTAAGCCTAAGCCTAAGCCTAAGCCTAAGCCTAAGCCTAAGCCTAAGCCAAAACCTAAGCCTAAGCCTAAGCCCAAACCCCTTTTATCCTATCCTACTATATATAAAAAAATAGTGTCTGTGTGTGTGTGTGCATTTGCATGCAACTTCCGTCCCTATGTTCCAGTCGTATCTCGATAGGGGAAGAAGGGATGGGTACGTTTGATATGTCATTAGGTGCATAATGGCCCCGCGATGTCTGCACACATATCAGAATTTAGAAAATAAGCTGTTTTCGACATTTAAATTCAGTTTTTCATGAAAAATCGGAGATCCTCTTTGTTAGGAACCAATTAACATACACCGGAAGTGGAAGTAGCCTAAGTGATGCGAGAGAGGGGGCTGTTTTAATTTTTTTTGACAAGGGAATTCGTGAGAATTATGCAAAGGGAAGAATATCATCGGATCAGACGGGGCCAGGGTTGAAAAGTCGCGAAGCGGCTTTTCAACCCTGGTACCGATTAATTCAGGAACTTCCCAGGATGGCGATGACGTGTGCGTCATCTGCTTCACCGACCGTCTAGGCGCCGCTCCGTGCATCAAAATAGAGGTATCTTACCTTCATTACCACCCAAGCATCTCTACCATTAGTGCGGCCACATCTTCCACTACGCCTGCGTGCGGGCCGTGCTCGAGAAGCGGTGGAACGGGCCCCGCATCCTCTTCCGCTTCATGAATTGCCCGCTATGCAATGGGGAGGTGAGGAGCGGGATTTTGGGCAGGCTAGCAGAGACCATTTGTGGTATTAGAGACCAGTACTAGCCTATTAGCGGGGGAGGGGTCGAAAAATTTATATTGCAAATGAAATAAAGCTGAATTTCAGATGGAGCACCCCGGAATCCGAGACCTGATTGAGCCGTTGAAAGCCCTAAAAACGGAAGTGCTCCAAAAATCCAAATTACGGCTTGAATACGACGGGATGATGGACTGCCAGGCGGTTGTCTCGCCGAATAGGTAAGAGAGAGGAGGAGCGAGCGAGAGAGAGAGAGCGTTAGAGAGAGATAGAGAGAGTGTGAGAGAGAGAGATCGAGAGAGACAGAAATAGCAAGAGAAAGAGAGAAAGCGTTAGCGAGATAGAGAGAGTGGGAGAGAGAGAGAGATAGAGAGAGAGAGAGAGTGGGAGAGAGAGAGAGAGAGAGAGAGATAGAGAGAGAGAGAGAGACAGAGACAGAGACAGAGACCGACAGACAGAGACAAAGAGAGAGCGTATATTTTAGCGAATTCTACAACCAGCCCGAAGCGTACGCGATGGAGCGCTACGTGTACGTACAATGTCACAAGTGTTCAAAGGCGTATTTCGGAGGGGAAAGCCGATGCCAGCTGGTAAGCCTAATAAGCCGAAGCCTATTTATTCATTTATTTATTAAACGATTAATTTTCCGTTTTCCAGCCGCTCGACTCGTCGCAGTACAACCCGGCCGAGCTGATCTGCGGCGGCTGTTCGGACGTCACCGGGGCCCAGGTTTGAAATTTTAAGCTTTCAGTATAACTTTATGCTTTTTAAACCATTTAAAATGGCCCCTTTTTTACAGATTTGCGGTCGGCACGGCGTCGAGTACCTCGAGTACAAATGCCGGTACTGCTGCTCGATTGCCGTGTATTTTTGGTGGGTGGTTATTAGCTAGCGGTTGTAGACTGCAAACTACACCCTGTATTCTATCCGATTTTCCAGAAATTTCGACAAAAATTCTCCTTTTTTTCAGCTTCGGCACCACCCACTTTTGCGCGTCGTGCCACGACGATTTTCAGGTAACGAACTTGATCGATTAAAAAGTTCTGAAAACCCTAGAACCACCAAAAAATCTTCTTTTTTTTGTAAAATAATACGATCAATAAATTCATAATCCAATTGGCCATTCAGCGGCTCGTCTCGTTGCCAAAACATCTGCTGCCCAAATGCCCGGCAGGTCCGCGCGCCACCCAGCTCGAAGACGCCGCCGGATGCCCGCTGAAGTACGGCATTTTTCTGATTTTGTTTCGTGGGGCTGAAAGAGCATCGAAAACTCTACAAAATACAGTATCTAAGCAAATTCAAAAAAAGCAGAAAAACCAATACTTTAGACTTGAGCACCCAGCCACCGGCGAGGAGTTTGCGATCGGCTGCGGGATTTGTCGAAATTTGAGCACTTTTTAGGAATCTATCCACTTATTCATTGTATTTTATTCTATATATATTTTTACGTCAATTCTGGGTCCATTTTGCTGATCTCAAGGTAAACACGCGGTGCTTGGAAATGTGCTTTTTGTGCAAACAAATAAATTCTTTTGCAATTGTCGCCGTCAAAAACCGATTTTTCGAAAAGTTTATACGAAAGATGAATAAAGAAAGAAAGTAACAAAAAACAACGACTCGCAACAACGTGAACAATCCAACAAATGACAACACGAATGGTGATAACATAGATGGGTGGTTGCTTAGCGCATCTTCGTGCCGATCTTCACCTCTTGATGCGAGCGCGACTCCTTGGCCTTGAAACGCAGTCGCTGCTTCAGACGGCGGCTGTTCTTCTCGCCGGCGATCGGCACAATGTTGCGCTTCTGAAAATGGGCTAAAATTGCTAATCTTCGAAATGTACCTGCAAACTCTTCATCCGGTCGAGCAGCAAATTGCCCTGCGGCTTCAGCTTGCGCAGCGAGCCCGACATCTCTTCCGTCAACAAGAATGGTGCGTCCTCCTCCTCGAACTTGCCGGCGCCCAGCTTTTTCCGCTTCGTCATATCGTCGAATTTCTGGAAGTATATATATCATAAAAACTTGAAATAATCATAATTTTGCCGGGCAAAAATTACCTTCTTCTCGTTGCGTTGCTGGAGCTCCTTCTCGTGTGCGTCCTTTTCGAGCTGCAGCTGCTTGAGCATCTTTTTCGACCTAAAATTCCTTGTTTGGGAAATGGACTTTGAATTTCAGGCATAAATATAAAATTGGGAAGACATAGATCAAATTTTACATTTAGTAATTGACTTTTTAGCAAAACGTATAAAACTTCTCTCAGAGGTGAAACCCCCATTCGGTACCAATCCCCCAAAAATATACCTGAAAATCTTGCTCTCCTCCTCCTTGTTCTTTTTGAGCTTCAGTTGCTGGCGCTTGCGCTCGAGCGCCTTCACGCGCTGCTCAGTCTTGCGTTGTTTCGACGTCTTCGGGTTGACCTCAACAGGGCCCGTCAGGAAAGATTCTGCAGCAATTTCAAATTTACAAAAAAAAATGTAAACAAACCAATTTCCGCCTCGTCTTCCGTCTTAATCTCCTTGTCGTCGACGTCGTCATCGATCAACCCAGACAGCGCCTCTTTCAGCAAGTCCGCCTACGAAAAATTGGTAATGGCAACTTCCATTGAATCTATTACATGGGTAACCTTCGACTCTCCGGGCGCCAATTGCCGGCTGCGCTCCGATCGCGCTTCTTTCTTCATAATTTTCTTCTCGTCTTCGGCAATCGCTGAGACGTATTCCTAAATGAATCATCGGTCCTT
This sequence comes from Mesorhabditis spiculigera, assembly GCA_958295435.1. NCBI lineage: Eukaryota > Metazoa > Nematoda > Chromadorea > Rhabditida > Rhabditidae > Mesorhabditis > Mesorhabditis spiculigera. The sequence goes on from CATQJA010002648.1 coordinate 1,324,893, forward strand.
TCGCGTTATCGGGGGGAGGGGGGGAGGGCAAATTTTTTTCTTTTATAAGTCTAGCAACCTAGTAACTTAATATGAAGCATTTTCATAACGTTTTTAGTAAACGAATCCTACAGTGCTCCACATAATGATAGGTCCACCCCCCCAAAATTGGGAAGTTAAAATTTTTAGGTACTTTTATAAAAAGGCAACAATATCAGCGTAGGGTAAAAGGTATTGCAAAAATATACCACAAGAGCCAATGCCGATAAATGGTTAGATAAAATCATTAGCCAGAAAAACATGAAAAACCCATTTTGGCGACTCCACATAATCTTAGGTCCACCTAGCTTTACGAAAGAACGCGTGGGCCCAGAGTGCTTAATCGAAGTTCTTTTGCTTAATCAGACCCCCAGCTACTCATTGAAACGAAAAAATTTGGTTGCCAAGCTCTGGGACGATTTTTGAAAAATCGGATTTTAACAAAGAAATTTGGTTTTTTAATTCTAAAAAAGCGAAAAGCGGCGTTAGAGCCGAGATTTGACTACCGTAGCTGAAAGAGCTTCTAATTGCGGTCATTTCTGTATCCTGAAACCCTTGAAATTTTGATCCCCAAGTTTATGAGAATCGGACAAAGTCTGGATGCTGTTAAATGCATTAACCCGGCGTACGCCAGCCATGGTAGGACCTTCGGAGGCGTTTCAATAAGCTTAGCTGATTATTTTGCGGGTGTTTAGGCATAAGAAACTGACCGCCTTTTGTAGTGCTACTTCGTACTTGGTCATTGAATCGAAGGGAATTGGTTTTTGGTTTTTTAGAATTAAAAAACCAAATTTCTTTGTTAAAATCCGATTTTTCAAAAATCGTCCCAGAGCTTGGCAACCAAATTTTTTCGTTTCAATGAGTAGCTGGGGGTCTGATTAAGCAAAAGAACTTCGATTAAGCACTCTGGGCCCACGCGTTCTTTCGTAAAGCTAGGTGGACCTAAGATTATGTGGAGTCGCCAAAATGGGTTTTTCATGTTTTTCTGGCTAATGATTTTATCTAACCATTTATCGGCATTGGCTCTTGTGGTATATTTTTGCAATACCTTTTACCCTACGCTGATATTGTTGCCTTTTTATAAAAGTACCTAAAAATTTTAATTTCCCAATTTTGGCGGGTGGACCTATCATTATGTGGAGCAATGTATATTTGACTAGCAAAACTATCCCTAAACTTTTAAAAAATTACAGAAAGTTTCACGAAAAACCGCCATTTTTGGTCGGAAAATCTGTGTTTTTTTCTTGTTGTATTTTTGCAAAAAGAAAATTGTGAAGTTTTTAGGATCACGAATAGTAAAAAAAGCTTAGAAACATTTATATTGAAAAAATCGGATCCTAAGAAAACATTTAGTTTCCTCCCCCCGATAATGCGAAAGAACCCGAAAATTTTAACTAATAAAACAAAACCTACAATATACTCGCCCAGCTCGGGATTATACGAGGCGCCGGCATCCGGAATCTCGACGGCCTTCAACAATGAGGGCTTCAGCCGCAGCGTGTCAGGCTAGAAATCAGCTTATTTTCAAGAAAACGCCTAGTACCACTTTGGATTGCACTTTCTTCGTCTGCTTAAGGTAGAAATGGGCTCCATCTTTGGCCGCCTCGTGCACCGTCTCGACCAGCGTCGAGTTCAGGTCTAAACACGTAAATCACTATTCCAAAAGGCAATACTTGTTTCCCAGAGATCAAATTTGCTCGGCTGCTTCTCCTTTTTCGCCGCTTTGTTCACCTAAAAACGGATATGACGCGTTATCAGCACAAACTACCTTCACTTGGGGCCGGGGCAACTTGTCGACCTTCAGCTTGTATTTCTTCGGAAATGTGGGTAGCTTTGGCTCTTCAGCTCTAAAAGACGAATTTTAAAACGGAAACATGCAGGTTACCCGTCGGCGAGCGCGGAGATTTTGCTTAAAGCGGCCTGCTGGCGGTGAGTGAATTTCTTCGGCTTTTCCTTTTCGCCTGGGGCCTAAAATAGAGATTTCCACCCAAATAAAATCTCGAATTACCCTGTCGATCTGGAAGAGCTCGTCGTCAGCCTTGTCGGCTACGATGCCGCCCATTTCTTTTTCTAAAACGCAAACCTTGTAAAAACATTTTTCCACTCACGATGCTGCAATTGAGCGATGGCCTCTTCGACATCTGTCACATCAGCCCCTTTTCGCCAGTATTGCTTCTTGCTGCGCGAGACGCGAGCCGCCGCCGGCCGTTTGCGCCCAAGTTTTTTCTGGTCGACGGACATTCTAAAAAGACAGTTATAACAGATAATATTAAAAACAATACCAAACCAACAACTTGAAATTATTTGCAAAATGATCGAAAAAGAAAATGCGGGGCTGTTGAACTGTCGCCAGGTAACAGGGTGCAGATGTTCAGTGGAGTCTTTCGGAATCCAGACCAAATACTAAAAACTCCTTTCCAAAAATCTTTTTATTCGCTTTAAGATAAAACCAAGTATTTTCGAGAGCCAAAAAGACAAAAAGTCGAGGCCGGAAACGTTTTTTCACGCTTCTTGGCGACCTGTGGCTTTTTGCATTTTGTACTTTAACGTTTAAAGTTCAGTTCTTTCGCCTTCAATCAAGTTTCTATAGTTCAAAATCGTGAAATTGGCTTGATTTACTTTTATGGCCCCCGTCCAAAAAGTGGTTTTTCGTGTCGGAATCGATAGAGAACTGTTCGAAATGTGGTTTACAGTCGAAAAAAAGGGTCGGAAAGATGTTCTTAATAGGAAATAAGCAGTTTTTTACGAAAATTTGAGGAGATAAAATGGGGACGGGGGACTGAAGTTTATGGTCCTCGGCCGAAAACCAATTTTTTTTTTGTCGGAAACTATCCAGAAATGTTCAAAATATCGTTTGCAGTTCAAAAAAAACGTCGGAAAAACCTTTATTAGCTTCAAAAAAATTTTTGTACAAAAATTCATTCAGCCCAGTTTTAGCCTAAAAATAAGGCATCGTGACACCCGGGACCTAGTCGCTTCGGATGGGTGCGAGCTCGTACAGTGTTTCGAAATCGGGGCGCCCGAGCAGCGCGCAGCGCCCAGGCGCCTCGATTTCGGAAGAGTGGAGCGGCAGCCCATCCGAAGCGACGGCCCGCCTTGCCTGACAATGCTACGTACCGCACGCTGTTCAGAAGCCTGAGGGGACCAAGAACATCTTTCCGGCACTTTTTTTCGATTTAGTATGCATTTCCAACGATAATCAATTGAGTTAGTAAAAGAAAAAAAACGTTTTTCAGGTGAGGACCATAAACTTGAGTCCCCCGTACCCCCATTTATGGTCCTCAAATTTTCGTGAAAAAACCGATTTTCTCCCAAAAAAATTTCTGTCCGACGATTTTTTTGAACTGCAAACGATATTTTGAACATTTCTGGATAGTTTCCGACAAGAAAAATTTGTTTTCGGCCGAGGACCATAAACTTCAGTCCCCCTTACCCCATTTTATGGTCCTCAAATTTTCGTAAAAAACTGCAGATCTCCTATTAAAAACATCTTTCCGACCTTTTTTCGACTGTAAACCACATTTCGAACAGTTCTCTATCGATTCCGACACGAAAAACCCCTTTTCGGACGGGGACCATAAAAGTAAATTTTCCCGGCAAGGTTTTTTGTAGCGCCCTTATGGCCATCAAACTTGAATAAATCTCATTTTTTTTGCACAATTCATGCCGTGTTTGTCGAAATCGAGCTCTAACCTGCTTTCAGCCCATTTTTTTCTGATGAGAGAGCCCGGCGTGCAAGGGAATGGCGAGCAGCGCCGGCATCATGTATGTGTTCTCACGTTGCTGTACTTGTTTTAGTCCTCTTCGCCAAGTGCATCGGGCGCGGACGGGCGGAAAAGGCGAAGTGACGGTGTACCAATGCAGCAAGATTCTGGGTTTCAGGTATGGCTTTTTGGCTCTTTCGCTTTATCGGGAGAGGGGGTTTTCTTCTAAGAATCCGTTCCTTCTTATATAAATGGAGGAACCTTTTTTTTTTAACTGTTTTTTACCAGTCCTACACCCAAAAACTTTACAAATTTTCTTTGTCAAACATAAAAAAAAATTGATTTATCGACCAAAAATGGCTAATTTTCGACCAAAATTTCGACTTTTTAAAGAAGTTTTTCGATAGTTTTCTAAGTAAAATATGGTTAGATTTTACTATTAAAAAATCCTTGATGCTACTGGCATTGACTAATCGTGTTTCTTTCATTTTAAGATTTTTACTGCTTTGGAGATGATTTCCAGTTGCAATAGTAAAGTTAAACCTAGCGAAAAACGCTATAAAAACACTGACTATTACCTTCTAAGGGATTTCTTGACTGCTAGAAGAAAATTCGGTTTCCTTATCGATCCCCCCTGATAATGCGAAAGCTCCGGCTTTTTCAGCTGTTATTGCAAAAAATCTTCTTTTTAGCCGAACTCCGCGAAGACGCCGTCGCCAATGATTCCAGGTCCTCCACAAAAGCGGATACCGCCGCCGTTACCGCCGATAAAGGTGAGTTCGGTGCTCTTGACGGATTTCGATTTTTTTAGAACAAAAGTCACTCGCTACTTCCGCCAGCAGGTCCGGGGCCCTTGCCGAGCGCCCAGACGCGGCATACAATAAGAAAGCCCCCGCCATTGCCGCCCAAAAAGGTTCGTCACCATTTGTGGGGGCCAAACTTTGTGTCTAAGAATTGAATTTTTGCTCGTATAGATGGAGGGAAAGTGTTTCTAAGCTGTTTTTACGCACCAAAACGCAAAAGCTACAAATATAACGATTTTTATATTTAAATTTGGTTTAAAAAACCTAATTTCCAGGACAAAAGCCAGCCGCCGGCGCCCAATGGAGCAGCGGGTGACCAGGCGCCAGTGAAGGTAAAGATTTTTTCGAGGCGACTTTAAAGGTGTTTTTGAGGCGGCATCAAAATCGAACGGAACCGCGAAAGCTACGACAGTACGCAAGCCGCCTCCGCTGCCGCCCAAGAAAGTCGCAAATGTAACTGTAGGTGTGATTTCTATAACTTTATAGAATTTTTTAGGGTTCACCGGCGAAGAATGGCAGGCTGGCGGCGCCATCTTCCTCCAGTTGCAGCGACGAAGATGATGATGAAGAAGAAGACGAAGAAGAAGTACACGTACGTGGAATCTCAGAATCATTATTGGGGGAGACCGATTTTACAAAAAATATCGATTTTCGCGAAAAATGGCAACTTTTTGACCAAATTTTCGACTCTTTGAAACTTGTTTTGATAGTTTTTAGATAGCTTTTCTAGTTAAAATCTAGTTGAATGTTACCAAAAACGATATTCAAACAGTTACTAGACGTTATTAGATGTTTTGGAAGTATGGGAAATTCAAGAATGGTAACAGTTTATCAAGGTCGTTCTAAATGTTTTTTTTTTCAGGCTGCACGCAAGGCCAACGGAACTGCCAAAGCTACGAAAGTACGCAAGCCGCCGCCGCTTCCGCCCAAAAAAGTCGCCAATGGATCTGTAGGAGCAATTTTTGTACCTTTATCGAATTTTTTAGCGTTCGCCGGCGAAGAATGGCAGGCTGGTGACGCCGTCTGTCTCCAGTTGCAGCGACGAAGATGAGGAAGATGAAGAAGACGAAGAAGAAGTAGACGTACGTGGAGTAATCTGATAATGAATAATGAGTAATCTGTATCTTAGATCAAAGTCGACGTAGAATTGAAGCCATCTCTGCCGGTGCTACGGACGGGTCGCAGGGAGGAGACGATCTGCATTACGCTCAGCAGCGACGATGAGGACGAAGATGAGGAGGAGGAAGAGCCCGAGATATTGTGGGAGAAGCCTAGGGACGCGTGCATCAGGAGGGTCAGCTCTTTAAAGTGGCACTGTTGACCCCCTTGGGGAGGGGGTTCAACAGGTCCCAGGCGACCGGCGGCGGTGGCCCAGGGGGGCGCAGACATTTCTTTCCCGCGCGTAATCGATTGTCTTATGCCGCCCCTATCCCTTTAAAGATTTTTATAAATTGTTCGATAATGGTTACTTTTCGGTTCTTGGGCATTATCGGGGGGGGGGACTAATTTTTCTTCTTAGGATCGAATTTTGCAAGTATAAAACGCGGATGGGTTTCTAAGCTGTCTTTTTTACAATTGCTAAGCGTAAAACTTTCAACTTTTATCGAAAACTGCAAAATATATCGATTTTATACAAAAATGGCGATTTCTTGACCAATATGTTGGTTTTAGAGTGTTTTCTAGTTGAATTTAGCTTTATTGGACTATACTATACCAATAATTACTTTCTAATCAATCACTAGGCATTTCTAGTTTTATAAAAAGTACCCCCCCAATAATGCGAAAGGGCCCCTTTTTCTTTATTACCACATCAATTCCAGGCCACAAATATCGCCCCTCTCTCCGTGGAAGACCGAGGCACGCCCGAATCGTCGCCCGAGCCGCCCGACTCCCCGCCCCGCCCGCTGCCGCGTGTCCGACCCTGCCTGGCCGACGAGCTGACCGATACCGAGGATCCGGAAGCGCTGCGCATCCACCACCCCTCGAATGACCATGCCGTGAGGGCGATAGCCAAGGCCGACTCCTACAAAATCTCTCAGAAGTCTTATTACAGGTAAAACTGGGGTTCTTTCGCATTATCGGGGAGAAACACATTTTTTTTGTATAGTTCGTATTTATTTCTTGTACTTTGTATTAAAATTTTGTAAAGTTTTTCTTGTTTAAGAATAGTAAAAAAAATAGTTCTTCTTCTTCCGCTATTTATATTTAAAAACTTGGTTCCTAGGAAAAATTTTCCTTCCTCCCCCGATAATGCGAGAGAACCGAAGTTGGTTAATCGCAGCTTTTTTCAGGCAAGAATTCGAGTGGAAGGCGCACAACAAGAAGAGTCAGCTGAACTTCCGCGTCCCGCTCGCCATCTACCACCTCGTGCTGGCGACGGTCGACTTTCAGTCCCGTGATCAAACGCTGAAATGCTTGCATCAGGCCGGATTAAATCAACGGTAAAACTTTATAGAGGATTTGCCATCATAATGTCGAAACTTGTGTCGAAATTCATAATTTCGAAATTTCATGTGGTCGAAATTCAGGATCTCGACATTTTTTACCTAGGATTCGGGGGACCGGGAGTTCGTTTATTTAAATTTCGACATTATGGGTTTCGAAATTTTGAACGCAACCCAAAAAAACTGGATCCTTTCGAGGAAGTCCCATCCATTGCGACCTTCAAAATTGGACAATTTCAAAACGGCTACGATTAGGAGGACACTCTCATTCTCAAGCTCCTGCTCGTGCTCATTCGCCCCTATCTCCAGACTTGACTAATTTTCCGTTCCTAGGTACGACCTGGATTCGGAGCACAAATTCCGTACCCTGCACTTGCCCCTTGCACCGAAGGGCAAACCAAAGCGCGGCAAGCAGCGCTATTTCACGACGAAGAAGACGAACATCAACCAGCCCATCGACGACAACACAGACCCCACGGCGATCAACAAGCTGCTGCAGAAGCGCCTCCTCACCACCACGTCGTGGGTCGGGCCCCTCGCCGTCAAGAAGTACGAGCCGCCCGCCCATCGGCACGAGTTGACGACGAAATTTGGCATCGAGAAGATCTCCTTCTACATTGACGTCCCGATGGAGGAGGAGGAGCGGCGGCAGCGGTTGCGCGCGCTCCAGGAAATCGAGTTTTTGTCGAGGAACGAGGTCCCGCCCAAAGTGTTGGCCGACGTCGCCGAGGGGCAGAACTGTGTGAAAAGGTGGGTGCTGAACGGTTAGCGGGGGGAGGGGAGAACAAATTTTTCCCCCAGTAATCCTGTGCGGCCCTATAAAAAATATAAACGATTTTTACAACATTTTACGAATTTTTTCGATGTAAAAACTATAAAAAATTAAAAAATTGGAAAATTTTTGATTTTTAAAAATTACAAAAGGTCAAATTTTCGAATTCACAAATGATTTTTGTAGATATTTTTACACCGTTTTAGATGTAAAAGCTCATAAAAAATTAAAAGAAATGGAAAATGTTTGACTTTTTGGGCAAAAATTTATGAAAAATGTCTCAAAAAGGATGAAAATTTTTCAATTTTCAAAATTTTTAAGAGTAGTTTATATTTTTCTAGCAATCAAAAATTACTGAAAAACTATAAAAATACATAATATATCATCAACAGGTGGAAAAACAAAAAGTGGCTTTTCCCCAGCTAAAAATTCCCTCCCCCTCCCCGCTAACGGTCCAAAACCGGCGTTTTTCTGGAGCTATGCTTTTTTCCAGGTGCGACTGCGTGTTCAACGCGTACGAGAGGGACACCTGCTGCTGCCGCGAGAACCCGAATTGCCCCTGCTGGGCCGACTCGACGCCCAAGCTCGGCCCGAACGGCGTCATCGGACTCGGCGAGACGTGCTACGAGAACTCGCTGGTGTTCGTGTGCGGTCGTCTGTGTGCGTGTCAGGGACGGTGCCTAAACACCGTGACTCTGTCGCACGCGCGCTACGACGTCTCGGGCGTGATGCGCGATCGTAAAGTTGGCTGGGAGGTGATCGCCAACGAGCCGATAGCTCCAGGTGAGATCTCTCGAAGCCGGGTAACTGGTTTTTGGTTCTTTCGCATTATCGGGGGGGGGGGCAAATTTTTGCTCTAAATCCAGAAATCCCCAGTGGGTTTTTTCATGAGAAAATAGTGTTTTTGACAAAATTTAACTATATTTAAAGTGAAAATACAATAACAAAAAATTTTAGCCTAAAAGCTTTGTAGAAAAATTTAGTTATTTTAATTTTTAATAGATTTCAATATAACAGCTTTCATATTAATCGTTTAATAATGTTTTTAGTAAAATTTAACGATATTTAAAGTGGAAATACAACCAAAAAAAGCTTGAAAAATTTTAGTCGAGATTTCAGTAGAAAATCGGTATTTTCCTAGAAAAATATATTTCTGGCTTCTAACAAATTCTAAAGTTTTCTGCATTTATGAATAGCAAAAAACTTATATATTTTATTAGAAAAATTGAGCCTTAGAAAAAGCCCCCCCCCCCTCCCCGATAATGCGAAAGCGCCGTAGATTTCGGCATTATAAAACTTGGCATTGAAATTTCGACCTTTTGAAAATAACATCCGTTCAGGGCAATGCGTGATGCCATTTCTCGGCAAAGTGGTGACCCATCGCGAGCTGACGAAGAGCGAACTCCTACAACAAGACTACGCGCTCGAGATGTGGTACACAAAGCTGCCCAAATCGCTCGCCCACCTCGGCCTTTTGGCAAAGAAGAGTCGTCGCGGCGGCCCTGACGAAATCGTTGGCCTCCAGGTAAGCAGCGCGAGTTTACGTTACTTGTCTATTAGCGGGGAGCGGGCTAATTTTTGTTTTTTTTTCCCGTCCATACATCATACCTTTAACAAGATATATAAGGTTTTTTTAGTGCGTTTAGTAGTTTCTAGTTTCGGGTTTCTAGAAAGCTATGAAAAAATACCCTAAAAGAATTTAAAAATTTTGAGATGGCTTTTACTTTTTCTGTTCATTTTTCAGACATTTTGATCAAAAAGTCACCCATTTTCGAATTTTTCGAAATAGGGTTTCCCATAGCGCTTTTAGTAGTTTTTTTATTGTTAGCCGGTTAAAGATATCAAAAAATTTCGTTAATAATATTCTGTTTTTAAAGGCTTTTTATGTCGAAAAATTGAGTAAAATTCTATCAAAATCTATTATAGGACCCTACAGGAGTACTGCGTCAAATTGTCCCCACCCGCTAACAGCCCAATACCGCGTTTTTTTCCAGCTGGACCCGACGTACAAGGGCAACATCGGCCGTTTCCTCTCCCACTCGTGCCTGCCGAACCTGATGCAAGTGCGCTTCCTCCGGAACAGCCTGCAGATCGCCGACGCCGTGCACGTGTTCGTCTCCATGTGCACGATACCGACCGGCACGTTCTTGAATTTCGACTACGGCTCGTCATACGCGAATGAGAAGCTGCACGATGTACGTGGTGTTTGCGGTGTTTTCGCGTTATCGGGCGGGGGGATCGTGTTCTTAGGATCCAGTCCTGCAAATTGAAATAGCGGAATTGTTTCTCAACTTGTTTTTGCTATTCCTAAACGTAAAAATTTTAGAAATTTTGATTGATAATGATTGAATTTCGATGCAAAAAAGATCGATTTTTCGACCAAAAATTGCCGTATTGACCAAAAATTTCGACTTCTTGAAATTTTTTTGAAGGTGTTTTTGAGAGGTTTTGAATTTTTTCTTTAGCCAATTTTCTAGTTGACATATAGTTTGATTTTGGCTCAAAAGGCCATTAAAATATTTCCTATTAAGTTAATGGGCATTTTTAGACTTGTACAAACAAACTTTGCCCCTCCTCCCCCCCGATAATGCCACAGCACCATAATTTGCGATGAATTCCCGGTTCTATGTTAACGCGTTCCCTTTCCAGATATGCGCGTGCTTCATGCCAAACTGTGTGCGCCATAAGAAGAAGAAGCCGAAGGCCATCTACCAGGTGTGCCAGGACGTCGCCGCCTATATGCGACGACTCGACGAGATGGCCGCCGGCGACGTGGAGGCGGTCAAGGACGAGTACCACTCCGACTCGGATTGAACACGCATTCACATTGACAACTTGCTTTCCGTTCTCTTTGCTTGTTTTGTAATTCCCCGCTTGTAGCGTATATTTTGAATCTAACATTTCTAGTCTGAATTTTCCAATTTTCAACAAGCTTTCGAATGCCTACGGGCCCATGCAAAGATTTTGAATTCATAGGTTCTACAGTAATTACGGTTATTGCGATTAAACTCCCATCCGCGTAATGTGATAATCCCCCACCACCGGTGAACGGCATAAAATGTTTGTGGCTGTTTTTTCTGCTTTCTTTGTCCAAAAGTCGGAATGGAGGCTTTATTGAACGTGGCGGGGACGTTTGGGATGTTGCTACGTGATTTAAGAAGCTTTTCTAAGCGTTGATGAGAAGCAGGGCCGATTGTCGGACGAAGAGCAGCGACAGCTGCTAGATGTCGATGGCCTTCGAGTGGGTGTCGATGCGCTCGGTGGTCGTCTTGGCATGGCTGGAAGAAAAAAAGTAAATGAAATGTGAAGTGGCTTTGGCCCACGTTTTCGTCGCGACCTGTGTGGATTTCGCGTCCCATTGCCCGGCATCGTCCACCTCGACGACGGGGCGCCTGCAACCGTCATTTGTAGTGCATCGTTGGCCTACGGGGGGTCGGGCACGATCACGGCCAAGCTGGGGTCGGTGTTCAGGTCGGTCTTGGCGACGATCGAGGTGTCGCGCTCTGGCAATGAGAATATTGCGGCAAGTCGAGCAGCTACCTGAGAACTTGGACGGATTGGCCGCCGACGAGTCCTCCTGTTTGACGATGACGTCGATGGGCGGGGTGTCGCGGGCCAGCTCGTCGGCAGACCCGGACGGTGCGATGGGCGTGGGTCGGGTCGAGTCAGCGAGTCGAGATTGCGACTTGGAGTGTGATAGGGAATGCTGCGACCTCGATTCCGCCAGCGACTTGCTCGCGTCGCTTGCCGAGCGGGAGCTGGCCAGCAGCACCGTGGTGTTCTTGTTCTGTGGTTTCCTGAACGTGCAGTGAGTGAAAGGGTAGCAGAGATTTTTGGGGAACCGTATTCATCAACATTTCCTGCTAACCTGCCCTCTCCTCTTCCGCAAAAATCTCTGCTAGCCTGCCCTCTCCTCTTCCTCAACAATCTCTGCTAGCCTGCCCTCTCCTCTTCCTCAACAATCTCTGCTCGTTGCTACCTATCCTTGCAGGCCGTGTAGAAGACGCAGGCCAGCAGTAGGAACAGCACCACACCGCCACCGGAAGCTGTAAAAGATTTGTTCAGCGTCCGCGACCTGTGATACCCCAAAAAATCCAGGCGTTCCCGTCCTCGTCGGACTCGCCGGGCGTCGACCAGCTGGGGACTGGCTCGTAGCGGCAGAGCGTCTGAAACGTGACTTGTTGATGACTTGGCTCCCCCCAATAATGCGCCAGAAGTCTGTTAGCCTGCCCCCACCTCTTCCTCCTCGGCTCCGGTACAGTCGAGTAGTGGCTGCTGCAGGCGTTCGTCGCGGAACTTGCGGTAGTACGGGTTCAGGTTGCAGTTCAGCAGGTAGTCGCCCCGGACTTGGGCTTTTTTGGCCTAAACGCGTGGTGTGGAGGAATTCGCGGCAATTTAGTGATTTTAACGGGTCATTGAAGACGCGCCTGGGAGAGCTGGGAGACGTCAACGCATCGGGGGTAGACGTAGTGGCCGAGGCCCTCGGTTTCCGAGCCGGCCAGGTGGGCATACGGGGCGGACTGGAAGGGAATGGCTGAGAGCCGGCTAGCAGAGATTGTTGAGGAAGAGGAGTGCAGGCTCGTGCTCCTGCTCCGCCCCTCCCTCTCTCTCTCTTTCTATCTCTCTACTTGTCTCTCTATCACTCTCTCGCTCTCACTGACCCTCTCTCACCCTCTCTGCTCTTTCACTCTCTCTCTCACTCTCTCACACTCCCACTCCTCACCATGGCCCTCTGCAGCGTGAACACCGTCTCGTTGTGAACGACGTCGAGCCAGACGCAATTCTGGTAGTCGGGCTTGTCGTCGTCCCCGGCGTCCGGGCGGTAGATGCACGCATTCTCGCACTCGCCGCTGACCGGGAAGTCAACCGCCGTGGAGTTCAAGCGGTGCCTAAACGAAATTTTGAGTGCGGCTATGGAAAAATGAGGAAGCAGAAGACCGCGCTAAGCCTAAGCCTAAGCCTGAGGCTACGCCTAAGCATACCGGAACCAAAACTCACGCGTTCTGCTCGCACAGCGGAAGCGGCTGGCACCCCGTGCGGTTGTTCTTGGTACAGTACTACACATAAACAAGTATTGACGTATTTTCGGCACTACCGTAACCCTGTCGGGTCGCCGCGGGACCCAGTCGGGGAACGGGCTGAGGTCGTCGGGGAGAAAGCCGGCGGCCAGGTGGAGGCTCGGGATGCAGTCGGCGAAGCCGCTGAAGCAAGTGATCTCTGCTAGCTAGCCTGCCCTCTCCTCTTCCTCAACAATCTCTGCTAACCTGCCCGACCCCTAGAAAACACCCACTGCGGCACGATAAAGCCGGCCATGCATTCAGCGTGATAGCCAACGTCAAAAAGTCCAGTCGCGTACGGGAGTGGCTTTCTAAGATCTGGATTTCGAGTACGGTACTGTACGGTACTTTTCGGAGCCTCGCGTAGTGTCGGCACATTTTCCGGTGGCGATCATCTCGCGTGTGCACACGTTGACCGGAAAGAGAACGGAGCGGCGATCTCCTGAAAAGGGCAGGCTAGCAGCGATTGTTGTGGAGGAGGCGAGGGCAGGCTAGCAGAGTTCTCTGCCTCTTACCTCCAGTCGCCCCCACGGCCACTGCCCGGATTCGATTTTCATCCTAGAAATGACGTTACAGTACCCATTCTGCATGCTCCAAATTACGTAGTAGATCGCCGCCGGATCACAGCCAATTCGTGGACGTTTCCCAGCGCCCGGGCTCTCGAATATCGTCTGCCCATCCTCGCATGGCGCCAGGGTGCAGCTGTAGCACTGAAATTGAACGCGTCTCCCCAATCGGTACTTTGCCATTATCGGGGGGATTCTATCTAGCAAAGAAAAATTACTAAAAACATTATAATAATAATTTGGCCTTCCTGCCAACGCCCCCCCCGTTAACAGTCCAATACCAAATTCGCCCCACCCCCTGATAACGCGAAAGAACCCCGCAACTGGCCTCTGCCAGCCTGCCCACCTCGGCGTCTTGGGGCAGTTCGAAGGGGCGCTGCAACGCGCCCGCGCCCTGCTCGTACTTGGCGCTCAGCCAGGCGTGTGACCAGCAGAGGAAGTCGAGTACGCAATGCTCCGCTGGGGGTACGGTAGAGGTTGGGGGTACGGTAGATGGGGTGACGGTAGATGGAGTTACGGTAGATGGGGGTACGGTAGATGGGGGTACTGTGGCCTCGGTTACGCTGCCGTCATCATACGCGTCCCAGTACTCGACGAGGTCCCGCAGGGATTCACTAAATTCTTGTTTTTATTTAATAAATTACCGTATGGATTTCTGCGGTACTGGATTTTTAGCGGGGGGGGGAGCTGCTTTCTATTTTTCCGCCTTTCCTCCCTGCTAATATAATGTTTTTATAGCGTTTTTAGTTGTTTTTGAGCGTTGAGAAATTTTAATAATAATTAAGAAAAGTGGAATTTTGAAAATTTTCGTTTATTTTTTGCATTTATGACCATAAGTCTAAAAAGACCGAAATTTCGTTAGTTTTCTGTGGTTTTTGTACCTAAAAATGGTTTAAGATGCTATGGAAAATGTGTCCCCTCCGATAAGCGTCCAGTACCACTCAAACTTAAAGGGATTTTTGCGGAGCGTACCGTTGCGCCGAGCAGCCCCGGAAAAATATCAGGCAGACGAGAAGAAGCGGGATCATAACCGGGGAGGAGGAGGGAACGAGGTGTTGGGATTTTCCAGCAAATTCAGTGTTTTTATGCAAATTAAAGAGAAAAATATGGTTTTGCCGGTGGTCGAGATGGCAGACGTAATTTGAAAAATTTGCATCTAGTCTAAATTTCAAGGTACTGAACTTTTGATACGCACTGTAGTCGCCAGATATAATTTTTTCGCCTACACCCTAATCGCGAATTTCTAGAATATTTTCGTGGTTTTTCATCACCAGAAAGCTATAACAAATATTTTAAACAATCGACAATTTTTATTACTTGAGGTTTTTCTGGGAACGAAACCTAAGCCTCAGCTTAACCCTAAGCCCACGCAGCTCCACCTCCACCCTCCGCAGAAGAGGCCGTTGCGGATTCTTCATTTCCAGACTACAATTTGAATCCGTAGCCGGAATCCCGGGAAAAAAGAATCCCATCACTCGCCGCGATGACGGTCCCCTACATGCGGCAGGTGGCCACGGCCAACACATGGGCGTTTATAAAAGTTCGTTACCAATCCACAACAATCTCTGCTAGCCTGCCCTCTCCTCTTCCTCAACAATCTCTGCTAGCCTGCCCTCTCCTCTTCCTCAACAATCTCTGCTAGCCTGCCCTCTCCTTTTCCACAACAATCTCTGCTAGCCTGCCCTCTCCTCTTCCTCAACAATCTCTGCTAGCCTTCCCTCTCCTCTTCCTCAACAATCTCTGCTAGCCTGCCCTCTCCTTTTCCACAACAATCTCTGCTAGCCTGCCCTCTCCTCTTCCTCAACAATCTCTGTTAGCCTGCCCTCTCCTCTTCCTCAACAATCTCTGCTAGCCTACGCTCTGCGCTTTCAGCTCATCTTCCGTTGGCGCGGCTCGGTGTGGAAGCTCGTCATTTGGGAGCTGATCATATGGCTGTACATCTACTACCTCATCTCATTCACTTATCGGTTCGCCATCGTGCATTCGCAGTTTGAGGTAGGTCTCTCTCTCCCTCTCTCTCTCTCTCTCTCTCTCTCTCTCTCTCTCCTCTCTCTCTCTCTCTCTTGCCCGCTCTCCCTCTATATTGCTCTCGTTCAGGACGTCTTCATTCGCACCGTGCGTCACATCGACGCCCTGCAGACGACGTACGGAACTGCAGTGACGTTCGTGCTCGGGTTCTATGTCTCGGAGGTGGCCAAACGGTAGGCTGGCAGAGAGTGTTGAGGAAGAGGAGTGGGCAGGCTAGCAGAGATGCTTTGTGACCTGGAGCCAAGCCTCATTCAGCTGGTGGAAAGTATGGATGGAGATCCCGTGGCCGGATACGGTAGGCCTGTGCATCGTCGCCTTCTATCGTGACCGCAAGGACGCCAAGGTATGTTTATCCGAAAAGTCGAGTCGGGAGCGCGACAGCAGAAAGCTTGTTCTTTCAGGGCAAGGCTGAAGACCGGATGACGCGCTGCACAGTGGTCCGATACTTGGTGCTGTCTTACGTGCTCGTGTTCCGCGACATTAACGAGCGCATCCGGAAGCGGTTCCCGACACTCGTCCACTTGGTACGGTACAGGGCTAGAAGGAACGAGTTGAGGAATTTTGGCCTCACCACACCCACCAGGGCCGGCTAGCAGAGACCATTTGCGGAGCACGGAGCCCTGTTTCCAGACGCCCCATCTGCTGACGGACGAGGAGCTGAAGATGATCCTGAAGGAGGACCCGAACTTGCGCTGCTGGATGCCGTTCGAATGGTCGGTGTCTGGAGGAATAGAAGAGCCTAAGCCCAAGCCTAAGCCTAAGCTTAAGCCTAAGCCTAAGTCTAAGGCTAAGCCTAAGCCTGGCCTAAGCCTAAGCCTAAGCCTAAGCCTAAGCCTAAGCCTAAGCCTAAGCCTAAGCCTAAGCCTAAACCGAGGATTAGACATCTCCAGGCTGTTCATCATCATCAAGAAGGCGTACGAACGCGAACAGATCGACACCGAGCACCATAATTTGATGGTCGAGGTGGGCGAACGCGCTTAAAGGGCCGTTGAAGGCTGAACTTGGTCGGAAAAATCCATAAGGCATCTCTAAAGGGTTTCAGAAAGTGCTCGACTTTCGTCAGCGCCTCCAGAATCTGCAGCAGTTCGACTATGTCAATTTGCCGTTGGTGTATTCACAGGTTGGTAGTCAGCGATGCTTTCTCGCTTTCTCTCTCTCTCTCTCTCTCTCTCTCTCTCTCTACTCCTCTCTCTCTCTCTCTACTCCTCTACTACCCCGCCCCAGGTGGTGAACGTCTCGGTCTATCTCTACTTCTGCATGGCCCTCTTCGCTAAGCAGTACCTCGGCCGGGCGGGCAGCCCCGACGACCGCGAGGTGTTGTACAGCGTCGACTACGCGATTCCGTTCTTTGCCGTCGTCGAGTTCATCATCTACTGCGGGTGGTTGAAGGTGGCCCAGGTGATGCTGAACCCGTTCGGGCTCGACGACGATGATTTTGACATTGACATGATGGTGGACCGGAATTTGAAGGTAGTTCGAAGCATAGCCCTAAGCCTAAGCCGAAGCCGAAACCAAAGCTTATACCTGCCTCTCTTCAGGTCGGCCTCTCCATGGTAGACGACTACTACGACAAGTGCCCACCGCTCGTCGAGCTCAAAGTCACCTCGCTACCCCACACCCTTGCTTCCGCTCAGGTACCGCATTCCTCAACGACCTCTGCTAGCCTGCCCCCAATTTAGGATATCCAGCGCTGCGCCCCGATGCAGGGCTCCGTCGCCCAGGTGGCCGTACCGAAGCGGCTGCAAAAGATCGTCGAGCCGGCTGTCATCCACGGGTACAAGATGAGGGACAACTCGCCGCCGCCAACCCCGGAGGTGCAGACGCTTGCCGCAAATGTCCCTGCTAGCTCTTAGCTCTCCTCTTCCTCAACAATCTCTGCTAGCCTGCCCTCTCCTTTTCCTCCACAATCTCTGCTAGCCTGCCCTCTCCTTTTCCTCAACAATCTCTGCTAGCCTGCCCTCTCCTCTTCCTCAACAATCTCTGCTAGCCTGCCCTCTCCTCTTCCGTAACAAATCCCCGACTTTCAGGTCAAACTCGACACACATCTCGGCCCGAAAAAGGACAAGCAGGCAGCCGCCGTCGCCCAGCCCTCGGTACAATAAGAACCAAAAAAATAGCGCTAAGTCTACTACAAATCTCATTTTCCTTCGTTTTCCAGGGCAAGCGTACGCCGCGCTCCAAATTACACAGTCTGGTTAGTGATTGGCGCGTAGCCAAAATTTTCACGACTTTTTTAGGCCGAGCTGACGCAGGGCAGCGAGTACGACAAGACGGAGATTGTAAGCCATGAGGGTTGTGGGGTTACCGATTAGCAGCTGCCCTTTGAGGAATTCGAGCGTCTAGGGCAGGCTAGCACATGCAATTCAGGATCTCCTTGCCCACGACGAGAAAAAACAGTCGGCCGACAAGGTGGAGATGAGCAAGGCCACGGCCATTTCGATGGGCCACGCCCCGGCGGCCGCCGAATCCGTCGCCAACACCCAAGTGCTGCACCCGACGCCCGCACAGTCGGCAGTGAGATTTTTTTGCTCTCTCTCTCTCTCTCTCTCTCTCTCTCTCTCTCTCTCTCTCGCTCACCCGCAAAACCCGATTCCAGCCGCCCTCCCAGATGACGCAACCGTTTACCGGGATGAGCCGCGTTGAGCCGGTATGAATTTTTTAATTTTTGACGGGCCGGACGTCCAGGAAGTGCTCCAAGCTGCACGTGCAGCTCGCTCGAAAGAGAAGCAAGACAAGCAGAAGAACGAAGCCAACCAAACGGTGCGTTCGTAGGCAAGCTATCAGAGATTGTTGGGGAAGAGGAGAAGGCAGGCTAACAGAGATTGTTGAGGAAGAGGAGAGGGCAGGCTAGCAGAGATTGTTGAGGAAGAGGAGAGGGCAGGCTAGCAGAGATTGTTGAGGAAGAGGGGAGGGCAGGCTAGCAGAGATTGTTGAGGAAGAGGAGAGGGCAGGCTAGCAGAGATTGTTGAGGAAGAGGAGAAGGCAGGCTAACAGAGATTGTTGAGGAAGAGGAGAGGGCAGGCTAGCAGAGATTGTTGAGGAAGAGGAGAGGGCAGGCTAGCAGAGATTGTTGAGGAAGAGGAGAGGGCAGGCTAGCAGAGATTGTTGAGGAAGAGGAGAAGGCAGGCTAACAGAGATTGTTGAGGAAGAGGAGAGGGCAGGCTAGCAGAGATTGTTGAGGAAGAGGAGAGGGCAGGCTAGCAGATATTGTTGAGGACGAGTAGAGGCTGACACCGTGATTTAGGGACGCCGGAAGAGCCGCGAGCCCCGCGCGGCTGACAAGCCGGAGCGTCCGCCGTCGCGTCCCCCTTCGCGCCCGAATTCGCGCTCTGAAAAGCACAGCATCCTCGAAAAGGTTAGAGAGAGAGGGAGAGGAAGAGAGAGCGAGAGGGAGAGAGAGAGAAACAGTTAAATCCCAATTTCCAGACTCAACCGATGAGCGGCCACGGCCCGTCTCCCAAGACTACGAGGGGTATTTTCCATTGGCGTTTTAGCGAATCGGCAGGCTAGCAGAGGCCATTTGCGGCTTTTTAGAGTTGAATATTATTGTTTTAAAGCATTTTAGATGGCTATGAAGCCAATTAAATCGATGATTTTTACAGCCGACGCCCCGAAACCGCCCAAAGAGTGAGGAGCCGACACTTCGAAGCTCCGAAGCTTTAAAAAATGCGAAACAACATTGATTCGTTGATCTGGCTTGAATTCGATTGTTTTTGTGTAATTGTGAGCGCCGACTATTCTTTGAATAAATCTACAATGGCTTCCGTGTTTCAAGCGCATGTTTACCGGTACTGGACTGTTAGCGGGGGAGGACCAAATTTGTGATATAAAAACAATGCAAACTTCCCCCAGCCTGCAGAAATTGCGGTCCAGGCCGAAACTAACGTCAAATTTAACGATTTTAAAATAAATTTTTCTCGAATGCATCGGCGATTAAGCAGATTTGGAAAACGGCAACTTGGTCAGAATTTTTTTCTCTATCGGATGAGCTATCGCACCGCGACGAAACTGGGATGTCACTCAAAAACGTCTCCGTGTGAGTAAAATCCCATAACAATGGTTTGTTATGTCGCTATCCGACCTTACCTGACTACCGGGAAAATTTGGTTAAAGACTGCTAGAACTCTTGAACGCACACTGTCACGCCGAGGGTGCGCTCCCCAAGAACGCGCAAAGAGAGGCGTCATTAGTCGCGCACCGTAGTGGGCAAAAGCCCTCTGGGGTTTGGGGCGCCTCTGACTCCCTTCTCCATTCGGCTCTGTGGTATAGTGGCTAACGCGTTGGACTGTGGAGCGAACCATCGCGGGTTCGACCCCCGCCGGGTGCACAATTTCTTGCTTTTAACGAAATTTTGATCGTTCTGACGGTCTTTAACAAGCTTTGGCTTATTTTTGAACAAGCTTTGGCTTATTTTTGAAGAAGCTTTGGCTTATTTTTGAACAAGCTTTGGCTTATTTTTGAGCAAGCTTTGGCTTATTTTTGAGCAAGCTTTGGCTTATTTTTGAACAAGCTTTGGCTTATTTTTGAGCAAGCTTTGCTATTTTTGAGCAAGCTTTGCTATTTTTGAACAAGCTTTGGCTTATTTTTGAAGAAGCTTTGGCTTATTTTTGAACAAGCTTTGGCTTATTTTTGAGCAAGCTTTGGCTTATTTTTGAGCAAGCTTTGGCTTATTTTTGAACAAGCTTTGCTATTTTTGAACAAGCTTTGCTATTTTTGAGCAAGCTTTGCTATTTTTGAACAAGCTTTGGCTTATTTTTGAACAAGCTTTGCTATTTTTGAACAAGCTTTGCTATTTTTGAGCAAGCTTTGCTATTTTTGAACAAGCTTTGGCTTATTTTTGAACAAGCTTTGGCTTATTTTTGAACAAGCTTTGCTATTTTTGAACAAGCTTTGCTATTTTTGAACAAGCTTTGCTATTTTTGAGCAAGCTTTGGCTTATTTTTGAACAAGCTTTGGCTTATTTTTGAGCAAGCTTTGCTATTTTTGAGCAAGCTTTGGCTTATTTTTGAACAAGCTTTGCTATTTTTGAGCAAGCTTTGGCTTATTTTTGAACAAGCTTTGGCTTATTTTTGAGCAAGCTTTGCTATTTTTGAGCAAGCTTTGCTATTTTTGAACAAGCTTTGGCTTATTTTTGAACAAGCTTTGGCTTATTTTTGAACAAGCTTTGGCTTATTTTTGAGCAAGCTTTGCTATTTTTGAGCAAGCTTTGGCTTATTTTTGAACAAGCTTTGCTATTTTTGAGCAAGCTTTGGCTTATTTTTGAACAAGCTTTGGCTTATTTTTGAACAAGCTTTGCTATTTTTGAACAAGCTTTGGCTTATTTTTGAACAAGCTTTGGCTTATTTTTGAGCAAGCTTTGCTATTTTTGAGCAAGCTTTGGCTTATTTTTGAACAAGCTTATTTTTGAGCAAGCTTTGCTATTTTTGAGCAAGCTTTGGCTTATTTTTGAACAAGCTTTGGCTTATTTTTGAGCAAGCTTTGCTATTTTTGAGCAAGCTTTGGCTTATTTTTGAACAAGCTTTGGCTTATTTTTGAGCAAGCTTTGCTTATTTTTGAGCAAGCTTTGGCTTATTTTTGAACAAGCTTTGGCTTATTTTTGAGCAAGCTTTGCTATTTTTGAGCAAGCTTTGGCTTATTTTTGAGCAAGCTTTGCTATTTTTGAGCAAGCTTTGCTATTTTTGAACAAGCTTTGGCTTATTTTTGAACAAGCTTTGCTATTTTTGAACAAGCTTTGCTATTTTTGAGCAAGCTTTGCTATTTTTGAACAAGCTTTGGCTTATTTTTGAACAAGCTTTGGCTTATTTTTGAACAAGCTTTGGCTTATTTTTGAACAAGCTTTGGCTTATTTTTGAACAAGCTTTGGCTTATTTTTGAGCAAGCTTTGGCTTATTTTTGAACAAGCTTTGGCTTATTTTTGAGCAAGCTTTGCTATTTTTGAGCAAGCTTTGGCTTATTTTTGAACAAGCTTTGCTATTTTTGAGCAAGCTTTGCTATTTTTGAACAAGCTTTGGCTTATTTTTTGAACAAGCTTTGCTACTTTTGAACAAGCTTTGCTATTTTTGAGCAAGCTTTGCTATTTTTGAACAAGCTTTGGCTTATTTTTGAGCAAGCTTTGCTATTTTTGAACAAGCTTTGCTATTCGCCAGTTATGTAAAAAAACGGCTCAGTCGTTTCGGACAGATCAACGCGAAAATATACAGTTTATTCCAGCCTCCATGCTAGCCAGCTATAAAAGCCGAAAAACACACATATAAAATTGTCGATTTGCATAAAATTGAGGCGCACCGAACAAAACGGACAGCATAAAAATGATTGCAAGATTGCAAGATTCGACGTACGGGGCGTAATAGATGGCGTAATTGGTCGTGTTTCGGGGTGGATTTGTTTTTTTTTTTGAAAGCGAATGGCGCATAATTATCGAGAGAGACAAACACACTTTAAAGTTACTCGGTAAAGGCACACAATCGGGAAACGAAATTTGCATCTCGGGGCTTATTCCTCGCCGGTAAACTCCTCGTCGAGGATGGAGCGCGAACCGCCGCGCCCCAGCGTCACCGCCGCCGTCGACATCTGCAACAAATTCAGGAGTAAATTCGGCTTTCGAGAAGTTTTTTCTGATGATACCCTTTGGTGCAAGGTGGTGGTTAGGCTTCCTCAGCAATCTCTGCTAGCCTGCCCTCTCCTCTTCCTCAACAATCTCTGCTAGCCTGCCCTCTCCTCTTCCTCAACAATCTCTGCTAGCCTGCCCCTCTCCTCTTCCTCAACAATCTCTGCTAGCCTGCCCTCTCCTCTTCCTCAACAATCTCTGCTAGCCTGCCCTCTCCTCTTCCTCAGCAATCTCTGCTAGCCTGCCCTCTCCTCTTCCTCAACAATCTCTGCTAGCCTGCCCTCTCCTCTTCCTCAGCAATCTCTGCTAGCCTGCCCTCTCCTCTTCCTCAACAATCTCTGCTAGCCTGCCCTCTCCTCTTCCTCAACAATCTCTGCTAGCCTGCCCTCTCCTCTTCCTCAACAATCTCTGCTAGCCTGCCCTCTCCTCTTCCTCAACAATCTCTGCTAGCCTGCCCTCTCCTCTTCCTCAACAATCTCTGCAGGTGTGTGCAAGTGATTTTATTACCAAAACCCACTCTACTGGAAGAATTCTTCGCCGACGGTGGCCTAAGAGTAATTTTATTACCTTAGAACAATGGTTCCAATTTTTAGACCATAAAATCTTGTTGTCACGCTCCCTTTAAGCTCCGCCCCCACTCACCGAATGCGACAGGCCACGCCCAAAGACGACGGAACCTGAGCGGCTCTTGATCCGGATTTTTTGCAGGCTGTTCTCCGCCGACTCGGCCCTGAAAAAAAAATGAGAATTATGGGGTTCCACTAGGGTAAGCTAAAGTAAGCCCTAGAAATGGCAAAAATTTACTGACCGCTCCTGGGCGTCCTCGAGCTGGTGCTGCAGCTGGCGGTACTTGTTGAGGTTGGCGGTGGCGAGGCCTTCCTGCAAAAATCTGTCATGACAAGATTTTCGAGAACACTTGTGCTCTCTCTCACTCTCTATCTCTCTCGTTTTCTCTCGCTCTCTCGCGTAGCATATTCTGCCAGATTAAATTCCCCGAAAACCCACGGCTTCCTCGATTTGACGCTTGTACGTCTTGATCTTGTTCTGCAGCTTCTCGACGAGGTCGTACATTCGCTCGGCTGTCTTCTTGTCCTCATCGACCTGAAAAAAAGCACAATTTGAATGGCTTTAAATGTCCAGCTCGCTGTCTATCTCTCTAGCTCTGTCTCTCTCTCTCTCGCGGGCTCGCTCTCTCTCACTCTCTCCACCCCTCTCCCTCCAATACCTGGAACTGCAGCTCGCGACACCGTCTGTCCTTGTTCCGATAGTTTTTGGCCGTCTCCCCATGCCTGCGTCCCTCCGAGTCAAGCTCCATCTCGAGCTCCCTGACGCGGTCCTGCAGCTTCTGGATGTTCCGCTTTCCGCCCTTCATCGCGTGCGCCTCCGCTTCCTCGAGCCGCCCCTGCATCTCCTTGGCCTGAAAAATATACCTTTAACTTTCCAAAAATACAGTAACCCAAAAACCTACAGTATTCCAGGCTCTAAATTTGATCCACGAGCTCACCTGAGTCTCCAAAGCTTTCCGCTGGCGCTCATTGGCGTTGGAATGTTCTTGTTCCTGGCGGAGCTCCTAAAGTGGAGGATTTTTAGAGAGAGAGAGAGAGAGCGAGAGAGAGAGAGAGAGGGAGAGAGAGACCACCCCCCTCACCTCGGCCAACTTGGCGGCGTCCTGCATCGCCTTCTTCTGCCGATCATCGGCGTCCTTCAGCTCCCCGAGCGCCTCGCCCACCTCGGCTTGCAGTTGCTGAACACGGACGATATTCAGTGAATCTCCACTTCCTCAAGTCTCTCTGCTGCCATGCCCCATACCTGAATCTCGCCCTCCAGTTTCCGCTTATGCGCCGTGAGCGCTGCATTCGTGGACGCAAATGAGGAGGCCGTCTCCTTGATCTCGTGGATCTCGAGCTCGATCTGCCGCCGGGCACGTTCCGCCTAGAAATTATTGTTTTGTGACGATCAACGGTATCTGCTATCTCTTTTCCTGGGATTTCAGCCCAAAATACTGTAAAATAAAATAGTTATGGCAAAAAATATCAAACACTTATTTTATTATTTACTTTGTCATGGTTCCCGACTTAAGCTGAACCCTAAGCCTCATCCTAGACCTAAGCCTAAGCCTAATCCTAAGCCCAGCATAAACCTAAGCCTAATCCTAAGCCCAAGCCTAGGCTGAATTCTAAGCCCAAGCCTAAGCCTAAGCCTTAGCCTACGCCCAGCTTAAGCCTAAGCTTAACGCTAAATTCAAGCCTCAGTCTAAGCCTCAGCGTAAGCCTAAGCTAAGCCTAAGCCTAAGCCGAAGTCCATGTCGTAGCGTAGGCATAAATCAAAGCCCAGGCCTAAGCCTAACCACTCCTAAGCCTAAGCCCAACCCAAGCATGTCCTTTTCCTCAACGCCAAATACCCCTGCTACTCACCCCCTCATATGCGTTGACGAGGTCCTCCTTCTCAGCTTGCAAAATCTGCGCCCTCCGCTCCGCGATGTGGGCCTATATGCAAATTAGGCTCATGGCGGGCTCTCACTGCCTACCGTATCCTTGAGCTCCTCGCGCACCCGCTGCTCCTCGTCCATCTGCACCTGCATGTCCTTCACCGTCTCCCCGTAGCGCTTGATCGTCTTCTGCGCGTCGGCGTTTGCCTGAACGTTTGGAGGGGTTTACTATTAATCCGGCATACCTTGTTCGCATGGTCGAGCGCCACCTCGAGCTCGTTGATGTCCGTCTCGAGCTTCTTCTTTGTGCGCAGCAGCTCGGTGCGGCCTGCAAATTTGTTGAAAAATTTGCCAAAAAATTGGAAATGGACATTTTGATCTTTTTTGGAAGTTTTGTGTTGAATTTTTGACATTTTTAGAAACAAAAAAGGAGAATTAGCAAAGTCCTATTAATGATTTTTATAAAATGCATAAACTACAGCACCCCGGCTCTCCGTCTCCAGGCTCGCCTGCATCGACTCGAGGGCACGCGCGTGGTTTTTGCGCGTGTTTTCGAATTCCTCTTCCTGAAAAAAAAATGGCTTGAACTCCACAATGGGTTTTGCTAGCTCTCTCTCTATCTCTCGCTCTCTCGCTCTCTCTCTCTCTCTCTCACCTTCTCTTGCAGCCGCTTCTCGATCTCGTTGCGCACTTGGCTGAGCTCGACCTGGGCGCGGATCACCTAAGATCAGTGGTTTTCAGGGGAGTTTGGCAGCCCACCTTGTTCTCCTCGGCCTCGAGCGCCGTCTCGGCTTCATCAAGGGCCTGCTGAAGCTCGTCCTTCTCCACCTCGAGCCTAAAACGCGGGATTTGGACGAGCAGAGATTTTTAGGGAATGGCAGGCTAGCAGAGATTGTTGAGGAAGAGGAGAGGGCAGGCTAGCAGAGATTGTTGAGGAAGAGGAGCGGGCAGGCTTACAGAAATCGTTTGTGAGCCATACCTCCTGCGAATCTTCTGCAGATCATGTACACTCTTTCCACCCTCTCCGAGCTGGTCGGCAATGTCCTTCAGCTCCTGGGCCATACCCTTGTTCTCACGTCGCACGGCGTCCACCTGAAATAAGCGAAAATCACGATAATCCAGCTAACGAATGGCACCTGCTCGTTGGCCTCCTCGAGCTGGCTCTTCAGCCGGAACACCTCGGTGCTGGCGTTCCTGTGGTCCCGTTGGGCCGAGTCGAGCTCGTGAACGAGGACATCACACTTCCGCTTCCACTCGTCGATGACCTAACATGGCTCAATTTTTGGCAAAGGCGGGTAAACCACCTTATCGAAGCCCTTCTGCTTCTTCTCCAGCGAGCTGGCGATGGAGTTGGCGCGGTCAGCGTCGACCTGGGCATCTTCGAGTTCCTGGGTGAGGCGCTGGCGCACTTTTTCGAGGGTGGAGATCTGGAAGGGAAAGGTAGAGAGCGAGCCTGAGCTTAAGCCTAAGCATAAGACAAAGCCTAAGCCTACCTTCTGCTGATGCGATTCGACGGACTCCTGCATCTCGTTGAGCTTCGACTGGAGGCGACGACTAAAACGACCCATAAGACCAAAATGCAGACGTTTTCAGCTGGGGCAAGCTAGCGGAGGCCATTTGCCCGGGTCTCCCGATCCAAAAAACCCACCGTGCCTCCTCGAGCTCCTCGGCGCGGTTCATGCCCTCGCCCTCGTAGCGGGCGCGCCATTGCTGCGCTTCGGCGTTGGCCTGGAAATTCAAGACTTTTAAAGGTACTCGAAAGGCAAGAATATAGTCAAAGCCAGTTCTATGTTGAGACGAAAACTAATCTTGATCATGAGCCCAAGCCAAGCCTACGCCTAAGCCTAAGCCTAAGCCTAAGCCTAAGCCTAAGCCTAAGGCTAAGCCTAAGCCTAAGCCTAAGCCTAAGCTTAAGCCTAAGCCTAAGCCTAAGCCTAAGCCTAAACCCTTGCCTAAGACCCGAAACCCAACCTTTGAAATGAGTCTCTGCAGCTCGGTCTTCCCGTCTTGCTCCTCCTCGAGCGCCTCGCGTAGTTGCTGGCACTCCAGCTGGTAGTTCGACGCCTAATTTGCATCAATTAAAAAACAAATTTAATGGATTTCCACCTGAATATGCGCCTGTTGGCGCTCACGGGCCTCCTGCTCAAGCTGGCGCTTCAGCTCCTCCAGCTGGCTGTTCAACTGCGACTTGATGCGGTTGAGCTGGGACAGCTGCGACTCGGCATCTTCGAGTTGTCTGCAAAAACGAGGGTAGGATAGCAGGGATCCTTTAGGACTGACCGGTTCAAATCGGTGTTCTCGGTGTGGAGTCTCGACTTTTGCGATTGCAGCTCTTGGTTGGTGCGCTGAAATGAGTCCGATTTTCGAAGACGGGGCGAAGCCTGACCTGTTGCTCATCGCTGCGGAGCTGCAGCTCGGTCAGCTGAGCCTCCAGCTGCTTGGCGAGCCGCTCGGCGTTCTGGCGGTGCTTGCCCTCGACGTCGACTTGGTTTTGCAGCTCTTCGGCTTCCCTAAATTTGAAAATTTTGACAAATCCTCAGCAATCTCTGCTAGCCTGCCTTCTCCTCTTGCTCAACAATCTCTGCTAGCCTGCCCTCTCCTCTTCCTCAACAATCTCTGCTAGCCTGCCCCTCTCCTCTTCCTCAACAATCTCGCTAGCCTGCCCCTCTCCTCTTCCTCAACAACTCTGCTAGCCTGCCCTCTCCTCTTCCTCAACAATCTCTGCTAGCCTGCCCTCTCCTCTTCCTCAACAATCTCTGCTAGCCTGCCCTCTCCTCTTCCTCAACAATCTCTGCTAGCCTGCCCTCTCCTCTTCCTCAACAATCTCTGCTAGCCTGCCCTCTCCTCTTCCTCAACAATCTCTGCTAGCCTGCCCTCTCCTCTTGCTCAACAACTCTGCTAGCCTGCCCCTCTCCTCTTCCCTCAACAATCTCTGCTAGCCTGCCCCTCTCCCTCTTCCTCAACAATCTCTGCTAGCCTGCCCTCTCCTCTTCCTCAACAATCTCTGCTAGCCTGCCCTCTCCTCTTCCTCAACAATCTCTGCTAGCCTGCCCTCCCTCTTCCTCAACAACTCTGCTAGCCTGCCCCTCTCCCTTCCTCAACAACTCTGCTAGCCTGCCCCTCCTCTTCCTCAACAACTCTGCTAGCCTGCCCCTCTCCTCTTCCTCAACAATCTCTGCTAGCCTGCCCTCTCCTCTTCCTCAACAATCTCTGCTAGCCTGCCCTCTCCTCTTCCTCAACAATCTCTGCTAGCCTGCCCTCTCCTCTTCCTCAACAATCTCTGCTAGCCTGCCCTCTCCTCTTCCTCAACAATCTCTGCTAGCCCACCCACCTATGAATCTGTGCCTTGTCCTTCTCCAGCTTGGCCCTGCACTTTTGCAGCGTCTCGAGCTGTTCGGTGAGTTCAGCCACAGCGTCCTGGTGCTTCTTCCTGAGCCCGGCCATTGCCTGCTCCTGCACTAGACTCGCTTCCTCGACGTCGTGCCGCAATTTCTAGAAAATTCAATCAGGGAATCGATCTACCCATACCTGCAGCTCGGCCTCCCTCTTCTTGTTGAGCTCCATCTGGGCCTGGGTGTTTCCTCCAGCCTCGTCGAGACGGTCGCCCAGCTCCTCGAGCTCTTGCTGCATATCGGCGCGGGCGCGCTCGGCTTTGGCGCGGGCGTTGCGTTCGGCTTCCAGCTCCTCCTCGAGCTCCTGGATTCGGGCGAGCAGCTCCTTGATCTGCTTCTGGAGCTTGTTAACCTGAAAAAAGAGCGGTTGGCGAGCGAGAGAGAGAGCGAGAGAGAGAACGAGAGAGAAAACCAGACAAGACGTGATCCTCACCAAGCTCTGCTCGTCCTCAAGTCGGTTCGTAATGTTGTGAATCTCGACGTCCTTCTTCTTCATGGCGGCCTCCTGCTCGTGACGAAGGCGGGTCAGCTCCTCGATCGTCTCCTGGGCCATCTAGAAGGAACTTTTGGGTTTTCTGGCCTCCCAAAGTGCCCCTGCTAGCCTGCCCTCCTGTCTTCATACCTTGAATTCGCCCTCCAGCTTCCGGCGCTGCTTTTCGATGTCCTGGCGGTGGCGGCGCTCACTAAAAAATTAATAAAATTGTAGTCGTTCCAAAAATTCGTTCAGATGGCGAAGTTAAGCCTAAGCCTAAGCCTAACCATAAGCAGAAGCCGAAGCCAAAGCCTAAGCCTTAGCCTAAGCCGAATCCGAAGCCAATCCTAAACCAAGCCTAACCCTAAGCCAAAGCCAAAGCCTAAGCTAAAGCCTAAGCCATGCCTAAGCCTAAGCCTAAGCTTAAGCCCAAGCCCAAGCCCAAGCCCCAGCTATCCCTAAACAGTACCGCTCCAAATTGTCCTCCAGCTCATCGAGTGCGCTCTCCAGCTTGCTCTTGGTCTTGTTGAGGTGGTTGACCTTGTCCTCCTCGGCCTGGATGTCCTCCAGCAGCTTCCGGTTCACCTACAGGCTAGGTGTGGACGGGGTCAGAAGGTTGCGTACCTCCTCCTGGTGCTTCCGCTCCTTCGTGATCTTGGCAATGACCTCATCCTGGCTAGCGATGTCGTCTTGAAGGGAGCGTATCTGGTGGTCTTTGGCTTGCTTCTCCGTTTCCTAGAATTTGGTAGAAGCGTACAAAGTATCCTATAGTAGCTTGGCGTAGCCATGACAACCAAAAAAATTCCGGTCTTCTCCCACCTGCTTTTTTATGGTCGTCTCCAGGTCTTGGACGTTCTTTTTCAGATTGTCGTTGTCGCCTTCGACCTGGAAATTTGTAATATTAAGTACCCTAAGCCCAAACCCAAGTCTAGGCCTAAGCGAAGCCTAGGCTCAAACCGAAGCCTAAGCCTAGGACTACGCCTAAGCCTAACCCCAAGCCTAAGCCTAAGCCTATGCTAAGCCTAGATTCGAACCTAAGCCATGTCTAAGTCTAAGCCGAGGCCCATGCCCACCTTCTTCTTCGTCTTTTGCAACGCATTGTACTTGTCCTCCTGGTCAGCTAGCTGGTCGTTCAGGTCGGCGTTCTGAAAGTTGGAGATGGTGAGAGAGAAAAGAGAGAGAGAGAGAGAGGGAGAGAGAGAGAGAGAGAGCAACCCACCTTCTTCTCCAAATCTGCCTTGAGGGCCAGCAACTTTGCCGATCGCTCCTCCCCTTCGGCCGAGGTGTCGCGCTCCTGCTCGAGCTGCATGGCCAGGGCCTGTTTCTCGCTTTGCATACGCGCCAGATCGGCTTCGAGATCTTTGCGGGAGCGCTCCTCCTTGGCGTAGCTTTCCTCCAGCTCCTTGCATCTGGAAAAATTTAAAATTTCGGTAAAATTCTCTGCTAGCCCGCCCTCTCCTCTTCCTCAACAATCTCTGCTAGCCAGCCCTCTCCTCTTCCTCAACAATCTCTGCTAGCCAGCCCTCTCCTCTTCCTCAACAATCTCTGCTAGCCTGCCCTCTCCTCTTCCTCAACAATCTCTGCTAGCCTGCCCTCTCCTCTTCCTCAACAATCTCTGCTAGCCTGCCCTCTCCTCTTCCTCAACAATCTCTGCTAGCCTGCCCCATCTTCTCCCTCAACAATCTCTGCTAGCCTGCCCTCTCCTCTTCCTCAACAATCTCTGCTAGCCTGCCCTCTCCTCTTCCTCAACAATCTCTGCTAGCCTGCCCTCTCCTCTTCCTCAACAATCTCTGCTAGCCTGCCCTCTCCTCTTCCTCAACAATCTTTTTCTAGCCCTACCTCTTCTCGCGCGCCTCGAACTCCTCGTCCTTCTTGTTGCCCTTGATCAGCGGCTTGACGCGGGAGAACAGCGAGAACCACTTCCAGCTGCGCAGCGTGCACCAGGCGCGCACGTTGCGCTGCACGACGATGAGGCCGACCCTGAAAGATGGTTCAAATCAAGCCTAAGCCAGCCTAATCCTCAGCCTAAGCCTAAGCCTTCCAAGCCACCAACTTTTGATCGAGCTTCCGCTTGTACTCGCATTGGGCCAAATAGTGCCGGCAGGCGCACTGGAACTTGGTCATGATGACGCTCAGCGCCTCGTCGCGCAGCTCTTCCAGGTGGGCCAACACGCCCGCCTTGAAGAACACCTAAAAAGACAAATTAGAGGGGTATATCCCACGCGTTACTCTAAGCTTTACGCCCCGACTTCGAGCCGTACAAGAACGTCTCTGATAGAGCCAGTTTTCTGGATTTTGCCGGTGTTTCCGTAGCATTCCCGGTACGTGCAGGGCAGCATCATGTAGCGCGAAAAATTCTACATCGAATCGGGTTCCCATCATTGGGTAAAATTTTGACTAAGATCTCAAAAAGCAGCCAACAAATGGGGTATCCGTTTTATGCAACATAATTTGGGGGATTTTCACGCGCAAGCTTTGGATGGAAAAACCGGAAGTTATAATGGCTTTGACGACGCGTAAGCCCAAGGCGAAGCCTAAGCCTGAGCCTGATTCTAGCCTAAGCCGAAGCCTAAGCCTATGCCTAAGCCTAAGCCTAAGCTTAAGCTGTATCAAAGCCTAAGCCTAAGCCAAGTCCAAGCCTAAGCCTAAGCCTAGGGCTAGGCCAGGGTCTAGACATAAGCTTACGCTTCCGAAGCAGCTTGGCTTCGCTTCCTCGAGCGAGAGAGGCAGAGAGAGAGCCAGAGAGAGAAAGAGAGAGAGGGAGAGAGACAGAGGGAGGGAGCGAGAGGGACAGAAAGACAGCGAGAGAGGGAGAGAGAGAGAGAGAGAGAGAGAGAGAGTGCGACAAACCTTCGTCTGACCAAGCTGGAACTCCTCCGGCTTGAGGGAACCTTTCTTGAGCAGCTCCTCGCTGATGCCCTTCCCAGCCGCGACGTCATCAAGCGCATTCTTAGCCGCGTCAGCGGCAAGGATGGCGTATCTGCAAGGCACGCGAACTGAGGAGGAAGCGGTAAACTTATTTTATTCATTTTACCATAGTTTTTTGTGTATAATCGTTAGTTAAACCATGCAATTCATTCGGGGATCGATAAAATGCATGCAAAGGTTAGTCGTCGACGATATTTCGCCTTTAAAGGGCGCCTAGCAGAAACAATTTGCGGAATTGCGCCCCCATGGCAGCCCCCGCCCTGCGGAGGCTAGCACAGACAATTTGAGGAAAGTTGGAACCTTTGTCTGCCCGATCCGGTAGTCATCCAGTCGGATCCGGCCTCCTTCGGCCGCCACTCGGGCCATCAACCGCTCGCCGGCGCGCCGCGCGTCCATGTCGGAAGCTTCTAGCGGGGCCAACGGGCCATATCTACAACATGCGACGGACACACGGTGGGGTTATGTTGGTCTTTAAAGCGTGTGGCTCTCCCTCGCGCTCTCTCTTTCTCTCGCTCGCTCTCTCTCTTTCTCTCGCTCGCTCTCTCTCTCTCTCTCTCTCTCTCTCTCTCTCTCTCTCTCTCTCGCTCTCTCTCTCGCTCTCTCTCTCTTTCTCTTTCTCTCTCTCGCTCTCTCTCTTTCTCTCTCTCGCTCTCTCTCTCTCGCTCTCTCTCTCGCTCTCTCTCTCTTTCTCTTTCTCTCTCTCTCTCTCTCTGTCTCTCACAGCAGGTCGTGCCTCCACAGAATAAATCTAATCGCTGAAAGTTAAGCCGAAGTACACGCCTAAGGCTAAGCCCAAGCCTAAGCTCAAGCCTCAGCCTAAGCGAATTAAGACTAAGCCTAAGCCTAAGCCAAAGCCTACGTCTACGCAATTAGTGTACCGTAACCAGGGCAAACTGTTATCGTTATTTGTGAAATCGGAAATAGTGAGTACGGTTTTTGAAAGATCCTAAACATATTGGCAATTACCTCTGCTTGAAATCGGGGTATGGCATACGGTTGGGGAATCCCTTGCGGCAGATACGGATACCTTCGAGCACACCGTTGCACGTCAGCTGGTTGAGCACCAGATTCGCGTCGATGACGCCTGAAAATGACGTGGAGCGCGAGAGGAAGCGAGTGAAAGAGAGAGGGAGAGAGTGAGAGAGAAAGAGAGAGAGAAAGTGAACTCGCCGAATCCCCTTACCAGCCTTCTTCTGCTCGTTGGGGATGATGCAGCGGATGAAGTGGGGGTGCGTCTGGTGCAGCATGTTCATCAGCTTGTTCAGCGACTCCCTGTACATCATCGAGACCGTTTGGAACGAGGCCGATTTGCCCTGAAAAACGGCGTAGCAGAGATTGTTGAGGAAGAAGAGAGGGAAGGCTAGCAGGGATTGTTGAAGAAAAACTAGCCTTCTTCTTCCCGGGCGCGGCCTTCTTGCCGTCCTTCGCCGCGTTGGCGATGTCCTCCTGGGTGTCGTAGTTGGCCCAGAGTTCCCTCATCAGCTCGTTGCCCTTGTTGGCCTTGAGGACGGTGACGGCGGTGTCGTTCAGCGGGTCCTGCAACGGACATGTATTTCTCTCTCTCGCTCTTTCTCTCTCTCTCTTTCACTCTCTCACCTTGTTCTTCTCCAGCCACGCCTTGACGTTGTAGCGCACGGTGCCGGCGTAGTGGACGATGGCCAGGTGTGCTTCAGACTACAAAGAAAGATTAGAATTTGCTCTCTCTCTCTCTCTCTCTCTCTATCTCTCTCTCTCTCTTTGCATTGCACCTGTTTTCCCTTCGGCGGCTTCGGCTTCTGGAAGTTGGGGTGTTTGCCGAGGTGCTGGTCGTTCAGCTTCTGCGCCAAGGTCATGTCGGTGGCCTTCGGGACGATGCACTCCTCGTCAAGCATCGAAATGATGCCGAGAGGCTATAAAAAATGGTTTAAAAAAATCTCTGAAAACTGACCTTTTCGATCAGCTCGATGCAAGCCTGAAGGTCAAGCCCAAAGTCGATGAATTCCCACTTGATGCCCTCGCTGGAATGTCGCATTTAATGGCGAGAGAGTGAGAGATAGATAGAGAGAGAGGGCGACTCACCGCTGGTACTCCTCCTGCTCGAGGACGAACATGTGGTGGTTGAAGAACTGCTGGAGCTTCTCGTTCACAAAGTTGATCCACAGCTGCTCGAAGGAGTTCAGCTGAAACGTGAAATTGCTCTTGCTCAAAAATGCTGTCCTCTCCTCTTCCTCAACAATCTCTGCTAGCCTGCCCTCTCCTCTTCCTCAACAATCTCTGCTAGCCTGCCCTCTCCTCATCCTCAACAATCTCTGCTAGCCTGCACTCTCCTCTTCCTCAACAATCTCTGCTAGCCTGCCCTCTCCTCATCCTCAACAATCTCTGCTAGCCTGCCCTCTCCTCATCCTCAACAATCTCTGCTAGCCTGCCCTCTCCTCTTCCTCAACAATCTCTGCTAGCCTGCCCTCTCCTCTTCCTCAACAATCTCTGCTAGCCTGCCCTCTCCTCTTCCTCAACAATCTCTGCTAGCCTGCCCTCTCCTCTTCCTCAACAATCTCTGCTAGCCTGCCTTCTCCTCTTCCTCAACGATCTCTGCTAGCCACCTACATCAAAAATCTCAAATCCAGCAATATCGAGCACTCCGATGAAATGATCGCGGGCCAGCTCGTGGGCATCCAGGGTTTTGTTGCACCTGAAAAACGTTAAAATTGACAATTATGAAATTTTTAAATTTTAAGAGTTACAGTAACCTCCCCTGCCAAGCAAAACGTACCGCGTAATAAGCCAGGCGAACATGCGAGCGTACAGCGCCTTGGCCAGGGCCCCAATGGCCCAGTTGACCTGCTCCAAGTTCTGCCCCTTGTTCACCCACTCGGTGCCGACCTGAAGCAACGGAATTTGACGTTGAAAATTGAAGAATCAGTGTTTTAATTTCTTCAAAAGCATGTCGATTGAAGAGCTTTTTAGCACTGAAAAATAGCCCCCACCTTGACGCGCGGCTTGAGCAGCGCCTGCACAAACTTCTCAAAGTCGCAGTCGTACAGCTTGCAGGCCAGCTCACCCTCTAAAACATGGAATTTTTTAATGGCTTTTCGAATTAACAAAGCCCGAGCATATACAGCCCACCCCCTCCCCCCCGATAATGCAAAAGAACCAATTCTTGAGCTCACCGCTGCAGTCCTCGACCTCGGCCTGCTCCTCGCGCGGGCGCTGCTTAAATTTCATCTCGCCCATGTGCATCAGGCCTGCAGTCACTGCGAAAAGTTGGTCCTTCTCGGTTTGGGTGAACTTCATGATGTCGAAGGCTTCCTGAAAAAAGCGGAATTGGCAAGAGGAGGGTTTGTTGAGGAAGAGGAAAGGGCAGGCTAGCAGAGATTGTTGAGGAAGAGGAGAGGGCAGGCTAGCAGAGATTGTTGAGGAAGAGGAGAGGGTAGGCTAGCAGAGATTGTTGAGGAAGAGGAGAGGGCAGGCTAGCAGAGATTGTTGAGGAAGAGGAGAGGGCAGGCTAGCAGAGATTGTTGAGGAAGAGAGGGCAGGCTAGCAGAGATTGTTGAGGAAGAAGGGGCAGGCTAGCAGAGATTGTTGAGGAAGAGGGGCAGGCTAGCAGAGATTGTTGAGGAAGATGAGAGGGCAGGCTAGCAGAGATTGTTGAGGAAGATGAGGGCGAGTGAGAGAGCCAAAGAGAGAGCGAGAGAGAGTGAGAGAGAGCCAGAAACTCACATCCGTGAGCATCATCTCCTCCTTGTCGTCGACCCCCTCGATGGTCAGCTCGGCCTGGGCGACAAAGTGGTAGTCCTTCAGCGGCCTCTTCAGAAGAAGCTTATCTGAGCAGAACCGACGATTTATGCTATTCCAGACGTTTCTTAATTACCCCTGGTACCGGACACCCCATCGGAGTACAGCTGGTAGAAGATGTGGTAGCAGCGCTCTCCTGGTGCTTGCTTGATGACACGCGACTTTTCCAGCAAGTCTAAAATTTCAATCGGTAAAAATTCCCAACTAATCTCTGCTAGCCTGCATGGGCCTTGAAAATTCCAAAAACTGACAGTGCTCAATGTCGGCGCCGGCCAGCTTGCCGGCCGTGTTGAAGTGGATGCGGATGAACTTGCCGAAGCGGGATGAGTTGTTGTTGCGCACCGTTTTGGCGTTTCCTAAAAGAACGATTAAGCTATTCTGACCTTCTATTTAGCCTCAGCTTGGGTGAAGCCTAAGCCTAAGCCTAAGCCTAAACCTAAGCCTAAGCCTAAGCCTGGGCCTTTGCCTTCAACATCCCGTTAAAAGCACCAACCGAACGCCTCCAACACCGGGTTCGTCTGCACGATCTGGTCCTCCAGCGACGCGTTCTTCTTGTCCTTGTTTTTCGGGGCGGAGCTGGAATTGGGGTAAATAGCGGGAAAGCAAGCTAGCAGGGATTGTTGGGGAATCCAGCTGACCTCTGGCTGGCGCCGACGTACGCAAAATACGAGATGACCTTCTTGGTGTTCTCGGTTTTTCCGGCGCCCGATTCTCCGGTGATCAGCATCGACTGGTTTTCGCGATCTGGAGCGGTTTTTTTCCTCGAAAATCTTTGCTAGCCTGCCCTCTCCTCTTCCTCAACAATCTCTGCTAGCCTGCCCTCTCCTCTTCCTCAACAATCTCTGCTAGCCTGCCCTCTCCTCTTCCTCAATAATCTCTGCTAGGCTGCCCTACCGTTTGTCATATTGCGATAGGCCTCGTCAGACACGGCAAAGAGATGGGGTGGCATCTCGTTCCTCCGCTTCCCAATGTACATCTTGCACACCGACTCCGAGTAGATGGGCAGCCGCTTGTACGGGTTGATGACGACGCAGAAGAGGCCGGAGTAGGTCTTGAAAATGGCTCGTTCAAGATTAATTTGAAATCGTTTACATAGATCATCATGGCATAATAGCGCTGGCGCAGGTTGTTCAGTACCGACGCGTCGTTGAGGAACGTCAGGTTGGCCATGTCCTCTGGAAAATTTTATTTCTCTTTCTCTCTCGCTATCTCTCTCTCTCTCTCTCTCGCAAAACTCACCGGTCTTCTCGTATTTCGGCGGGTTCATCTGCTGAATGTCGTCCTTCTTCAGCGTTTTCTGAAACAGGAGCTTAGGTGAGGCTTGGCTTAGGCTTAGGCTTAGCTTAGGCTTAGGCTTAGCTTGGGCTTGGGTGCCGCTTAGGCTTGCCCATTGTCATCAAATAAGCCAAAATTCCGACCTCGGCCCCGTTGGCCGTGACGACGGTGAGGATGTCGCCCTTCGTCGTCTTGATCTCGGCGGTGATGAACCTGCAACAAAGTTGGGCTACAGGGTACAAGGATTGTCATATTTTGTATTCAAACTGAAAAAAATGGCGGACCCCTCCTCTGCGTCGGCGATCCACACATTCTTCTTCGAGTCGAATTTCTTCGTCGACGCGGCCAACGCCTGAAAAAAGCTGATTTAGACCATTAAAAACGCGTCACTAAAAAAATACGATTACCACGGTACAGTACGAGACACTAACGCGATAAGCGCGTTTTTGACGAAGACAAGGCGCCCCATGTCCGATTTTTACGATTGAGGTATCTATCGAAAGCCCTAAATAAGGCGGGTCCAGCACGTCGCTGCGATTTTTTAAATGATGGATTTTTTACTCGATTTTCGACATTTTTCATGAAAAAGGCACGCTTTTACAAAATGGCTTGTAAAATAGCAGGTTTAAATCCACATAGTTTTGAAAAATATAGCAAACCCGCCGTTTCAAGAGCTTTCGAATGGTGTAACTACCATTTCGATCAGATACTTCGGAGTCGAGTTAGAGGTGTTTTTTCATGGCTACGGTTGACTTAACCCCTCGGTCGGAAGTTTTTGGCTATAACTTTTTTATTTTACGTTATTTCAGGCTCAAATTCAAGCTCATAGTATATTTTTCGACGTTCTATCGAATGGCATAGCAAAAATCGCGATAAAAATAGCGAAAACATCGAAAAGTTTGAGGCTGTGGGGGGGGGGGAATCAAGTAAGCTCTTACCGTATTTTTTGGGACACCCAGTATTAAAAACTCGTCTCAAAATTAGTACGGTGTGTTACGGTACAGTACGATACGCTACGACGAGATAATTACGTTTTGGGCGGAACGTAAAGATAGAGTGCTGTAAATGAGGTCGAGCCATACCTGTTCGGCACTCTGGCGCAGGTACTGCCACCCGGGGTCCTGCTCCAACAGTCCGTCGCTCATTTTGGCGGCCGCAACTACTGAACGGGGGTTGTAGATGGCTGTATAAAGAAAACCTACCAAAACACTCGTTTTCTCAACAATAACTTCTACAGGCTGTGCGGAGTCGGGGGGATCGCGGTGGCGTGGCCTCGGGGGTAACCCTGAATTTTGTGGTGGAAATTGTCATATACAATCTGGACTGGAACAGGAGGGAGAGAGAGAGACAGAGAGAGAGAGAAGACGAAGAAGCCTGAGCCTAAGCTTAAGCCCAAGAACCTAGAAAAATCAATAATCCCAAACTCGATCCCATCGAAGCCGGTGGGGGATTTATTTATTTTTGGCAGACAGAAATCCTTTTAGCCGAGACCAACCTCTCCTTTCCCACCACCCCAAAACCCATCTATTTGTTGTTGAGGCAGGGGGAGGCAAAAAAGAAAACATTTTGAGGCGAAAATCTTCGAATTGAGAGAGGTGGCTAATTTGTAATTAGGACAGGCTAGCAGAGATTGTTGAGGAAGAGGAGAGTGCAGGCTAGCAGAGATTGTTGAGGAAGAGGAGAGTGCAGGCTAGCAGAGATTGTTCAGGAAGAGGAGAGGACAGGCTAGCAGGGATTGTTCAGGAAGAGGAGAGGGCAGGCTAGCAGGGATTGTTCAGGAAGAGGAGAGGGCAGGCTAGCAGGGATTGTTCAGGAAGAGGAGAGGGCAGGCTAGCAGGGATTGTTCAGGAAGAGGAGAGGGCAGGCTAGCAGGGATTGTTCAGGAAGAGGAGAGGGCAGGCTAGCAGGGATTGTTCAGGAAGAGGAGAGGGCAGGCTAGCAGAGATTGTTGAGGAAGAGGAGAGGGCAGGCTAGCAGAGATTGTTGAGGAAGAGGAGAGGGCAGGCTAGCAGAGATTGTTGAAGAAAGCGGAACCGAGAACATGCCAACAGAAATTCTTTAGGAAATAGAAGCTCCAGGGCAAGCTAGTAGAGATTTTTGAACAAAAAACAGAACTCGGAGCCGAGATCATTTGGGAAAAGTAATAAATTGGTTACGAGGCATTTCTAGACTAAAAAAACATCGTAGTGTATTCCCCCCCCCCCCAACCGATCATACGAAAAAACAAACAAGAAGCTATGAAAAAAACGATTCTCCATGATTTTGCCGAAATTTCCATTCGCTGTAACTTCAATACTTCACTGTTTGAAAGGAAAATTCGCGGCAAAAAACGCATTGAAACCTCGACAAAATGATTTTAGAAAAAATGAATTTCATGAAAATGATGTTTCGACAAAATTATTTTAGAAAAAAATGATATTTCGAAAAATTGAAAATTACACAAAATGGTTTCTCAACATATTTTCGAAAAATGGAAATGGCGATAAGGAACTTTTGACGAAATGACCTTCCGACAAATCGAGATTTCGAAAAAATGATGTTTTGACCAAGTGAAAATAAGCCAAAAATCGGTACAAGCTTAATACGATAAATTCCGGACAACTTCAAAGCACCAAAAAATCTCTAGAAAGAATCGGGGGCACCCGGGCGCGGCGCGGGGGTGCGCGGCAAATTTGCCGAAGCCCAGAAGAGCCCGGGCTCTGGAGAAATTTGTCTTGTGAGCTTTCCCCCCATGGATTTGCACGGCGAGATAGAGACAGAGAGAGAGAGAAAGAGAGAGCACGAGAGAGATATTTGCCGGGGGATTTCGTCTTCTTCGGCCTGGGCCCTGTATTCGAGGGCCCAGTTGAGAGGGGCACACAGTGGCATCCTCCCGGTCTCTGGGCGGATCTGTACGCGGGGCTCCGGAAAACAGGGGGGGCTAGCAGAGATTGTTGAGGGTACTGGGCTGCTAGCGGGGGGGAACATCCTGCCCTGACCCCATTATTGAAATATCGACAATTTATACAACTTTTACGCATTTCTTGACAAGTGGAGCAATGCGTCAGCTTCTTAACATTTTCGAAAAATGTTTTCGAACCAGAATTTACAAAAACATAACCGCTAACAGTATAGCACCAAGTTACGAGCAAACTAGCAGAGATTGTTGAGGAAGAGGAGAGGGCAGGCTAGCGAGATTGTTGAGGAAGTGGAAAGGGTAGGCTAGCAGAGATTGTGGAAGAAGAGGAGAGGGCAGGCTAGCAGAGATTGTTGAGGAAGAGGCTAGAAGAGACTGTTGAAGAAGCGCGATTCTATCTTTCCGAGGAATTCTGGGTGAAATATCATCTTCCCGGGTCGGGATAAACCCGAAAAAATCCATTTCAGCCTGGACGGCAGGAGGAGTGTTCCGGAATCTGCCCACTTCTGCCCGATTGTCAGGTGACTGTAAGAACCGGGACGGGGAGGGGGATTGAGTCAACAAATCCCATCTCATCCACCCCCACACCTCGTTTCTTTGCGCCCCGGCTCTCTTGGCCTCAAAGACTCTCTGCTAGCCTGCCCGCTCCCTCTCTCGGTCATTTTTGATCGGCTGGGTTTCGGTGATTCATTGGGGTTGAGTTGATTGTTCAATAGGAAGGTGAGGAAACAAAATGGCGTAAGGGCTGGCTAGCAGAGACTATTCACCCACTTTCCATGCCCTTTTAAACCTCTAGCATGCTAAAATGCGCGCTGATTACGGTAATGGGCCAGCGGCGAGGCTCCACTCGACTCCCTGCTGCCCGCCCTGGGGGTAAACATTCCGCCCCACCACTCCTCGGGGCACCAAAAAAATTCTTGGAAATAGCAAACAGACTAGCCGGACGAGATTCCCGGAAGCCGGCTGGTTGATCTAGCGGAAGGAAAAAAAATCATTTTTTGGCATAAAAATTTTGAAAGACCTCTGCTAGCCTGCCCTCTCCTCTTCCTCAACAATCTCTGCTAGCCTGCCCTCTCCTCTTCCTCAACAATCTCTGCTAGCCTGCCCGCTCCTCTTCCTCAACAATCTCTGCTAGCCTGCCCTCTCCTCTTCCTCAACAATCTCTGCTAGCCTGCCCTCTCCTCTTCCTCAACAATCTCTGCCAGCCTGCCCCCTCCTCTTCCTCAACAATCTCTGCTAGCCTGCCCTCTCCTCTTCCTCAACAATCTCTGCTAGCCACCCCTATAGGCTGAAATTCCCTCAAAAATCACCGCAAGCTTGCCCGGCGGTTGACTGGATACTTGAATTTCCGCAAACGGCCCCTGTTAAAATGCCAGAGCTATCAGGTTGGTAGATAAGTCCTGTCACAATTTTTTGAAAGCGCCCTAGAAAGCCGCAGAAACGTCGGATTTTCACTTTCGATCCATGATTTGATAGATCTTGGGACGCGCTACTTGGGCAAAACCCGATTTGGTCCCCAAAGTGGCTCGCCGTCGAGTTACAGCTCCGGGAAGTTTTTGATAAAATCTTGAGAAAGCCATTTAGCGTGCTATCTCTGCATAGAGCAATTTGAATACGATACCATTAACGACAATCGATAGCTCTCGAGGAGTAGATATCGATAGATGTTGAGATCATCAAAATCGGACACCGGATGAACGAGATACGGGCCCTTCAAATTTGGTCCATTTCTTAGAAATTTTTCCGAATTCCCATACATTTAGACAAAACCTTCTCCGGGCGCTCAAAAACCAACTGGCAAGGTTTGTCACAGCTGCGTAAAATGTATGGGATTTCGGGAAAAGTTCTAAGAAATCAACCAAATTTGAAGGGCCCGTATCTCGGCCGTCCGGTGTCCAATTTTGACGATCTAAACATTTATCGATATCTACTCCTCAAGAGCTATCGATTGGTGTTGAAGGTATCGCATGCAAATTTCTCTATGCAGAGATAACACGCTAAAAAGCTTTTTCAAGATTTGATGAAAAACTTCCCGGTGCTGTAACTCGGCGTCCTGCAACTTTTGGGCCTTGTGCGGCAGCTCCCATTATAGCGCAACCCAAGACCTATCAAATCAGGTATCACACGTTAAAATCGGCCATGTCTGCG
This sequence comes from Mesorhabditis spiculigera, assembly GCA_958295435.1. NCBI lineage: Eukaryota > Metazoa > Nematoda > Chromadorea > Rhabditida > Rhabditidae > Mesorhabditis > Mesorhabditis spiculigera. Next base: position 1,366,202 of record CATQJA010002648.1, read on the forward strand.
GCTATATAGAGAGATTTAAAAAATTTGTGACAGGACTTATCTACCAACCTGATACGTAGCCCTAATTGGCGCTAAATTCCTCAAAAGCCTCTGCTAGACTACCCTGGCCCTGAATTTTCTAAGCTTTCTCAAACGCTCTCTGCTCGGTTGCCTGGAGCGCCGAATTCTTGTGGACAAATCCCTGCTAGCAGACCTTTTTCTAAGCTCCAACTTTGTCTATTGTAGTTTGTTGCTTGTAGTTATCTAATTGCAAATCCGTATCCTTAATTCATGCCTAATTATTATTTATTCAACGTATTTAATGGAGGTTTCTTTAGCTTCTTTCGTTTTCCGATTCCATTTCGCTCCGCCCTTCCGGTCGTGATCTGTAACAAATCTTTTCAGTTTTAACAGATGACAAGGGCCACGTAAAACTGAGCAGATTTCTTACCGTAGCTCCGGGATACAATCCCGGATTTGCCGAGTTTCGGGCCTCCAGATGCGGCACGCTCCAAATTACATTATCCGTCGTCTGCCGCAGGTTTTTGTCGTCACATCCTAAAAATGGGCGTTAGTTTTGATCGAGTGTAATTCGCCTTTTTGGATATGATACGCTACGATGCACTACTCTACCTTAGTAGGGGCAAAGTACTACATGCTACGATAAGATGAGATACGATACTTTACGCTACGGCCCATTACAATACCTTATGGTACCGTACGATACGGTACCTTTCGCTTGGACACGTTACAGTACGCTGTACGTTACGTTCGTATTGGATGCTATACGTTACTTTACGGAACACTACGGTATGTTGCAACAGGATACTGAATATTACGATGCGCTACGGGGAGCTACGTTGCGGTACGCCACGATACGGTACGCTACTTTACGGCACACTACGGTTTGACGCAACAGGATACTGTAGACGCGATTGGCTACAATGTGCTACTTTCCTGTACTCTACGCTACGCTAAGTTCCTCTACGCTACGCTGCGATACTTTACGGTACGCTACGTTACTGTACTATACGCTACGCTACGATAGGATACTCCGGTGCGCTACGTCGCTCTTGGCTACGGTACGCTACGGTAAGATACACCAAAAATTAGAAAACGCACCTTGTAAGCATGGGTTTAAAGAATAGCATAGTGTGTCGTCGTACTGTATCGGAATCCAGGGTGTCGATAGTATTGTCCGGAACCCCCAGCTGACCAGCTAGCTGACGGTCCCTTGAGCCGCTATTTATGTGCCCTGGGGGCACAGCGAATCTGTCAGCCACACGTCAGAATGAGGCTAGTGGCCAGACGCACGGACGGATGGAGACAGAAATGGACGGCGGGAGTGGCGTACAAACAACACCAATTGACAGCTCCCGGGGGCTAGCTGACACCCGCGCCGCCCCGACGGTAAATACCGTAGCGCACGAATGGGGGTTGTTGAGCGTCCAAAATGGTCTCTGCTACGTTGCCCCAGGGCAGGCTAGCAGAAACAATTTGCGGGGGTTGCACACTTTATTCATACAGCGGCACACAGAGAAAACACACACGATCCGCGAGAGCGAGAGAAAAACGGGGATGGGGGGAGAGGGAGAGAGATAGAGAGGGAGAGTGAGAGAGAGGGGGGAATCGAAGGGGCAGAGATGCACAGGGCAAAAATTTGCATACAGAACGGGAATACCTCGAAAGAGGGGGCGTGGCCATTTTAAAGGGACGATGAAGGCGAAATTCACCCAGAAAGTTTGACTTTTAGCTTCTAAAGCCTAATTTTTCGTTATTTGGCCCATTTTTGCCTTCAATGGCCCTTTAAAACGACTCCAAAAAACATCTAAGTGATTTTACAGGGCCATTGAAGGCAAAAATGGGTGAAATCTGCACGGATTATCCCGGAAAATTGCTTTAGAATTTACATTACGTGAAGATTGGAGGAAATTCAGAATTTACAGAATCAACCGGGCCAAGCATTTTTGCCTTCAACGCCCCTTTAAAATGGCCATAGAAAAAAAGAGGAGGGGGAAAATGCTTGTTGGAGTCGTCGTGATGCGGAGCGGTTAGGCCGAGTTGGAGTCGTCGGAGCGCTGAAAAAGGGACTGTCCGCGTGCTCAAACCCCCCCCCCCCCCGCTAACAGCCTAGTACCTAAAAATTAGACAGACGGTAGGACGCGATAACGAAAGCGTTTTAAAATTTGCAAAAAAAATGCAAATTAGGCGGCAGCAACCTTGGATGCCTGCGAGTCCTTGGTGGGTGAGATCGGCTCCTCGTCGTCGTCGTCAGGGAACCCGCCGACGTACACGTAGCAGCAGGCTGCAAAATCCGGATGTGAATTGTCGAAAGCCAGGCGTTTTAAAGGGATCGAGAAGGCAAAAAATTCGCCAAATGGACTGACCCTGCAGGGCGTAGATGAGCCAGACGACGACGATGATGCCGCCGTAGACGAACATCTCCACCATCGGCATGCCCTAGATATTTTGGTTTGGGCCAGGCTAGCAGAGATTGTTGAGGAAGAGGAGAGGGCAGGCTAGCAGAGATTGTTGAGGAAGAGGAGAGGGCAGGCTAGCAGAGATTGTTGAGGAAGAGGAGAGGGCAGGCTAGCAGAGATTTTTGAGGAAGAGGAGAGGGCAGGCTAGCAGAGATTGTTGAGGAAGAGGAGAGGGCAGGCTAGCAGAGATTGTTGAGGAAGAGGAGAGGGCAGGCTAGCAGAGATTGTTGAGGAAGAGGAGAGGGCAGGCTACAGAGATTTTTGAGGAAGAGGAGAGGGCAGGCTAGCAGAGATTGTTGAGGAAGAGGAGAGGGCAGGCTACAGAGATTGTTGAGGAAGAGGAGAGGGCAGGCTACAGAGATTTTTGAGGAAGAGGAGAGGGCAGGCTAGCAGAGATTGTTGAGGAAGAGGAGAGGGCAGGCTAGCAGAGATTGTTGAGGAAGAGGAGAGGGCAGGCTACAGAGATTGTTGAGGAAGAGGAGAGGGCAGGCTAGCAGAGATTGTTGAGGAAGAGGAGAGGGCAGGCTAGCAGAGATTGTTGAGGAAGAGGAGAGGGCAGGCTAGCAGAGATTGTTGAGGAAGAGGAGAGGGCAGGCTAGAGAGATTGTTGAGGAAGAGGAGAGGGCAGGCTAGCAGAGATTGTTGAGGAAGAGGAGAGGGGCAGGCTAGCAGAGATTGTTGAGGAAGAGGAGAGGGCAGGCTAGCAGAGATTGTTGAGGAAGAGGAGAGGGCAGGCTAGCAGAGATTGTTGAGGAAGAGGAGAGGGCAGGCTAGCAGAGATTGTTGAGCAAGAGCAGGGGCCGCAGCGGCGTTTTTCTTCCCACCATACCTTCATGGGGTTGACCATGGACAGGATCATCTCCGTCAAGTTTCCAAACGACACCGTCAACGTCCAGACGGCCTGCATGACACTCTTCATCAGCGGGTGGCTCTGCGAGTACGCGAACTCCAAGCCGGTGATGGACAGGAAAATCTGAGGCAATTTTTCATGAAAAGTTTTGCCGCCCACCTCGCCCAGGGAGATGATGAAGAGCTGCGGAAGCTGGAAGAGTACGTGCGTCTGGTAGGGCTCAATCTGAAAAAAAATCGAAGAGCTCAAATCGAAAAAATTCAAGGGTTTTTGGATAAATGTATCACGTGGAGAAGCCCTAAACCGACCACTTGCACCAGCTGGGGCTCGCCGCTAGCCGGTACCCACAAGACGTACACGGCCGCCGCACCATTCTCCAGGGTGACGGTCTTGCACTTTTCGGGGGCGTCTGAAAATGTTGGGAGTTCTCACATGATCTCTGCTAGCTTGTCTTCTCCTCTTCCTCAACAATCGCTGCTAGCCTGCCTACCTGATTTGCATCCATCGCCGACACGCACGTTCCATTCCACTTCATCCCAGATGCGGTGCGTGAAGAGGAACGTGGCGCCGTTTTTCAGCTCCCAGTTTGACACCACGTTGTCGTCATCGCCCTCTGGCCTGCAAGAAGCTGGTAAAGCCTAACCGTAAGCCAAACCTAAGCCTAAACCCAAGCCTAAGCTTAAGCGTAAGCCTAGGCCTAAACCTAAGCCAAACCTAGGCCTGAGCCCTAGCGTAAGCCCAAGCCTAAGCCCAAAACAAAGTCACTCACGGTGGTCCCCAAATCCTCCATCCCTTCGTGGCGTTGGTGGTGAAGATGACCAGGCGGCTCTGGCCGAGTCCCTGGGCATTCCGCGAGTACTCAAAGTCGACCCAGTGAAGTTTTCTGAACCAAGCAGTTGGGCGCGCTAGCAGAGACAATTTGAGGGAGCCCCGAACAAAACTCACTTCTCGGCTTCATCAAAATGGAACATGGCAGCCACGCTGTCGACGGCTCCCTCGTCGGTGTAGGTCTTCTGTTGCAGCGCGTACCGATCGGGGCCGCCCGATGATGTGTACTCGCCGAACGGGACGGCCAGGAAATTTTCGTGGAGCAGATCTAGAGCAAATGGTCTTTTTAGGAAGCGGCAACCCACACTGCCCGGTTCCGTTGATCGAGTTGAGCGGGATCTCGTTGTGGTTGAGCGAGCGGACGTAGGCATGGTTGGCGGGCGGGAGACCGAGATCGGCGTCGATTTTGATCTGAGGAAAAAGTTTTTCATAGCCTAAGCCTAAGCCTAGCCCAAGTCTAAGCCTAATCGAAGCCTAAGCCCAAGCGAAGCTAAGCCTAAGCCTAATCCTGAACCTAGGGCTAAAAGCCTAAGCCTAAGCCTAGACCTAAGCCTAAGCCGAAACCTAAGCCTAAGCCTACGCCTAAGCCTACGCCGAAGTCCAAGCTCAAGCCCAAGGCCCAAGCCCAAGCCTACGCGTGCGTCCTCACCTGCAAGAAGCCAGCGACGAAAAATGAGACGGCCGCCATCAACATGCCGGTGCCCAGCTTGCGCAGCTCGGTCAGGTGCACGCATTTTTCGAGGGCCGGATACAGTCCGTAGCGGCAGATGGGGATCAGCGTCACGATCAGGATCGGGTTGATGACTTGCATCGTCTAGGTGATGATGTGGACCACGCATGCGATTCGCTGACCTCGGCACTGATCCAAATCTTGCCGAACATGCGCCCGTTCATGTGGGTGGCCTGCTCGACCCAGGTGGTGCCCTGCTGGTCGTAGAGGAACCAGAAGAAGATCAACGGCCACAAGACGACAACGACAGCCAGGGTGCTCTGAAGAGGAGGGTTGGAGAGTGGCGAGAGAGTGAGAGAGAGAGAGAGAGAGATACTACCTTCACAGCCACAATCTGCGTGGGCGAATATTCTGGGGCGGCGCAGTCGAGCCAGCGGTACCGTCGGTTGAACTCATCCGGTTGCTCCGGCTTGACCGCCTTGGCCGGCTTGGGCAACTCCGCCTTGCTGTGCTTCGATTCGGAGACGCCGGACTTTCCGCGGCGCGACACCTGCGACTTCTGGGACTTTGACTGCGACTTGGACGCGTCGCCGTCGTCGTCCGGCGATTTCGGCTCCGGGGGGGTGCTGACTGAACGCGAAGATCGTGGGATAGGGAACAGCTCACCCAGACAGACGTCGCTTGGCGCCAAGCCAGATACAGCCGAAGATCTCCTTGAAGATGTTGCGCCCGAGCGGGCGGCGCTTCACGTACCACGCCGAGCCGCAGATGAACAGGACCAGGGCGATGAACATCAACACACCGGGGACGCCTGGAGGAGAGGGATCTCGTCAGGTCGCAGCCTAGGTCTGAGCCTAAGCCTAAGCGTAAGCCTAAGCCCAGGCCTAAGCCAGACTCAAACATACCAAAAGCCACCGGGTAACACGTCTTGCCGCCGGCGCAGCGCATGTCGCGGAGCTGCGGCGTCAGGAAGGTGGAGAACAGCGCGCCGGTGTTGATGGCCATGTAGAAGTAGGAGAAGTAAGACCCGCGCAGCTCCTCCGCATCGGCTGGGATCTTAAGTTGGGGAGTCACAGCTTGTTGAGCTTAGGCTTAGGCTTAGGCTTTGGCTTAGGCTTCAGGCGCACCTGGTCAGCGCCAAATGCGGAGACGCACGGCTTGATGCCGCCGGTGCCGAGGGCGATCGTCAGCAGCCCGAGGTAGTCGAGTGTCTGGCGAACGCCTAGAAGCTGCGTCAGTGTACTGCTCGAAGAGTACTTACCCGACCCAAGCGCCGGCCACGCACCCATCGACAGCAGGGCGTGGCCCAACACGTAGACGATCGACACCACCAGGATCACTTTATATCTAGAAAAGACAGCATATCAAAAAGGTTATTCCGCTACTTTCCAAAATACGAGTCGGCCGCAACGGCGCCGAACACGGGCGTGAAATACGCGATGCAGTTGAAGGCGTGCGAGATGGCGCGGGCGACGCTGAAAATCGGGGTGAGGGCTAGCAGGGAGCATTGAGGAAGCTGAGATCTCAAAAACACTCACTGCCCCTCGAGCCCGTGCTCATTCTTGAGGTAGATGTAGAGGAGGGCGCGCATCCCGTAGAAGGAGAAGCGCTCGCAGAACTCATTGCCCAGGATGAACCAGACTTGGCCCGGTAACCTGCGAAAGTATACCTTGAGTCTCAGGGGTTTTAAAGCCAGATTCTAAGCCTAAGCCTAAACCTAAGCTTAAGCCTAAGCCTAAGCCTCAGCCTAAGCCTAATCCTAAGCCTAAGCCGAAACCCAAGCTTACCTAAGCCTAAGCCGAGCCTAAGCCTAAGCTTTTCAGCTTTCCACGAGCTTTTTGCACGTATCCACAAATAAAAAATAGGGTGTGTGTGTGTGTGATACTTTGCATGCAACTTCCGTCACCATGTCCGGAGGATATCTCAAGAGGGAATAAAGTTTAAGGTATATATGATACGTCATTAGATGCGTAATGGCTCTGGGATGAGTGCACGCTTATCAGATTTTACAAAATTAATTGATTTAAATATTAAATTTCAGTTTTTGTAAAAATTCCGGACACCCTCTTTGTTAGGATACAATTAGCATGCACCGGAAGTGGCGATTGCCTATTTAATCAGGTAGAGAGTGTCATTTTTAATTTTTTCTCATCGGGATTCGAGAGACTTATGCAAAAAGAAAAATATTATGGGGAGAGACAGGGCCAGGGTTGAAAAGTCGCGAAGCGGCTTTTCAACCCTGGTAAATCAAAAACCGCCAAAGTAGAACCCCCTCCCCCGGTTCCATCCCAAAAATTAGCATAAACCGACTGTCGAATGACGGAGCAGGCGCCCATGTTGGATGGGCAGTGCGGGCGGGGAATGACAGAATTTTTGTGACTCGGCGCCCCGGTACGGGAAAATTGAAATACAGAGAGATGGAGAGTCATTCGTCTATTGTAAGTGGCGCCGCACAATGGAAATTGGCCAGCCCTCGTCGAAGTGTTGGAAGGCGGTCGAAAAAGTTGTGCAAAACTCCAAAAAAAAGCATTCGACATAGCAGCAGAAGACGTGTCCTAAGTGTCAGTCCTAAGAATAGTGCCGAAATTGCGATTGCTGATTTGTGTCGTACGCCCTTTGCTCCAGGACGACGAAAAGCCACACCAAAATTACGCAAAAAAAATCGTGGAAGCCACACCCGGTCCAGTTTTCGTGATGAACTTTTTCCGCAAAATTTTTGGTTCTCTTTCCGATGCATAGATCAAAACCATTTCGCATGGTTGATTTCTCACGAAATCAGCCGCTGCCCTCTCCCCTTCCTCAACAATCTCTGCTAGCCTGCCCCTCCCTTCCACAACAACCTGCTAGCCTGCCCCTCCTCTTCCTCAACAACTCGCTAGCCTGCCCCCCTCTCCTCAACAATCCTGCTAGCCTGCCCCTCCTCTTCCTCAACAATCTCTGTAGCCTGCCCCTTCTCTTCCTCAACAACTCTGCTAGCCGCCCTCTCCCTTCCACAACAACTCTGCTAGCCCCCCTCCTCTTCCTCAACAATCTCTGCTAGCCTGCCCTCTCCTCTTCCTCAACAATCTCTGCTAGCCTGCCCTCTCCCCTTCCTCAACAAACCGTAGCCTGCCCTCTCCTCTTCCTCAACAATCTCGAGCCTGCCCTCTCCTCTTCCACAACAACTCTGCTAGCCTGCCCCTCCCTTCCTCAACAATCTCTGCTAGCCTGCCCCTCCTCTTCCACAACAACTCTGCTAGCCTGCCCTCTCCTCTTCCTCAACAACTCTGCTAGCCTGCCCCTCCTCTTCCTCAACAATCTCTGCTAGCCTGCCCTCTCCCCTCCTCAACAATCTCTGCTAGCCTGCCCTCCTCTTCCTCAACAATCTCTGCTAGCCTGCCCTCTCCTCTCCTCAACAATCTCTGCTAGCCTGCCCTCTCCTCTTCCTCAACAATCTCTGCTAGCCTGCCCTCTCCTCTTCCCACAACAATCTCTGCTAGCCTGCCCCTCTCCTCTTCCTCAACAACTCTGCTAGCCTGCCCTCTCCTCTTCCTCAACAACTCTGCTAGCCTGCCCTCTCCTCTCCCAACAATCTCTGCTAGCCTGCCCTCTCCTCTTCCCAACAATCTCTGCTAGCCTGCCCTCTTCTCTTCCTCAACAATCTCTGCTAGCCTGCCCTCTCCTCTTCCACAACAATCTCTGCTAGCCTGCCCTCTCCTCTTCCTCAACAATCTCTGCTAGCCTGCCCTCTCCTCTTCCTCAACAACTCTGCTAGCCTGCCCTCTCCTCTTCCTCAAAAATCTCTGCAGCCTGCCCTCTCCTCTTCCTCAACAATCTCTGCTAGCCTGCTCTCTCCTCTCCTCAACAATCTCTGCTAGCCTGCCCTCTCCTCTTCCTCAACAATCTCTGCTAGCCTGCCCTCTTCTCTTCCTCAACAATCTCTGCTAGCCTGCCCTCTCCTCTTCCTCAACAATCTCTGCTAGCCTGCCCTCTTCTCTTCCTCAACAATCTCTGCTAGCCTGCCCTCTCCTCTTCCTCAACAATCTCTGCTAGCCTGCCCTCTTCTCTTCCTCAACAATCTCTGCTAGCCTGCCCTCTCCTCTTCCTCAACAATCTCTGCTAGCCTGCCCTCTTCTCTTCCTCAACAATCTCTGCTAGCCTGCCCTCTCCTCTTCCTCAACAATCTCTGCTAGCCTGCCCTCTCCTCTTCCTCAACAATCTCTGCTAGCCTGCCGGATCCTCGTGCTCCAAATTTTAAAACATTTTGATAAATTAAAATAGCCAGTGGGCGTCAAAGGGCGGCAAGGAAGCGGTCGTAAAGATGGGCGGCTGATAAAGGGCGGGGGTCCGGTTAGTCGGGCCGGAAAATATACTCTATACCTCCCCCAAATACTTATATCTGGCTCAAACATTTTTCTATTAACTCCATTTAATAATGCCCAAACTACAAGTGGGGCCCGGAGAAAGTCTTTTTTGGGCCGATCTGGCCGAGGTGCGAGCGAGCGGCCTCGAGCCGTTCATGCTATATCGACTGGAGCTGAGGTTTGCCTGTAGTTTTTGTATTTTATGTATTTTACTCTAGTAAGTGTATTTTTTGATGTTATATCCTTCTTTTCAGTAAACTTTTTGCAGCCTAGAGCACAAGACGAAATTCCGGTCGCTAGCCTACTATTTTTCCGACGAGCACGGGGCGTTGGACTTGGCAAGGGAGGCGCCGGTTTTTGGCATGTATAAAGGTGAAAAAAATAGCTTTTTTGCTTCTAAAAAATTGTTATTAGGGTTCTTTAGCATTATCGGGGGGGTAATTGATTATGCAAAATAAATTTTAAAATAAAAAATTGGTCAAAAATCGGCCGTTTTCCGTAAAAAATCAATCGTTGTTTTTTTTTCGTGTTTTTGCATACAAATCCGTATAATTTGGACGTGTATAAATAGAAAAACTGTTTAAAGAATCTTCCACTATTTGTATTTGAATAATTAGATCCTAAAAAAGAAGAAAATAGCGAAAAGTTGAAAACACCCCCCCCGCTAACGGACCAGAGCCCTTTAGGAACTCAGGCTCAAGGCAAAATCGGTTCTTAACGCTACAAAATCCACGTAGCGACAAAATGGTCTCTTTTCAAGTTCAGTGCCATTTTCAGGCATCGATAAAATGGGCCTATTCACGGCTCTCTACACCCATCCCGGGGAGCGGCAAACGGCCAAGCTGTTGCTCAATCCACTGCCCGAATTTCTTGAATATACACTCTCGCTGTATCACCGAGAAGAGACGAGGGCTTTGGATACGGTAATCGGGGCAATTTAACAAAAAACCCTAGAATTTAGGTAAAGCTCGCCCGAAAATTGATACATCCCGGAATCACGCGCGAGCCGATAAAGCATGATAAGCTGGAAGGGGCCTTGTACTGCCCAAAAACTCGGGGTGGGCCCTGAAAATTAAAACGTTGGAACCTGATTTTGAAGGCCCCGAAAAATTGCCGTGTATTTTGGACTTGTACGGAGTGGCCATGGGGACAAAGGAGCATCGGTAATGGCAAACATCGAAAAATGAAGATGATAGTTTAGGGCGGCAATGCTAGCCGCGCAGGGATATTGTGTATTGGCTTTGGCAATTTTTGGAACCGGAAAATTGAGCAAGAAGCATGAGGACGTCACCTCGGAATATTTGCAGGCAAGCTAGCAGATATTGTTGAGGAAGAGGAGAGGGCAGGCTAGCAGAGATTGTTGAGGAAGAGGAGAGGGCAGGCTAGCAGAGATTGTTGAGGAAGAGGAGAGGGCAGGCTAACAGAGATTGTTGAGGAAGAGGAGATGGCCGGCTAGCAGATATTGTTGAGGAAGAGGAGAGGGCTGGCTAGCAGATATTGTTGAGGAAGAGGAGATGGCAGGCTAGCAGAGATGTGAGGAAGAGGAGAGGGCAGGCTAGCAGAGATTGTTGAGGAAGAGGAGAGGGCAGGCTAGCAGAGATTGTTGAGGAAGAGGAGATGGCAGGCTAGCAGATATTGTTGAGGAAGAGGAGATGGCCGGCTAGCAGATATTGTTGAGGAAGAGGAGATGGCAGGCTAGCAGAGATTGTTGAGGAAGAGGAGAGGGCAGGCTAGCAGAGATTGTTGAGGAAGAGGAGAGGGCAGGCTAGCCGAGATTGTCGAGGAAGAGGAGAGGGCAGGCTAGCAGAGATTGTTGAGGAAGAGGAGATGGCAGGCTAGCAGATATTGTTGAGGAAGAGGAGAGGCCGGCTAGCAGATATTGTTGAGGAAGAGGAGATGGCAGGCTAGCAGATTGTTGAGGAAGAGGAGAGGGGCAGGCTAGCCGAGATTGTTGAGGAAGAGGAGAGGGCAGGCTAGCAGATATTGTTGAGGAAGAGGAGATGGCAGGCTAGCAGAGATTGTTGAGGAAGAGGAGAGGGCAGGCTAACAGAGATTGTTGAGGAAGAGGAGATGGCAGGCTAGCAGAGATTGTTGAGGAAGAGGAGAGGGCAGGCTAGCCGAGATTGTCGAGGAAGAGGAGAGGGCAGGCTAGCAGATATTGTTGAGGAAGAGGAGATGGCAGGCAGCAGATATTGTTGAGGAAGAGGAGATGGCAGGCTAGCAGATATTGTTGAGGAAGAGGAGAGGGCAGGCTAGCCGAGATTGTCGAGGAAGAGGAGAGGGCAGGCTAGCAGATATTGTTGAGGAAGAGGAGATGGCAGGCTAGCAGAGATTGTTGAGGAAGAGGAGAGGGCAGGCAACAGAGATTGTTGAGGAAGAGGAGATGGCAGGCTAGCAGAGATTGTTGAGGAAGAGGAGAGGGCAGGCTAGCCGAGATTGTCGAGGAAGAGGAGAGGGCAGGCTAGCAGATATTGTTGAGGAAGAGGAGATGGCAGGCTAGCAGATATTGTTGAGGAAGAGGAGATGGCAGGCTAGCAGAGATTGTTGAGGAAGAGGAGAGGGCAGGCTAGCCGAGATTGTCGAGGAAGAGGAGAGGGGCAGGCTAGCAGATATTGTTGAGGAAGAGGAGATGGCAGGCTAGCAGAGATTGTTGAGGAAGAGGAGATGGCAGGCTAGCAGATATTGTTGAGGAAGAGGAGATGGCCGGCTAGCAGATATTGTTGAGGAAGAGGAGATGGCAGGCTAGCAGATATTGTTGAGGAAGAGGAGATGGCAGGCTAGCAGAGATTGTTGAGGAAGAGGAGAGGGCAGGCTAGCCGAGATTGTCGAGGAAGAGGAGAGGGCAGGCTAGCAGAGATTGTTGAGGAAGAGGAGATGGCCGGCTAGCAGATATTGTTGAGGAAGAGGAGAGGGCAGGCTAGCAGATATTGTTGAGGAAGAGGAGATGGCAGGCTAGCAGAGATTGTTGAGGAAGAGGAGAGGGCAGGCTAGCAGAGATTGTTGAGGAAGAGGAGAGGGCAGGCTAGCAGAGATTGTTGAGGAAGAGGAGAGGGCAGGCTAGCAGAGATTGTTGAGGAAGAGGCGAAGGGCAGGCTAGCAGAGATTTTTTCGGTAAATTCCACGAATTCGTGAAATTCCAGCTAGCAGTCGATTTTCTGACCCAACTACCGTACACCCAGAGCCGCTGCGCGGTCGTGGGTACTTCCTTTGGCGGTACCCTCGGCTACCACTTAACGTTCGAAAAACCGGAGGTGAGCTTGGATAATCGAACCCCAGGGCAGGCTAGCAGAGATTTGTATGGAAAACGCCTTCAGGTAGCCTGCGCCGTGAGCATCAACGGGCAACGCGGGCACTACATGGTGTCGCAGATGAACGCCGGGGGCGAGAAGCTGCCATGGACCCCGTGAGTCCGAAGTGCTATCCTCAAGCACCCCTGCTAGCATGCCAAAACTCCGGTTTTTTTTCAGGGTGCTCCCCCACAACCTACCCAACATTGACCACTACGGCGGGTTCATCTCCTATGGCCGGATGTACGGGTCGTGCGAGCTGGACGAGGAGCACATGCTGCGTTTCGAGAAGCTACGCCAGGATCAGCATCTGCTGTATATAGTGGGAGCCAGAAAACTTAACGGGGGCTTTAAAGCTCGATTATAGGCCGGCGGCCAAGACCGAGCCATCGATGCCCAGGTGCAGGGGCGAGAGATCGAGCGTCTACTGGAAAGTAATGGAGTCGGGAAGCAGTTTGAGTTGCTAGAGCTGCCTGACTGTGGCCACATCATTGATCCTCCGTATATGCCACTGAATGATTTTTTGTATCAAGGAGGTAGGCAAACTAGAAGAGATTGTTGAGGAAGAGGAGAGGGCAGATTGGCAGAGATTTTTTGGGGGTCACTTGTCAATTTTCCAAGGAAAAATTTCAGGACGCTACATGGCCTTCGGCGGCGATCCATACCCGCATGGCGTTGGACAGCACGTAGCCTGGAAGAAACTCCTCGAATTCCTTGAGAAGCACATTGGCCCCGGGACCTGCATTACCGGCAATAAATTGTGAATTTTTAAAGAAAACTACGTATTTTTGAAGTTCCCAAAAGGGCAGGCTAGCTGAAATTGTTATGGAATTATGCTGAACCTTCGCGGCCCTTTAAACACCTCGCATTATCGCATGCCTATTATCTGGCCGGGCCATCATGTACCGTTTTATCCTAAACACGATCTGGGTCAGCCGGTTGCATAAAGTAAAGGATTAGCACTCGGCCACCCGCTCCACTTCCTCAACAATCTCTGCTAGCCTGCCCTCTCCTCTTCCTCAACAATCTCTGCTAGCCTGCCCTCTCCTCTTCCTCAACAATCTCTGCTAGCCTGCCCTCTCCTCTTCCTCAACAATCTCTGCTAGCCTGCCCTCTCCTCTTCCTCAACAATCTCTGCTAGCCTGCCCTCTCCCCTTCCTCAACAAACTCTGCTAGCCTGCGCTCTCCTCTTCCTCAACAAACTCTGCTAGCCTGCCCTCTCCTCTTCCTCAACAATCTCTGCTAGCCTGCCCTCTCCTCTTCCTCAACAATCTCTGCTAGCCTGCCCTCTCCTCTTCCTCAACAATCTCTGCTAGCCTGCCCTCTCCTCTTCCTCAACAATCTCTGCTAGCCTGCCCTCTCCTCTTCCTCAACAATCTCTGCTAGCCTGCCCTCTCCTCTTCCTCAACAATCTCTACTAGCCTGCCCTCTCCCCTTCCTCAACAATCTCTGCTAGCCTGCCCTCTCCTCTTCCTCAACAATCTCTGCTAGCCTGCCCTCTCCTCTTCCTCAACAATCTCTGCTAGCCTGTCCTTCCTGCTCCCCAATTCCATTTCGGGACCCCTTGTTTCGGTGCGTCCTTGGCGTTTTTGTTTCAGCCCCCTGAAATTACATGTGAGTGTGAGTGTGGGGGATGGAATACCCCCCACAAAAAGGCCCCGAAACGGCCCAGAAAGTGCTCGTTATGGTCAACGGCCAGCTGGAGAGACTCCTCCGGCCCATTCCAAGCCAAGGGCGAACGCATTTCCGCGTTTTGTAGTGGAACGGTGGTCAGAAGCTTGGGTTAGAGCGAGGGGGGGAAGGGGAGAGAGAGAGAGAGAGAGAGAGAGAGAGAGAGAGAGAGAGAAAGAGGTCATAGCTCAAAAACCGTCATTTTAGCTTCCCCTTTCTCAAATGGTCTCTGCTAACCCGCCGGATTTTAATGCGTGTTAATTGCCAACTCTCGAGGGCGGAAGTAGTAGCGCGCGGACCGTTAAAGTTGGAAAACTGTCTAGCAGGGGAGGACGTGGGGGAGGGGAGGGGTGCCGAGATGGCAGCTTGGGGCGGCCGGTCCATTTCTTTTGGCGTTCCTCTCGTTTCCAATCTACGAACGGGGAGGGGAGGCAACCTCTTTTTCTTTTGCTGTTCAACTTCGAGTTTGGTGCCAGCCGCTACGAAATATTCCTAAGAACACCGAAAATCGTGATTTGTTGACGACGGGGTGCTATTTTCAAAGAATCTCTACTGGCCTACCAAAAACACAATTTCCTAAAGCAAGTACTGCAAGCCTGCCGCTTGCCGCCATTTCCTAAAGAATCTCTGCTAATCTCTGCTCACGATTTCCTAAAGAATCAATGATGTATATTCTCTTTGTTTTCCTAAAGAATCCCTGCTAGCTTGCCTTGCCCTAAGATTTCCTAAAAATTCTATGTTACCTTCCCGTTCTCTTCGTTTTCCAAAAGACCTCTCCCAGCCTACCCTGTCGATACGGTTTCCCAAAGAATCTCTGCTAGCCTGCCAAGAACACGCTTCCGAACGAATCTCTGCTCGCCTGCCCTTTCGCTTCGTGATGTAGCCCGGTGTGAAAAAGCGGCGGCGAGCAGAGGCCGCTTGCGGAAACCGATACGCCACCCCTGACCCGGAATAAATGACCGCTCCCCAGGAGATTGTTTACAGTCGAAATGTGGCAGCTGCGAGGGGACCCGGCCGGGCCACGCGAAACATGAAGCCCCGCCCCCTGGCCTACTCACAATGCTTTTTTTTGGACGCGGTCAATTTTTGGAATGCTGGAAGTGTTTTTCGGGATGGTGGGCTAGCAGAGAATGTTGAGGAAGAGGGGAGGGCACGCTAGCAGAGATTTTTGAGGAAGAGGAGAGGGCAGGCTAGCAGAGATTTTTGAGGAAGAGGAGAGGGCAGACTAGCAGGGATTGTTGAGGAAGAGGAGAGGGCAGGCTAGCAGAGATTGTTGAGGAAGAGGAGAGGGCAGGCTAGCAGAGATTGTTGAGGAAGAGGAGAGGGCAGGCTAGCAGAGATTGTTGAGGAAGAGGAGAGGGCAGGCTAGCAGAGATTGTTGAGGAAGAGGAGAGGGCAGGCTAGCAGAGATTGTTGAGGAAGAGGAGAGGGCAGGCTAGCAGAGATTGTTGAGGAAGAGGAGAGGGCAGGCTAGCAGAGATTGTTGAGGAAGAGGAGAGGGCAGTCCAGCAGAGATTGTTGAGGAAGACGAGAGGGCAGGCTAGCAGAGATTGTTGAGGAAGAGGAGAGGGCAGGCTAGCAGAGATTGTTGAGGAAGAGGAGAGGGCAGGCTAGCAGAGATTGTTGAGGAAGATCCGGTTTTTGATGTTATTTTCCTTTCCTTTGTTCAAAATTCTCTAAAAACCTGTATTCCCTTCAGCGAAACGCGCTCGTTCAAATTGAGCGCTTCTCGGCGCGATGGTGCGTGCGGGGGCGTGGGTGGCGGGCGCGGGCGGTGCCCTCTTTGCTGCCCTCTACCTCATCGCCGCCATCCTGCAGCAACCGCTTGGCGACCATCGCATCGAGCAGACCACGAAGGACACGATTCCGCTACACTACACAGGTAGGTGATCTCGCTCAAAAAAATGCCCCTGTATGGCTTCAGGTGGTGGTTCAGACCAATCCCCCGGCCGCCCTCAACAGTTCTCCACCCTCACGAAGGAGGACATATTTTCGCAATGCCGGCTAACCATTCACGACCCCTATTCCGCGGCCATAAACCGGACGATAGAGTGGCGGGATCCGTTGGCTGGATGCCAAAAAGGATATGTGAGTTCATAGCCAGAGAGAGTGAGCATGAGTCCTTTTTTAAAGGAGCCCGCTACCCAGCTGGTCGACGGCAAGATATCCATCGCGCCTAGGTGGACCGACAAAATTGGGCACTGCAGGGCTAGGTGGAAATACGTCTGTTATAAAACCTCTTCTTAGGTGCCACCAGTACGCATCTGTACGCAAGTACAGTCCGGGGCCCTGGGTCGAGTTGGGCCCTAACGATCGGGTCCCAATGGAGTGCGACTTTGTCTATGCGGAATGTTTGGGGCTTGGTGGCCATATCGTTGATCAGTACATTCACTCGCAAATTGTGGAAACGGAGAAACGGTGGGTGCTTAAACGCTCTCTGCTAGCCTGCCCTCTCCTCTTCCTCAACAATCTCTGCTAGCCTGCCCTCTCCTCTTCCTCAACAATCTCTGCTAGCCTGCCCTCTCCTCTTCCTCAACGATATTTGCTAGCCTGCCCTTTCCTCTTCCTCAACAATCTCTGCTAGCCTGCCCTCTCCTCTTCCTCAACAATCTCTGCTAGCCTGCCCTCTCCTCTTCCTCAACAATCTTTGCTAGCCTGCCCTCTCCTCTTCCTCATCAATCGCTGCTAGCCTGCCCTCTCCTCTTCCTCAACAATCTCTGCTAGCCTGCCCTCTCCTCTTCCTCAACAATCTCTGCTAGCCTGCCCCTTTAGCACCTATTCCTCATCCGACTTTGAACTTCCGCGCGAAGACTTTGGCCCGCTGCCAAATGTCCATATTTTCCTGATCGACTCTGTATCGTCAACTCAGGCTAGAAGGTTGGTTTTAATGGCGTTAGGACGCTTTCTGAGATCTTCAAAACTCGCCATCTCCACCTCAATGTTCCAGATTCCTCCCAAAAACCCTCGATTTTCTGGAGCACCAGATGGACGGCGTCCAGTTCCACCACCTGAACAAGGTGGGGGACAACAGCCGTCCCAACGGCTATGCACTGTTTATGGGTAATATTTTGTCACGGGTAGCCTGGCAGCGATGCTTTGCCGAGATAAAAAGTGACCGATCGAACTTTAGGCAAGCGGGTGTACGAGGTCGAGCGCGAGGCGCTAGGTGGGGAGGATTTGAAGCCTGAGATGTCGTACAAGCAGCATTGCCATGAGTATCGCGATGAGGACGCCGTCATCTTCAAGCTGTACGAGAAAATGGGTAGGCCACAGAGTACAAAGCTAGAGAGTAATCAATATAGGCTATAAAACGCTCTACAACGAGGAGTATCTGACGGGCGATATGTGGAGTTGGCCGGCGACTTGCCGAGGATTTGAAAAGCAGCCGACAACGCATTGCTATCGGTGAGGGGGGCTAGCAGAGATTGTTGAGGAAGAGGAGAGGGCAGGCTAGCAGATATTGTTGAGGAAGAGAAAAGGGCGGGCTAGCAGAGATTGTTGGGGAAGAGGAGAGGGCAGGCTAGCAGAGATTGTTGAGGAAGAGGAGAGGGCAGGCTAGCAGAGATTGTTGAGGAAGAGAAAAGGGCGGGCTAGCAGAGGTTGTTGTGGAAGAGGAGAGGGCAGGCTAGCAGAGATTGTTGAGAAAGAGGAGAGGGCAGGTTAGCAGAGATTGTTGAGGAAGGATCGGTTCTTTCCAGGCCGATTCCAGCCACGCTGCTCGCTAACCAAAAGCTGCGAAGAGGGCTACCCCGGAAATGCATCGAACAGCACCACCTGCAATACAAATACCATCAGCAATTCCTCGAGGCGTATCAGGGTATTTTTTCTAAGGATCCAATTGTTCTGATACAAATAGAGGTGTTTCTAACCTATTTTTACTATTCCTAAACATGGAAACTTCCAGAATTTTGATCATAAAGCCAAAAAATAGCGATTTTTCGACAAAAATGCCCGAATTTTGGATCAAGGTTTGAACTAAAAAAATTTCCAAGTTTTGGTTCTTTTATAATTAAAATGCACTTCAGTTTTAGTAAAAACCCTAAAAAAAATTACTATTACCTTACTAACAAGGGAACCACCTAAGGTCAAGGTGGCGTTTCGTTATGGGACCCAGCCTATTTTGTGTAGAATTTTTTGCTGATTCCGAACCCGCTTTCAATTTTTGCTAAATAGCCCAATTTAAAAAGTTATAGCGATTTTAAGGTCAAACCAGGGTTGAAAAGCCGCTTCGCGTCTTTTCAACCCTGGCCGCCGTCTAGCGTCATAATATGCTTCATTTTGCATAATTTTCGCGAATTGCGTTGACAAAAAAATGAAAATCTCTCCCTCCGCCCATTATATAGGCTTGCGCCATTTCCGGCATATGCTAATTGATTCCTAACAAAGTGGGTGCTCCATTTTCTAACAAAAACTTAATTTTAACGTTGAAAATCGCATAATTTGCAAAATCTGTTGTGTGTGCAGTCATCTCAGCGCCATTACGCACCTAATGACGTATCATACATATCCTAATACCCGTCCCTTCTTGAGATATCCTCCGGACACCCTGACGGAAGTTGCATGCAAAGTGGCACACACACACAAACACACAGACACTATTTTTTTATATATAGTAGGATCTGTGCCCGCGGGAAGTCATCGGTCACGATGCCCAACTTTTTTATTTTAATAGGGCAGTCGATTTTTAATAGCCTATCTTGTAGAGAATTTTTTTCTGATTCGATTGGTATATTTCATTAGTGCGCTACGACCTATCGACGATCACTTACGGGGGTGTGAAATAGGCAATTTTTCACCATTTTCCATACAAAAAACAAAGTCCATATCGTCGATTTTTTCAATTTTCAACAATTTTTAGTTAAATAGTTCATTCGATAGAGAAAAATTTTCTGAATACGATGGCGATATTCGTTTTTGAGGAATCAGACGGGAAAGGCAAGATAAATGACTTTGAAGTTCGAAAATTTGTGAAAAAATGGAACTTTGAAACGCTATAACTTTTTAAATTGGGTTATTTAGCAAAAAATAAAAGCGGATTCGAAATCAGCAAAAAATTCTGCAGAAAATAAGCTGGGTCCCATAACGAAACGCCACCTTGACCTTAGGTGGTTCCCTTGTAAGCTTCCTGGACGTATGGACAAAAGTTGGGCAAAAACCTGTCTAGGCCGCCCAAAATTCGGCATCACGTGGACCGGCGGGCTGGCGCACAACGACCCGAATCAACTCTGGCACACGGACACGTTTTTTGAGGTAACTAAAAAGCCTAAAAATCACCATGTTGCTTCAGGATTTTTTCCGGCGCAACGAAAAGCTGCTCGCCGACGCGTTCGTCTTTTTCATGGGCGACCACGGGCCGCGGATCGGGCAGGCGAGTAAAAAATTACGAAAAAAAAACTGGGATTCGGACGAATCCGGAAATTACCAAACCCCCCTTCTGGTGTTGGTCCTTGGCCGATCCAAAAAAGACAATTTATTTCAAAGCAAAGGATACACCTCGTACCGAAGAAAAAGAAAATTCAGATCACAGAACTCTGATGATCCGCAAAAAAAAGGAAAACCAAATAATGTACAGCAAAAGAAAAACGAATCAGAAACAAAATATAAAAGCTAAGAAAATTCTTTTTTTAAAAATCATTTGGCGTCAAACCACGCCGACACCGAGATGGACGTGTTCAGCGCCTTGACAAAGTGCCAAAATTGGCTGGGGATCAGCAGGGCGTCGCCGGGGTGCAACTAAAACGCGACTAATTACGATTTGCTAGCAAATCTCGAAAATCATAATGTCGAAATTTCATAATGCCGAAAAATTTTCCAATATAATGGGGGTTTTCCGTAATGTTGAGATTATGAAATTTCGTCAATATGCATTTCGACATCCTGAATTTCGAAATTTTGAAATTAACCCAATACTTACCACCACATCCACCGTATGCACCTGGGCAACGCTCGGGAACCGCTCGACGTCCCCGTCCGGGTGTTGCATGTTGATCTGAACAACGATGCTCGGTTCTTTCGCATTATCGGGGGGGGGAGGGGGAAATAACTTTTTCTGAGGAACCAAATGATTTAAATACAGGTTCTAAACTTATTACAACCACTAAATGTAAAAACTTCACGAGTTTCCAAGAAAAAAAGGCAAAAAATATCGATTTTTGGCCCAAAAATGGCCGATTTTCCGCAAAATTTTCACAAAACAATTACGAAATTACGAAAGTACCTGATTCCCATAGGCTAACCTGCTCAAGAAATCTGCAAGAATCTCTGCTAGCCGCCTCTAGCCGCCTTAGATCTCAAGCAAAACTCACCTGGCTCGTGTTTTTCAGCAAATCCTCCCTCGGGCACAGCTTCTCGCTGTCGGAGGGGTGGGCGAGGCGCACGAATTTCGAGCCGTAAATCTAGACAAATATTAGTTTTTCAAGGGGCTCACCTGCACAAAGAAATTCTCCCTTGGGTCAAAGTGCATCGACGAGACGGTGCCGCCAGGGCCAAACCACATATTCCAATCAACATGGGCGCCGATTTGCTCAACCTTAAAGGATGTATATGTGGTGCTTTTGCATTATCGGGGGGGGAGGGCGCAACGTACCCTCCAGGATCAAATTCTTTGTAAAATAAATTGATCCATGTCTCCAAATGGTTTTTTGACTATCCCGACACGTCCAAACCTGTCAAATTTTTATGAAAAACCAGGGTTGAAAAGCCGCTACGCGGCTTTTCACCCCTGGCCTTTGCGCGGAGATCTTTCGAGGCTGGGCACTTTCCATAATTCTAGCGAGTTAGCGCCAACCTCTCCACCCTAATAATTACAAAAGCGACCGACTGAGAGCGTGACAAAATCCGAAATGAGCTTCCTAACGCCTCTTATGCAAATGAGGTTATTTCCATATGTTTTTAAATCGTTAAAATAAGGTATAAATCGTCATTTTATTAAAATTCTGATAAGCTTGCAGTAATCTACGCCTTCGACTACCCCGAAATACTTTTCGACCCGATCCTAAAATTCTTCCCCCTTCCCGATATCTTGGTAACCCGGTTTGTTCGAGCCATTTATGGAAAGTGTCCACACACAAACACACAAACACTATTTTTTTATATATAGTAGGATACAAAAAAAAATAAGATTTTTCCTCAAAAATTGAAGTTAAACGAATTTTTTGGCTTTGTCTACTTCGAATATCGTCCCATTTTTACTAATATGACGCTTTGGTCCTCGCTTTCTAGCCGGCTTAAAATTCCAATCCTGGCAATATTTAAATGAAGAAAACAACAAACCTGATGGGGCTCGATCTCGTCGAGCAGCTCGGGGATCTGGTCGAAAAGCCGGTGTTGCGCCAGGTAGCCGGGCGATTCGGAATCCTGAGAAGACAAATTTTTCAAACCACTGCACCAAAAGCAGTACCTGCTTCACCAAAAAGTCCCTCAAGAATTCGTTGATCGTCATGAGCTTCTGGTTCCAGTCGTCGCCGTCGTAGCGACTGCCAATCTAACAAGGAGACCTTTTTATGCGCCCACAGGGTTTCAAAATCGGACCAAGTCTATTTTATGCAGAATTACGTTACGTTTCAGAATCTGCGAAACGATCAAAATGGAAAAGTCACGAAACGTTCGAAAAATTCTGAAAATTTGCGGCGGAAAATTTACTTGGGCGTAACTTCTCTGCTTTCATCATTTCGTAGATTCTGAGAACTACGTCTTGATCAGCAAAAGAAATTCTGCATACTTAATACCATTTCGATCGAAACCCCGTGGACACCCAAAAACGTCTCGCTTGGAATTTTAAGCCATACCTCAACCGGCACCGTCCGGCCCCCAGCCACATTGCTCAAGTATTCGGGGCTGAAAAACAATGAATTAAAATATCTGATTGTCCCAACCTCCATTTCTCCGAGGCCGGCCAGCCCGCCGCAAACCCTCGCACCACGCACGGCATCCCGGACTCGATTTTCTCGGCGATCCGCTCGGCGTCAAAATGCTGAAAGTCCAGTATCCCGTGCAGAAATTTCCGCTGATTCCAAATCTGTTTTCAAAAATTGCCGAACAGCCGTATTTCAAAAGCTACAGCGCTTGGGAACGTGTTTTTGGGCGAAAAAGTGCAACATTCAGCCCTCTAAAAATCGCAGGAACGATAATCGGCAAAAGTTATGCGCCGCATCTTGCCGGTCACGATTTTTCATAGCGTTTGAGAGTTTTCAGATGCAAAAAAAATTACAGAATAAAGAAGAAATTTCGAAAATATTTGAGTTTTTGTTCAAAAATTTATCAAAGTGGCGAAAAAACGGCCTAAATCTCGAATTTTCAACATTAAAAAAAATACTTTTTTAACTTTCTGGCAATCCCGCCGGTTTTCCCTCTGCTACCCCCCCACGCTAACAGTCCAGAACCCGAAAAACACCAACCTCATACTCCGCCAGCTCCCACCAGGGCTGGGGCACGATTCTCCGGGGCGGTGGACTGAGGTACGTGTGGGAAGCGATGGCCTAAAACAGCGTAAATAATCTATAACAAATGAGTAAATCTCAAAAATAAAGCCCGAACCAACATGAAAATCGATGGCCGGCGTCGGGGTGGCTTTTTGGAGGCCCGTGGCGAAATGCTTGATGAAAAGCCCGTCGCGCGGCAAATTCTCAGGTCTTCCCATGATCAGCGCCTCATCGACAGCGCGGAGCGCACGCTAATGCAAAGTAGGAGTAGTTGATTTGTGTAACTTACCGACACGTCGCCTTGCAGATATACGGTCAGGAGCGCTTGCGCAAATTTGGCCACCGTAAAAAAAGTGCGCCAATATTCCGGAATGTCAGCGTAGATGCCTAAAAATTGAAATGGGCGTAGCAAAGTAAAGGGCAAGCTAGCAGCGAAAACTTAGGAAAGATAACCGCGCATAGGTTCTTTCGCATTATGGGGGGGGGCAACTGTTTCTTAGGGTTCCTTTTCAAATATTAATAGCGGAAGTGTTTCTAAATGGTTTTTTATTATTCTTAAGCGTGCAAACTATACAAAATTTTATTAAAAATGTCACAAATATCGACTTTTCTTGCAAAAATTGGCCGATTTTAACCAAAATTTCGACTTTTAGATAGTTGTTCTACTTTAAATATAGTTATTTTCGCCTAAAAACACTCTCAAAACCATTGCTATTAAGTTATTAGAGATTTCTAGGCTTATACAAAAGTTCGGCTTCCGCCCCCCCTCCCCCCCTCCCCCCGATAATGCTAAAGAACTAATAAATCGCGCTTACCAATATTCAGTCGATCCCTGCCCACTTGCACCAATTTATCGAGCACTTCTTTCACTTCCAAGGGACTCGTTTTGTCAGCTTCCGGTCGACCAATCGCTTCCGGCCAAATTTTAATCCTAAATACTGTTTCGTAAAAATGTCTCCTTCGCCACATACTTGCTCAAAATCAGCGCCTGCAATTTCCACGCCGCTTCTTTCAGGCTTTTCCGGTGCGCACCGCATTCGAAGGGGACCAGCGCAGCCAAAGCAGCCGGGTAGACGAAGTGGGGCTCGTTCTAAGCAACGAGTATCCACCGAAATAGGCCGAACAACTACCAACAAAGATAGAATGTGCGCTTGCGTTTCCACATCATAGCAATCACCATCGTATTCGGGTGCATGGCCAGCAAAGTCGATGGCTAGACAAAAAAAAAACTCTTAAATGCTCCTCGTTACGCCCCTGCTACTGGGCAAAATGTGGGGAAAACAATCGTCCGGTGCGGGATCGACACGGCCCGCAATTTCTCGTCGAAGACTGGGGAGACTGAGAAAAAGCCGAGACGCTCGTAGAACCCCATTTTCTAAAAAGATCATTTGAGAATTTAACAAAAAAAACAAGGTTCTTTGCCATCGTCGGGAAGTCCAAAAAAAAATTTATGTCTAGAAATGAAACTTCAAGGGAGTGGTTTAATGGTGTTTTCATTAATATACAACTATATTTCAACTAAAAAAACCACATGAAAACGCTAAAAAAATGTTTTTTAAAACGTCGAATCGGTCAAAAATCGGTCAGTTCGGTCGAAAAATCCATATTTTTGATATTATTGACAAGAATTTCAAAAGTTTTGACATTTAGGAATAGCAAAAACCGTTTAAAAACACTTTCACTCCCCCCCCCCTGATAATGCGAAAGAACCAAACATACCTGAACTTGAGCATGGGCGACCATAATTCTTTCCGGAAACTTCTTAAAATAGTACTTGAGCGCTTCGATGACAATCAGCTCGCCGAGGCCTCGCCCTTGCCAATTCTATAGCTCAAGGAATAAAAATAAAGCCCAAGCCGATACCTCGCGTAGGGCTACCCGTTCCAACTTCAAATAGCTGCCGACCGGACGCAGCCGTACGGTGCCGATCACTAAAATATTCACTACACTAAAAATTCGTGCTTGCATGAATCTCTTTAGAGCTGCACGCCAAAATCCAAACCTTTTTCGACTGTTTTTTCGGGGCTCCCCTCGAATTCCACCAAAACCATGTGAAAAGTGGACAGATCGTCAAAGTCGTGCTCGTCCACCTCTTCGTCTGCCGTCACGCCCTGGCCCTCGTATACCTAAAAAAGATTATTTTGCATTACCTAGACCGGCTTTTTTCATGGGATCCAACGCTATTAAAACACTTTCTATTAAGCTACTATACATTTCTAGACTTCTACAACACATTTTCTCCCCCCTCCCCCGATTATACAAAAGAATCCTAAAGGACAAAATTTCGCCAACCTCGAGCCGTGTCCGTAGATAGTCATCCCAATGCTTGTGGCTTCTCTTGATTTGTACAACTTCGTAGCGGGTCGCCGATATCAGAACAGTGTTGCTCATCAATTTCCTGAAAAAGAATATATATTGTCTTGCCAGGTCTTCGTGAGAACGGCACGAGGAAGAACAAAAACAACATCTTTACAACGAAGTTCGCGGGTAGCCCGCGTTTACGCAATGTTTTTGCCTAGCGGGCTCGCGAAAAATGGGCCCAAAAAGAAAAGGGAGCTGCTCAAAAGCCCGAAAAACCGCGAAAAAGGAAGTAATGTAACGAAAAACCAAAAAATGCGGGGTTTTTTTCAGTCTGTTCACACGAGCCTCGGTGCCATGGAGCTGAAAAATCCATTCTTGATGCTAACGGTTCCGGAGCGGCTTCGTGCAAACAAAGAGGTGAGAAAAAGAGGATCTTTTAGAAGGAAAAATCTACATTTTAGCTCATCGAAAACCTGAAAGTCAACGCACAGCACCTGATCACCCATTTCGACCTCCACGCGACCCTACTGCATATTTTGGAGGTATTGGCTCATCGCCCTTGCGCTTCGCGGGCTTCCTAATAGCAAAAAAGATGTTAGAAATGCTTCTAGGATCCCGAAAACTTCGTCGCCAAACCAGTGGTCGACCCGAATAACGCGACCTCGATTCTACGGCCGCTGGGCCCAGCCGAGAATAGGTAGATTGGCCATGTAGGACACGAAAATGCGTTCTGTTGAAATATCATTATTCCGCAATTTCTCAAAAAAAAAGCAGATTTGGAATCAGCGTAAAATTCTGCAAAAGGTGGTTTAATGTTAGGTCGTGCCGTGATATACCAGTGCCGGCCAGCTATTGCCTCTGCGAATTCGATAAGGAGCCTCTCAGGTCAGTGGAACAAGACAACACCCCCCTCTTTGCATCAGAATTAGTACGGAGGCAGACGAGAAGCTGGCATATCCCGAAAATGTAACCCTTTACAGCCCCGACAACTACCGGGAAATGGCCGACTATGCGGTGCGCGAAATCAACCGCAAGCTTGCCGACGAGCGGCTCGCCGGGGTGTGCGCCAACCTGACGCTTGGCTCGGTAAGCGAAAATTCATTGTATAAAAATACACTTGAGCGCAGGTCATTTCCGTCGAAGCGTACACCCCGGAAATGGTGACAAAACTGTACGAGATCACGTTTGACGTACATCAGAATCGCGCAAGATTTCGAGCCGTAAGTGTACCGACAGCGCGCAGATCAGCAATTTACAGACGATCCGTGGCGATGTCATGGTACCATCTACTTTCGAGCTAACCGGTGGCGTCGATCGCATAAACGAATACGGGAAGACGGCCGATTGTATTGCCGACCAAAAACCACAAATGAGTCCTTATTGCTACTGCACGGGTGCTAAACTATAAAGCTATTTTTGGGTAACATTACTTGCTCAATTTACAGTCACTACGCTTTCACTGTCACGCCTTATCATCTCAAAAATTCAACCGGAAACGGGGCGTTGAATGCAAGCGGAATTTATTTATTGAATGCATTGACAAATTTATCTCCTGAACTCAAATAAAATCAATCGGCAAGACATTTGAATCAATAAATGTGAAATGTTACAGATGAGGATTCGAGATGGACAACTGCTGCTCGGCCTTCTAAACAAAAAGGTTCGGCGAGCGAGAAAACGGCTACCTTAACCAGTTGACGGGTGACGGTCTGGCCCTTCTTTAGCTCCTTGATGCGGCGCCGGATGTCAATCAACGGGTCGCGATCGGTGTCGGTGCGCGGCTCAGAGAGCTAGAAAAATGCTTGGCGATCGTGTCGTAGACAAACCAATTGCTGTAAGTTCGAGTTATCGCGTGGCGGGGGAAGTTCAGCGGCAATAATGACGGCGTTCTCTTTGTCTTGTCGCGTAGCATCGTCCGGATACTCCATCTGATCAAGCTAAACTAAATGATGATAAAAAAAATTAGGGATACCAGAGGTTCTTCCTTCGCCGAGGTCTCAGCAACCACATCGACAGGTGTGATGGGCTGGCTATCGTTTGGCTTGCCGGCGTCCTCGCCACTTGACGGCTGCTCATTTTCCTATAGCATACAGATGTTAAAAATAGGACAGTAACAAACCAGTTGCATGTAGGGTTGCTGCTCCTCTGCTTGCTGCTCATCAGCGGGGGAGCGTGGAGACATCGGACGAGAGGCCGGCTCGTCCACATCCGATTCCTAAACGACAATGAAAATTTCCCACAATCCCGTACCAGATCCAGCTTGGTGTAGAATTCGCCTCGGCGTCGTGGAGTACCTTCTAGCTGCGGGGAGACGGTGAATTTCGAAGACATCTGGAAAAAGGTGAGTTTTTTAAAGGCCGTCCCATACCGGAGTTTTTACCAGCGACCGTTCGATCAATCTAGCCGTGTTCGTAGACACCCTCACAGGCGATACTTTCGAAGTGACGACGGACGGGGTTCCTTCCAGGTGCGAGGTCTAAAAAAGGGTATGCAGAAGCCTTACGAAAATTACCTGGTCGACCAGAATAGTGAACGTGGCCCCGAAGCTTTCAACCCGTATCTCCGATGTGGTGGTTTGGTTAGCCGGGGAGCGCGCGTTATTCTTTGGGCTCATCGCCGTATGATCCGAGCCCTTGCGGTTATTGGAGACGTCCGACGAAGCGGCGCTTTCCTTCCCGTCCATCGTAGCATCGAGCGCCTCGGGCAAGGTAGCGTTTTCCTTACTTGCCTCCTCATCAACGAGGGTTTCCTCGAGAGCGCTTGATCCATCCAACGAAATGCTGCCTTCCATTGCGGGCAACGGCGCATCCAGCTTCGTGAAAGTTGCATTTTCTTTATTGGACTCCTGGTCCACGAGAGCTTCTGGCAGGGGCACGGAACCATGAAGCAAGTTGCTGTTGTCCTCGGCAAGCTTTTCTTCGACAGTCTCCGGGTTTTCCTGGCCGGCCTCTCCATCTAGGGGAGCTTTCGCCATAGTGCTGGCTTCCGATAAACTGCTGGTGTCCTTGCTCGGATTCGTGTCGTCGAGGGCGTCCGGCATCGACAAGTTTTCCTTGTTTGCCTCCAGGTGTACGGGAGCCGCTTGCTGCACGAAAGTGTTTTCGTTGTTGTCCTCCGGCTCTTCAAACACGTCGGATAAGGCCTTCTGTTCTTGGTGCCCCTCAGCAATGGCAACTTCGTCGAAAGAGCTCGTGCTCTCGTCGTCTGCTTCCGGTTCAGTAGACGCGGGTCGATCTTCTTGCGGGACGTTGAGAATCGTGCGATCATCATGGCATTCCTTGAGACGTTCGAAAAGCATCGCCACGAAAAGCGATGTGGTCCGATCATCGTCTTCCATACAGGCGGGCATGTCAAAATATTCGTGTGCCTAAATTTTGATGTATCAATAACTAAATAAAATTACGGCGCTCGAAATCTTATCCCATGTGGTAGCCCCTGGGAAGTCGTCGATGGCCGGTCGATAGTCCATGCAGCGATTCCAAATCTCAACGAGGGCTGAACCATCGCGAATTGCCCTGTAGCACTTGACCTGAAAGAAAAAGTAGCCTGATGCGACCGAAATAGAAAGCTTACCTCGACACCAAATTCCGCACCAAATTGACGACAGCGGTGCAGCAGGTCGTCGCGAACGTCTTGATCCGTCTCGGCGGGGCTGCCCACATCGATTGCACGAGGGTGAGATGTAGTCGCGCGCGAGGCTGCCATGTAGTAACCGACGAGACGCCAGAGGAGCTCGAGGATACTCGGACGATCGAGCCCGACTATCTTCGACGCCGTCAGCGCTGAAAGTGACGATTACTATCAGGTTGGAAAGAAAAGTAATGGCACAAAATCTTTAAACCGCTGTAAAAACCCGCAGGAACGTCCGATTTGAAAGTTTGATATATGGTTTGGTAGATCTTCAGACGCTCTATCACGAGACAACCCTTAAAGCACCCAAAAACTGAGGTACGCGAAGATACGGGCCTCAGAAGTTTCACAGAAAATTAGGTGCAAGCTTCCAAGCAAGATATCTTTGCATACCGGCATTTGCCTACGATACTTTTAACACCAATCGATAGCCCTCGAGGAGTAGATATCGATAAATCTTGAGATCATCAAAATCGGACACTGGATGGCCGAGATATGGGCCCTCCAAGATCAATGCATGTCCTGGATTTTGGTTCGGGAGCTGAAGCAAACGCTGCAGTTTTTGGCTCGCGGAAGCCTAAATGTATGGGAAATCGAGAAAAGTTCTAAGAAGTGGACCAAATTTCAAGGGCCCATATCTCGGCCATCCAGTGTCCAATTTTGATGATCTCAAGATTTATCGATATCTACTCCTCGAGGGCTATCGATTGGTGTTAAAAGTATCGTAGGCAAATGCCGGTATGCAAAGATATCTTGCTTGGAAGCTTGCACCTAATTTTCTGTGAAACTTTCTGAGGCCCGTATCTTCGCGTACCTCAGTTTTTGGGTGCTTTAAGGGTTGTCTCGTGATAGAGCGTCTGAAGATCTACCAAACCATATATCAAACTTTCAAATCGGACGTTCCTGCGGGTTTTTACAGCGGTTTAAAGATTTTGTGCCATTACTTTCTTTCCAACCTGATAGAATACAATAGGTGCCAACCTCCAATGTCCCTTTCGTGATCCTTGAGCGCATTCAAAAGCGCGCTGACATTGCCAATCTTACGCAGGCGGTCGCCACACGGGTTCCGCAGTTTACACATCAGTGTATTTGGCTCCATGCCCAAGATGTACTCGACAAGGCGACTAAATTAATGCTTAACAAAAACGTTGACGGCACGTACCCAAGCAAGACTCCATCGCCAAGATCTTCGAAGCTGGTGACGAGAGGGCGGTAGGACTCATAAAACCTAAAGAAGAAATTCTTTAGAAAAATATTCTTACGGTTGGATGAAGGTAAAATCGAAGCCAGCCTTCTTGAGCACCTTTTGCAGCGGCGTCGAAGCGAGGAAAAGGCGAGAGCACTCCGAAAACACATCGGGGAGACTCTTAAAAAAGACCGTTGATAGCCGATCTTAGCAAAAGTCTTACCTTGTACTTGGAGGTCCTAACGAATATTCCCGGGCTGCGGGCGATGATATTGGCCTTCTTGGCTTCTTCCACAAATGCGAAGAAAGAGAGCAGCTTCCGCAACAGGTGGTCGTGGAGCGCCCTTGTGCCCTCTGGGGTCGTCAACCGGATGCTGAAAATGGGAAATCTCGTCAAATAGCCAAAAGCTTACTTTCCGCCGCCACCTTGTGTGTTCCTTTTCGGTTTCAATAGCGACTCGGAGATGAAGAGATTTTCCATGCAGAAGTGGGTAAATTTCTATTGAAAAGCACATAGATATGATATTCGGAGTCGTACCTGCTTGAAGCTGTCGTTCTTGTTCAGCTGAATCTGCTGCTGAAAGACGACGGCGAAACCGAGGTGCAGCCAGAGCGGTTGGAAGGAGAAGAGGATTTGCATGATGTTGTACTGCATGTTGACGTCAAGGAACAGCTTCAAATCGCCGCGCACGTGCGTTTCGCCCTGAGAGACGATCTGCTTGATTCTGTCCTTGATCTCGAGCTCATCGAAGAACAGTTGGCTTCTAAAAGAAACTCATAGAAAAAATTCGGAGTCTCTAAAACAAACTTCTTTCTGTACTTTTCCTGCTGCCGCTGTGCCCAGTCGATGTACTTTGGCCTGACGCTATGGGCTTCGACCTTCTTGGAACGGCCCTGTTTGAGCATCCTCAGAAGTTCCTTGTTGGCGGATTCCGTGCCAGCTTCGTGGTCCTCCTCCTCCATAAGTCCGCTTCTGAGCAAGGAATTGGCCCAACCGGAGATGGCTTTGAAGTGGCGCTTCATCTAAATAAGCGAATACATCAATTAGTCGGTGGTCTATGGCACCGGTTCCGCCAATGACCAAAACCCCAACAATATAAGAACAAGTCAAAATGCTACCGTCTGTTCCGGTGTCAAATATTCCGGCGATTTCTGCCGCGGCGTGGCTTGTATCTTGTGCTGGGGCAGGCTAGGCGTCTTGAAGTCGGCGTCGTTGAAACGGCGCTGTTGCGGGGCACGTGCAAATGGAGTAGACGAATCTAAACAAAAATTATGGTTCAAATATGCTTCTTACTTGGGCCCGTTCCATGCATTGCAACAATCGAGGGCCTTGGCGAGCCGATGCTTGAGAAGTCTCCAAAGTTCTCCATCATGCCCGACGGGCCCTGGCCGTCAACGCCTTGGCGGAAGCTCTGCTCGATGGCCTCGAAATCGGGGCCAAGTTTGACCTCGCGAGCACGTTGTTCTGCACAGCAAAATGAAATCAGTGAGAAAGAAAGCATACCGCGTTTCTCCTTCAGCGCGCGCTGTCGAGCTTCCATCTTTTCTAGGATGGTTCGTTTCTTCTCCTCGCCATCTTCCATTGTCGAAGCTTACCGTCTGGAATCGGGAATTTGAAATAGGAGGCCGAGAAAATTGAAAGCGGTGCCTTGGCGCGCATTTCCCTTTCCAGCCGTAAGCCGTCTCCCGGCTGGGGGAAAGGGAAAGGCAAAGCCAAAGCAGGGGAGAAAACGTCGAAGAAAACGAAGTAGGAATTAGAATATCTTAATAACTTTTTTTTAATAAAATAAAACGATATTTCAACTGGAACTGCTTCAAAAAATTCCAAGCCAAAATTTACGTAAAAACGGCCATTGTTGGTCCAAAAAATCTAATTGTTGCTGCATTTTTGATGCAGATGTAATGTTTATGCGTTTGGGAACAGTAAAAAAAAGTAAATTCAAACCCTAAAAGAAAAAAATGCCCTCTCCGATAATGCTAAAAACCAAGGGATGAAAATCGTGTGGCGAATACCCCGTCGCTGCGCGTACTGGCGCGTAGTACCGTAGCTAGCCGTTGCTTCGCGTAGCAATTGGTTTTTGGTTTCTTAGAAAACTGCAATTATCATCAAAAAAGCTTTGAATAGCCTCAGTCTCTGAATTTGCGAGCGAATTTGCCTTGAAATGTGCGGAGCGGCGTCAGAGACATCAACCTGCCACCGCCTACATGGCAGCGGGTGGTTTGGAAGAGCTCGACTACTATCACGGCTTACTGCCCAGGTTTTTTCTCTGAATTATGATGTTTATCGGGGGTCTATTTTAGAGAAGACTTGCCGGTGCTGCTCAGCAAGGAGGGCGACTATCTGTTGCGATGTTCGCAAGTCAAGGCGGGCGAGGATCGCCGCACAATCCTTTCGATGGCTTACTCGGTTGATGGGAAAATTAAGGTAATTTTTTTATTAACGGGAACTTCGAAAATAAAAATGAGATCACAACATTGCGTGGAATCTTTCGCTGATTCGAAATCCTTCTTGAATTTCCCCAAAAGTCATCGTTTTTCAGTTTTCAGAAATTCCGAGCTTAGAAATTTTCTGATGTCATCAGAAAAATAGTAGACTGTCATATTGTTATATTATTTTTGGTGACTTTGACGATATTTAAGGTAGGTATACTTTCAGGCAAGTCGGAAAAGTGTTTGAAAAATTGCAAAGTTGGTGATTTTGGCTCGAAAAGTTAATTATTAATTGAAATTTGTAAAGTTTTTATGATTAAAAGTAGGTAAAATGAAGGTAGAAGTGCAGCCGCTATCATTAAAAATCTAGGCCTGCGCCGAAAAAAAATTGGTTCCCCCCTACCCCCGTGAATCCTACAGAACCAACATTTGTAACGTTTTTTGAGTTTAGGAATAGAAAAAAGTTTAGAAACACTTCCTGTATTTATATTAGGAAAATTGGAGCATTAGAAGAAAAGTTGAAAGCGCATCTTTGCAGCAAGGCCACTACATCATCACACAAGAAAGGGAGCCCCCGAATCACTACACGATCGACAAGACCCTCTCAAAGCCCACCGTCGATCTCCTTGTCCAAGAGTACAAGACGCGACGAGTGCCACTCAAGAAAGAGGTGCCGAGCACCGTGCTCCAGAATGCCGTTACTCGTCCGTCATGGGAGCTTCGTGCCGACTTTGTGCACACTGGCAAGAAATTGGGTGATGGTGTGTTGTGTCTTTTCTATTGGAAGATATTTCTTACTTCAGGCGAATTCGGCGATGTACATCAGGGCAAGCTGAAGCAGCTGATGGGCCCTGGATTGCCGTCCAAGGAAATCGATGTGGCCATCAAAGTGGCACGGAAGGACATTATTTCCAAGGAAAAGGTAAAGCATGCCTAGGTTTACTTTACCCCCCTCCCCCCCAGCCGGAAGTTTTTGGCTATAACTTTTTTATTTTACATTATTGTAGGCTCAAATTAAAACTCTTAGTATATTTTTCGACGCTCTATCGAATGGCGTTGCAAAAATCCCAACAAAATAAGTGAAAATACCGAAAACTTTGAGACCCTTCGGCTGTGGTGGGGGGTAAAGTAAACTCTTACCACTTCATAGAACTTTTTTAATAATGTTTTTAGCAAAAAATAACGATATTTCAACTAGAAAAACGATCTACAAATAGTTCGAAAAAGTCTAAACTTTTGTCAACAAGCAGCAATAATGTTGGTCGAAAAATCGATGTTTTATTTATTTAATTTTTTTCATAAAAATTGTCAGGTTTTGACGTTTGGCAATAATGGATATTTATACTTCAATTTTTACTTATTTTACTAGTTTATTTTTCAATTTTTACGCATTTTAAGAGATGACTTTTCGATGCTCTCAAAGTGCAATTTCAGATCAAAGAAGTGATGAAAGAGGCTCGTCTCATGCGCGACTTTGACCACCCCAACGTCGTGAAGATCTACGGAGTGGTGGTGGAACGAGACCCGCTGATGATCGTCATGGAGCTAGTTGACGGAGGCGGTCTCGACAAATACCTTCGAACGAACGCGGCACGGATAACGCCAGCTGAGCGGTTGTGTATCATCCAGGTCGCGGATCTGCTTGCCTCCAAAAAAAGCTTCTTCCGGTTTTAGGACGCCGCCTGGGGCATTGAATACCTTCACCACAAGCGCATCATTCACCGAGATTTGGCGGCTCGCAATTGCTTGATAGTCAACGACCATGGCCGAAATTTGGTAAAATCATGCATTTTGTTTGTCATCGCGTTTTCAGGTGAAAATCTCGGACTTTGGGCTCTCGCGTGAAGGCGATGCGTATGCAATGAAGACGGTACGCAAGGTACCGATCCGCTGGCTCGCCCCCGAGACGATCCAAACGTTCATCTACACGGCGAAAAGTGACGTTTGGGCTTACGGAATTCTTGGTGGGTCGCCCGGTAGTCGAATTGGGTTCTTTCGCATTAGCGGGGGGGGGCATTTTGTTTTTCTTAGCATCCAATATTTGAAATTTTCATATTAGAAATGTTTCTAAACGATGTTTTACTATTCCTAA
Source organism: Mesorhabditis spiculigera (assembly GCA_958295435.1). Lineage (NCBI taxonomy): Eukaryota > Metazoa > Nematoda > Chromadorea > Rhabditida > Rhabditidae > Mesorhabditis > Mesorhabditis spiculigera. The sequence continues at coordinate 1,400,369 of CATQJA010002648.1, forward strand.
AGGTACAAACTTAGCATTTTTTTTGTTCGAAATTACAAAAAATATAGGCTTTTCGAGAAAAATGGCCTTTTTAACCAAAATTTCGACTTTTTGAGAAATTGCTCAACGCTTTCAGATGGTTTTTCTAATTAAAGTATAGTTTATTTTACTTGAAACATTATTAAAATCGTTTCTATTAAGTTACTAAGCATTTCCAGATTAATACAAAACAAATTGTGCCCCCCCTCCCCTGATAATGCGAAAGAACCTAGAATTGAAACTAGTCGAATCCTTTTTCAGCCTGGGAAGTGTACACGAGCGGTGAAGAGCCGTATGCTGGCCTCCCCAACGCGCACATCAAGCAGAAGATCGTGGCCGGCGAGCTGCTTGAACTCCCGGCCAGCGCCGGCGCCGACGTGATCAAATTGATCAAGGTCCAGTGCTGGGAGAAGGACCCAGTGCGCCGAATTTCGATGAGCCAGGTGGCGTGCAAGCTGGAAGCGATGAACGGCCGCACCCCACCGCCCGTACAAGAAAGTTCGGTGCGCAAAGGGGTCCATGCGGCTCCGGCTGAGCCTCCTCGAAAGGTACGGTGTTTTTTAAAAGCTCATTGCTCTTCTTTTCTAGCTCCCAACCGCGAGGCGCACCAAATCGCGGACCCGGGAAGAGCCGAGCAGACAGATGACATCCGGTCGCATCCCGCAGAACAAGCGCGCACGTGGCCCTTGATGCCCCGGGTTATCCGCCATCCTTGGCCTACCCGTCATTACCATTTCCGGTTTTTTGTAAGATAATTGTCAAAAATTAAAGCACTGAAATCGCTACCAATAAATATGTTAACGTTAATTGACTGAATAAACTCGTTCTACATTTATTGGAACTCGTCGATCAGATCTCCTCAAATGTACAGGGAAGTGGGGCGGAATCACAGATGTATACAGTAACTGTGTTACAGTGAAATACAACCAGCTGGTCTACTAAACGATACTAAATGCCATACAAGACTTCTAGAGCCGGGAGCAAGCTGAATAAATGGCAACCGTAACAATGTAAAGATTTGAATAAAGCTAGCAGTTTTACTGGACGAGGTGCCCCAGCGAGTCGGCAAAGAATTCGGGCACCATGTTGTGCTTGCCCTGGGCGAGGTTGTCGCGCACGTCAGTAAGCTGAAAATTAGGATTGAGATGTTTTTTAGCTTCGCCGCTTTTTATCGCTGTTTTAAGATGGTTTTTATTATTTTTAGCGTAGTTCTATTATTTATTTTTTGTGCTTGATGGAAAATGGCACTTGTGAATGGGTTTTTGCTGCGTTTTTTTCGCAACTAGAGTTGTTGCACGTCACGCCTTCCAATGCCCTACCTGATGGCATCCAGAGAGCACGAGGCACGTCCTCAGCCCGTGCCGACGTCCGAACAGCACATCCGTGTTCGTCCGGTCGCCGATCATCATCGTGCGGCTTTTCTCGATGCTCCAGCGTCGGCAAATGTAGTCGAATGCCGGGCTGTAGGGCTTGCCTGGAAAGTGTTGATGCTCAAAGCTATACTCTCTCTCTCTCACTCGCTCACTCGCTCTCTCTCTCTCTTTCTCACTTATACTGTCGAGTTTGAACTCACCAACTGTAATCGGCTCTCGGCTACTTGCGCAATTGACCGCAGCTACGATCGGGCCCGCGTCGGGGATGAGCACGTCGGGATTCGGGCCCGGGCACACTTCGTCCTCATTTGTAGCGTAGTAGTGCGTCGATTTGTTCTAGAAATTCGCAATTTTGTGAAGCTGTTTTTTTCGCAAAGCCATTTGTAAGGAAAATGGAGTGAATTCTCTCTCATTTGTCATCAAAATACAAAAAAATCCAGTTTTCGACCAAAAATCACCGATTTTTGTTACATTATACTAAAAAAGCTATCAAAACTCTTCCTGAAAAATGACAATAATTTTAGGAAATTTTCAGCCTGAAAACCCTGGGAATTATCACGAACCTGCAGGTAATTGGCGGCCTTCATCAGCTTCTGGTAGTCAAAGTGGCGCTCGTAGCCGACGACGACGGCCGCGACCTGCTCGGTGGGCACCTCGAGGTCGATGTCGAACTGGAAGGCGCTGCCGTCGAGGTGCGACGTCGATGGTTCGCTGCCGTAGCCGAAATAGCGGATTTTCCGGGCATCCATCTCCTCGCGCACGCCCCGAGCCCCGATGAGGTAGACGAGCTTGTCCGAGTTGCCGAAACCTTTCCTGAAGAAGCGGTTTAGTATTAAGTTTAAATTAGTACTTTTGCCGTATGAAATAGTGGAGAAAATAGGTTATTTATGCCAAAAAAATTACCTCTGAAGCTCCTCAGCAACCACAGCCGCCGGGTTGACAATGTCCTCGGCGGTGATCGAGCCCGGGAATCCGATGGCGTGCAGTTTCTGCGCGTAGCTGGCCCGTGACTTGGTGGCGTTGTTGGTGAGGATGATCACGCGTTTGCCCTAGAGAATGACCGTTTAGCAGGTTATCCAATGTTTCGAGGCCGGCGGTGCTTTTACGTTATCGGGCGGGGGGGGGGGGGGGGCGGCTAGAAGTCTACTAATTAAAAACCTGAGAAACTACCAAAAAATTGAGATTTTTATAAAAAAAAACTAACTAAAAACTAAAAACAAAATTTTAATGCTTTTATTAAAATTTAACTATATTTTAAGTATAAAACCAACGATTTTGGTCGAAATGGTCAATTTTTCGTGGAAAAATTTATATTTTTGTATTTTTTAGCCGGCGGCCAAAGGAAAATTCCAATTTTGCACGAAATCGGCAATTTTTGCTGGAAAATTATATTTTTTATCAAAATTTAGTATATTTTTGTGTTTTATAAAGTTTTCACCTCTAGAAACAGAAAAAAAAGCCGTTTAAAAACTCTTGCTCAATTTCTGTTAGCAAAATTTGGGCCTAAAACGCAAAAAAACGAGACTAAATCACCCCACCTTTTGCATAATTTGAGCCAGGAAGTCGGCGGAGCCGGGGAGGGCTTCGTTGCCCAGCCAGAGCACACCGTCGGCGTCGAAGATGAACGTGTCAATGTCCTCCATAACGCGATCCATCGCCTCGGGGTTGAGCTTCGACGGCATCGTGACGACCGGGCGGCGCTGCTTGATCTCGGCGGCATCGCTGGCGAACACGGGGTTACGGTAGGCGAAGATCAGGTCCTTCATGTTGAGGGTGGTTGGGCTGAAAAGGGGTTGAGATTTGCACAAATGTCGCCAGGTTTAGATATGAAATTGACTTGGAAATGGCTAATAAGTTGAGGTACTGGACTGTTAACGGGGGGGGGGGGGGAAGCAGTAACTAACTTTTTCCAGTAATCCTTTGGGGCCTATGACAAAGGTCAAACCTTTTAATAGTATTTTACCCAGTTTTTAGACATAAAGAGATCATAAAAACTATTAAAAATTATCGAAAATCTCACTTTTTGTCAAAAATGTATGAAAAATAACGATTTTCAAATGTTTAAAATATTTTTTGTAAATTTCTAGAAATAAAAAACCTCTAAAAACGCACGCTAGAAAAAGTTTTTGTCAAAAACTTCAGAAGACTGATGATGGTAGATTGCTAGCTTAGGCATAGGCTTTGGCTTAGCCTTAGGTAGGCTTGACTTGGGATCAGGCTTAGGCTTCGCTTAGGCTTAGGCTTAGGCTTAGCTAGTTATAATTATAGTACCGTAATTCGGCCAGAAAAAATCTAATAATAGAATAGCGAAGCGAACCAGGGTTACGGTATTTTAGGTAGGAGAGAGAGAACGAGAGAGAGCTAAGGTGGCTCGGGAAGGCTCCATTAAAGGGTTGGATCTTCGAAGATCGAGCCCGGCTACTTATACCCGAATCTACGTCATACGATCACAGACCGGCGCACCCAGCTGCTCCAGAAAAGGGGCGGGGCCAGGGGATCACCTTTAGAGATTGTTGTTGTGACACCCTGGGGCCATTCTCGAACATCTGGAGGCGGAATCTTCGAAGGTGATGGCGAGAGAGCGGGGCTGATGGTGGAGAGGGCAGACGGGGATAGGGGCGGGTCTGGTTGGCGAGAGAGAGAGAGAGAGAGAGAGAGAGAGAGAAACTAAAAAGCTCAAGCTCTACCTTGCGCCGAATGAAAGTTCACACTTCATAAGCGAGAGAATGAGAGAGAGAGAGAGAAAGAGAGAGAGAGAGAGAGAGAGAGAGAGAGAGAGAGAGAGAGAATGAGCGAGCGAGAGAGAAACTAAAAAGCTCAAGCTCATCCTTGAACCGACTGAAAGTTCACAATCCATAGGAACCCCGTTTTGAGCATGGTATTTCATAGGTGCACCCCGATTCTTGAGCCCAACAATCTCTGATAGTCTGCCAAAAAAGGAGAGCTTTTCCTGCTAATTACCAAAAAAATGCCTGCTAAGTTGCCCCAGGTTCTCCTCCAATTTCCCTAAGAGTCTGTCCTAGCTAGCCCCTAGGAACTTTGTTTGTTTTCTTTGGTTTATTAACCTCAAAATCTCTGCTAGCATGCCCCTCTTTTCCATCTATCTATCTCTCTCTCGCTCTATCTCTGTCTCTCTCTCTCTCTCTCCCAAAAGTCACACACACGTCGCGTATCTTCGAAGGTCGCTCCCTTAGGTAGAGGAGCCCTCCCGGAGAGGTCAGACGAAAATGGTGCGCCCAGATAGTAGGGTGAGAAAGGAGAGGAGAGAGAGAGAGAGAGAGAGAGAGAGAGAGAGACCCCTGTCGGCACCATTTCGACGTGATCACCAAAGATCACCCCCCCTGGAGATCTTTGAAAGTAGGCCCCGCGGGCGATACGCAGAGGGCGCAGAGATAGCAGAGGGTGATCTTGCTACGTCACGCGACCACCCAGCCACCATTTCGCACCCTGGCCCCGCGGGTGGGCAAAGTTCGGCCCCTGGGTGTTGCGCGACAAGAGCGGAGTGGGGAGGTCGCCTCGGTGATACCGTAATCGGGGCACGTGAAGAGCAGCAGGTAAAGGCTTAGGCTTGGGCTTGGCTTAGGCTCAGGCTTGGCTTAGGCTTAGGCTTAGGCTTAGGCTCAGGCTAAGCACGTGCAAAAAAGAAAGGGGATAAGGCAAACACGTGCAGAGGAGCATGCCGTTGTAGACTTGCTGGTGCTGGGCTGTTATCGGGGGGGGGGGGGGATATCTGGCCTAACCAGCAAAATTCATGGTACTTCTTGTGTAGTTTTAAAGTGTTCTTAGTAGTTTCGGTCCTTTCGCGTTATCGAGGCTACCGAATTTTGCCCTATTTTATTCGTTTTTAGTAAAATTAACGATATTTAAGGTGGAAAACAATCACACAAAAAAAATCATAAAAAAAGGCGAAAAATCGTCGAAATTTCGCCGTTTTCCGTGGAAAAATCTATATTTTTATATTTTTTTACTAAAATGTTATGTTTGCCATTTTCCATTTGGCCGAAGCCACCGAAACCATCTCTGATCGAAAACACCTTGCCACCATTTCCCATACCCTGGGGGCTGTTTTCGAAAACAAATTCGAGGAGGCTCCGCGGGGGTGACGTAGTGATAAGCCCCGGTTCTCGCAAGCAGCTGCTAGATGAGCGCGCGAAAACATAGCCGCGTTTCCTAAAGCATGTTCACTAATCAGCTTCCGTTTTCGGGGAAACCTCTGCTAGCCTGCCCTGGAGTCCACAAAATTAGCTCATTTCCGGGCGCCGTTTCTCGTGTAGCCGGAGATCACGTGAACCGAGCAGTGGGTACGGTATTGGGTTCTGGGCGGTTAGCGGGGGGATACATTCTTCCCCGTGATTCCCTACGGCTCTATAACCAAGTACATAGTTTTTAGATATAAAAACAAGACAGAAGTTCATAAGAAATTTCGGAATTTTTGGTCAAAAAGGTATGAAAAATGGCTAGGTTCAAAATTTTTGAATTTTCAAAAGAAAAATCTTTTTTGTAGCTTTCTAGCAATCAAATACAACTAAAAACACTCTAAAAATACAAAATATATCATCAACCTGTAGGTATAGGTGAAAAAAAAACAGAAAATCCCTCCCCCCCGCTAACAGTCCAGAACCCGATTTTGAACGTACTCTGTGTTGTCGGGCGTTCACTGCTGATTCTTTCTGGAAAACATCACTCAAACCAAGGGCAGATAGAGGATTTCCCACCGGTGAGACCCGACTGCCAACGCCAGTGCTTTTCACGAGGAAAATCAGGGGGTCCCCGCACCCGTGTTGCCCTTGCCACGCCCAAAATTAGCGGCAATAAAGGCCTAAGCAACGCGACGCTACATTCGTCAAGAAAATGTATGGGGCCCAAACTTTGGAGGCTTATATCTTGAAAGAAAAGACCTAACTTAAAAAAAGCTTGTTCCAACTTTATAGAATGGGAGACGGCGAGTCTAATGATACTAAGAACTAAAAAAACTGAGTTCAAAAAGTATCAAAACGAAGGCGATCTTTATTTCGTTTGAATTTTCTGTGATGTGCCGGGCTTTTGAGGGTCGTTTGTATTGGTGTGTAGCGAACCGCCCTGGGAATGAGATAGCCTGGTGAAAACCTAAAATGCTTATAAAAATCTGCTACTTCATCGTTAAGGCTTGTCCAGTATACCAAAAAATTCGCCTTTTTTCGGGCTACAAAACGAGCTACAGGTCAGGATGCCTACATACCAAATAGCTGAGAAAATTACGAAAAAAGTCGAGCCACCTATCCTTTTGTCACAAATTGTAGTAAGAAAGTAAAAGGAAACGCCTGGTAGTGATTCTATCGCCAAATTCTATTTTATTTCACTTATCTTTTACATTTGCCTGTCCGATTACCCATCTAAAACATTCGAACCGAATGTTGCTTGCCGTCGTGGTACGTACGTGCCGTGTAGCGCCCCGTAGCCTTCGCCTCAAATTGCCGAAAATCTATGCATTTGAATGGGCGTGTTGCCGGATGTCCCCTACCCCCACCCACAACATGCACTTTCCCCAAAAAATACTTGGAATGTTCACGACGTCTAGCCGGAGGTGAAACCGGCCAGGAATAGGTAGGGCAAAGTTCGAGCAGGGTGGCCCAGACAGTCGGGAAGTTTACAAAATAGTGGCAAGTGGCGTCAGACCCGGGATAATATTGTCGTGTTTAGGGACGGTACTGGGCTGTTAGCGGGGGGAGGGGCAGCGGGGTATAGTTATTAGTAATTCTTGATTGCAATACGTTGTCAAAATATCTTAAAAGATTTTGAAAACGGGGAATTTTACCTTTTTCATACATTTTTCATCAAAAATTTTTTCCAGAAATGCCACAATTTTTCATCCGCTTTTTTTGCCAAAAACTGTTGAAATGCGATAAAAATGGTTGATATTTCGTTATAGGTCCGGACAGGAATGCTGTACAGGGAAAAATGTGGTGCCCCCACCCAAGATAACACATTGTACAAACATACGAAAAGCGGATATCATGCACAATTTTATTCACACAAAAAAGAGAGACGGGGATACACAAGCGATCGGGCTTTTCGAGGCTTTTCCTAGGCAGGCTGCGGCTTCGCCGGGTGGTCGCCATCTTTCGACTTCTCCTTGCCGCCCTCCTCGGGAAGCACTGGAAAACGAAGCACACGTTGCTACTTTTTTACCTTCATTACGATTTATATGTGTAGGCAAATTGAGAACAGAAACCGACCAAATTCGTGATGGTGGCCCTTCTCGATGGCCGGATGCATGCTGACGGCGACCACCTCGAACCGGGTTGGGTCTTCCTGAAACCAATTGTTGAATCAGATCAGCGGTGCTGGAATAAGCAAAAGAAACTGGAGTTCAGTCAAAGACCCACCACCATCACTTCCGGGATGCTCGTCCGCATATTCCAGTCGTCATCGTCATCCGAGCCCTGGGTGTTGTCCAGGTTCTTCTCGGCCTAAATTGTGTGTTTTTACAGCCGGGTGCAAAGGTTCGGAGCCGCCGGGGTCTAGATTGGTCCTACCGTCTTTTTCTTCTTGCCGGAACGACCGCTTTTCTCTTTCTCGTCGACCGGCTTCTTCTCCTTCTCCCTCTCCTTCTCCTTACTCTCCACCTGCCTCACCCCCGAGCACTCGACGACGGCCGGCTCAGCTCGAGACTCTTTCTAAAATTTCGTCGAGTTGATCTTTTTTTTTCTTCCAAACCCCAGTCGCCATCTCGGCCGACGGCTGTGTGCAGGCATTTGGGTGACCGGGCTCAGTCTCCCGGGCAGCATGCATAGTCGGTCCCATCAGCAGCAGATCCAGCTTCGGCATCTTTTTGCGCTGTTCACGCCCCGACGGCTCGCGGTCCTTCTCAACGGCCGAGCGTTTGCGCTGTGTCTTGCCACTGCCGCCACTTTTTGCACTCTTGCCCATGATCCTGAGGACCCTGCCGCTCAGCGAGACCCTATAAAATAGGGTTTAAGTTTAGGCACGACTGCGCAAACCCCGCCACTTTGGTATATCGGCTCCCCGCTAGCCTATAAGTCTGTAAAGTATAGCAAAATGTTCGACTTGTCCTTGCGAGTGTTTTGGTATATTTTCCAACCCACTCGGACAACGGGGAGCCGAGATACAGTAGGAGAGGTTCCTCCAGTTTAGCCTAATCTCCCCTAATGTATTACATCTGCTCCCGGCTGGTGACAGGCTCCCGGGAGGTACTGGCGGCTTCATTCTCCCTCGAGGGGCGACGGGCTAAAAAATGATTTTCAAAAAATTATAAAAATTTTTATTTACCAGGAGCCTTGGTTTTGCGCTCCTTCGACGTTTTGCGCTCTCCGTCGACATCTGAACGCTTCGTTTTCAAAGGCGGGCTCAGCAAAGCCTACGAAAAAGTTTGCCCAGCGTCTCCTTGGAGCTTTGGTAAAAGTTGCCGGCGCTGGCCAGGACTTTCGGGGTGGTCGGCACGCTGTGTCGGCTTTTGTGCCGCGAGACCTTCGGCGATTTCTAAAGCATTGAGGTATCTGATCAAATAGGGTGAATACCTTAATTTTGGCGCGATCCGGGGACGGCGACTTGCTCTTGCGAACGGAACCACTCATTTTGTCGAATAGAATCCGGGTCGAGCTAAATAAAGACGGCCATCGAAACCCAAAAGGCCTTACTCTGAAAATTGATCAAATGCAAGTAGTGAAATGAGACCAAGTGGTCCAGGTGGCTAATGTAATTAGAAATGTTGCTTTTTTTGCCAACCGGCCAAAACCCCCTTCCCCGCCAAACAAAGTGTGCTTGCAAATGTTGATTTCGAAATTTATTGGAAAGACTGGCATCAATCGCATGTACCGGTAAGCAAGTAAAAGATTCTGGAAATGGTCAGTAGGGTATCGGGACTCGGAATTTCACAAGCAAACATCCAAATGCTCATTGATTAACGAACGCGGGAAATATTCTTGGCAAGCCGGGCACTCGAGCAGCGGATCCGGGTCGTCGGCTTGAATGTCTAAACGAAAATTAAAGCCATTTTTGAAAAACTCTACCTTCAACAAGCTCGTCAATAGTCCGTTCAGGCGGCGTCATTTCACGTCTAAAAATAAATTTGTACAACCATCACGAAAACCCACTTCTCGCTCGGCTGTTTCTGCGCAACAAGCACCAATTCTTGTGCACGACCTGAAAAAAAGCAATTGTAACAACATACATCCAAACAAGAATGTTCAGTTGACCCAGAAACAACACCTCGATTCTTTTTCATTTTCGCCACTACGTCCCGCTCATTGCAAAGTTCGGAAAGATTCACTAGAAACATGGTTGTCGGATGGGGTTCGGCCATACGTAATAACTTTTGATATTTTTGGAGAGTAGCAGGCGCACCGGTGAGTGTAGGGCGCTTCGAATCTGGCTGACGGTCCTCGAGGGCCGGTGGTCGCTTCTAAATTAGGCTAATTTACTAACATAGTTTTCCTACCCGATTCGATGGGCCCGGCTTCTCCTCATCTTCCTCAATTGTCACGCATTTCGGCTGACTGGCCGGCTTCTCTTTGCTCTCGAACAGATCGAGCAACCGCGAACGTCCGCCAGTCGTTCCGCCGCCAAGGGTTTGACCTAAAGTGGAAATTTGTAAATATTCGTAAGAATACCTGAGCCAGTGAAAGCAGGCGCTGAACTCGGAGTTTCCACTGTCTTCTCATTTTGCGGGGGCTTTCCGTTAATCACAATCGTCTTCGAGCCTCGTCCACGGACGGCCGTCTGCCCAGTCGGAAGTTTGTGGATATTATCGTTGGAGGAGCTACCTACAAAAATATTTTTTTACGTCGTGATTTACATTACCAGAAGCTCCAGCCGCGTTCCCATTCTTTTTAATCGGAGGGTTCTTGGAAGTGGTCGGCGCATCTCCGAGGGCTTTTCCTAACAACCTCCGTCCAGTTTCCCAATTTTCGGGCTCCTCACCTTTTCCGGCAAATGGCTTGACCTTCTTTCCCGACACGTTGAAGTATTCATCAATCTTGCGATTTTTGGGGGCACCCTCCACGGCTTTCTAAGGCTCACGTTTCACCAAAAAATGAAACCGAACTTGAGAAGACTTCTTTTTCTGGCCATATCCCTCCGGTTCTTTGACTTTCTCGAAATGACCTCCGCAACTCTGCATATGCTGCTTCCACCACAAATCATTGGGTCCAGGTGCTCTAGAAATGCCAAAATTAAACCGTTACTGCAAAAAACCTGTTCGAAGCTCTCTTCACCCAACCGAAAAACGGTCTGCGCTCTCGGCAGCTGCCTCTGCACCTAAAAATTGGATAGCATTTCAGGAAACGGCCGCATTACCTCCACCAATGCTGCTTGAAATTGGCCACTTCGGCATGGAACGAGTGATAAATCGTGATACGAGTCCCCGCTTTGCCATTAATTCGATGCATATGCTCCTAAAAATACCATCCATTATTTTAAACAGAAAATACTTGAAACATTGGACCATGGCCGTCCGCACCGTCTCGTATGTTGAAGCGACGCGTGACAAACAGAAATGCGTGGATCATCTCGTGCTAACATGAAAAACAGCATTGATGACGCATATTCACTAACCAAAAGCGTCTCCACCAAATCCTTTCTGGGCCGCAAAGTAAGAAGCGGCTTGCTCAACCGAATCGAGCACAGACCACCACGACCTTCATAAACGCAGATCCCAGCGCATCTAAAACTATGTGGGAATTTGGAACAAACGAACGTCGTCATTCTCGGGCTCCATTTCACTTCACACATGGCGAGTTGGCCAGAGAAGAACTGGTCATCGAACTGTTTGAACAACGCGAAAATGTCGGGGCACGGGTCAATCAGTTCGAAGCTCGGGTCCACCAAACTCATTCCCTTCAAGACAAATTGTTGTCATCATCATCGATGTTGCTCTGTAAATACTAGAACGACCCTTACGTGCAGATGATAGCTTCAAAGCTTCCCACAAAACTTTATTTCGTACAACCTAAGCGTATACGCACAAATAAGGAGACGTTAAGCTGATCATACGCGTAGAGATTTAGAAGAGGCATGTTATCAACAAGAGACTATAAGAAACGATTTCTAGAAGATGAGGATGACCAATGATCGGGCGGGCAGCCAGCAGAATCCATTTACTTCCGCTCGCGGTAGCTCTTCGGTGGGCGCCAAGCAGCCTCGTAGATGAACAGGTCGCTCTTCAGGGCGTAGGCGAACGAGGCGACGAAGGCGGTAGCGGCGATGGCCAGGTAGACATTGAACTTGCTGTTCAATTCACCAATGACCTGAAAATAACAAAATATGAGGTGGCGATTCTCGCTATCTTTGTCTCGACTAGCAATGAAATCGCCTTCCGTTTCGGCCCTCAAGAGTAAATGAAATAACCTTGTTGTAGGGCTGGAAGGGGATGGGCGCATAATCGTAGGTGACTGGCGGGCCGGGGTTGACTTCGGCGTGGCCGTGACCACCACCGTTGCGCTTCTGCTGGAAGACGCGGCGGAGGGCGAAGAGACGTGCGCCGACGCGATTCATATTACCTGAAACAGAGATTCAGTTGTAAGATTCGAAAAAGCGGAAGTGAACGAAAAATAGAGAGCCGCCATCTTACATTAATCCAGGGTAAATATCTATGTGAAGCTGAGTGTTTTTGTAAAAAACAAGTTGCTAAAAAGCTTCCAAAAGGAGAGAAACTTGGATTTATAAAATTTTAGTAAAGTTTTCAATTTTTACAAAGCAGCAAAATGGCGCAACGCGCATAGAATCAATGGGAGGCCCAGATGTTGGCAAAGCACGCCGTACGACCGTCGTTTGGAGTGCAACGGAAGCTTCTTCAAATCTTTTCCAAAATCGCGATACAAATACTCGCAAAATATAAAAATTTCTTTCAAAAACATTGAAAATCGCATTTTTTTTGAAAATCTCTGAAAAAGGAGGGTTTGCTATTCCTCGAACTCGATTTCGCGGGCTGAAAATTATAAAAATGACGAACAAAAAGATAAAAAAAGGTGTCTGTTATTTCTCGAGGTTCTCTCGGTCAAGATCTGATTTACCGGAAGTGCTAATCAAAATTGTTGTTTTTGAATAAAGAATGAGCACTGATTTCCATCCCTTCTAACCGCTAAATTCAGAGACGACGATGCGCGGCATCATTGTTTACTACTTCGCGGTTGCCTGGATCTTCGCTGATTCTGATGCTCCACCTATTCATCCTGGTCGCTCTGGCTGCTCTGGGCTTCTACTTCTACCAAAAGAAAACGAAGGCTCGCCCCCTTTCGCCCAAGACTGCCATTCCTCGTTCATGTCTGACGACTAAGACAGCCACGACTGCCATCGCCAAGACCACTGGGCCGGATGATGAGGCCCAAACGGCTCGTCGCCCGGATGCGTAAGTCGTTATTGATATTCTTCTACTGATTTTTACATCTAGAACTTCGGGCGAGCCGACGATGACCCCTCGCACGACGGTGCCGGAAACGGCCGTGGTGGCTACACCCACAGACGTCAATTACTTGGTGGCCAGCCCGACTGGCGATGGGGAGATGAAGGCTATTCGCGAGGTAGATCAGCGATATTTTTGGCTTTCAAAAACATCTTTTAGACGAAGCGGCGTTCGCCTCCGAAAGAGGCTCCGAAGGACACTCCCCCTGCAGACACACCTCAAGTCAACAGCACCGTGACTGCTACCGTCCCGAAGACCGAGGGCGATCCGGCCACCGCCAGTGCGGCTTCGGCTGCACCCACCCCTGCTCCTGCAGACACCCCCGCGGTAGATCAACATACACGCTTTTCAAACATTTTTAGCCGCAATCCGCGCCGCCGCCTTCTGAACCCGCTGCATCGATTGCCCCCGCCACTACCCCGTCCGAGGCCGTGACGCCCACCGTCAACAAGGAGGGCGGCGAGCCAACTACGACGACTTCTTCGGTGATGACCAACAGCGCGCCGTCCGAGCCTGCGAAGCCTGAAGCTGGATCTGCGCCTCCGGGAACTACGGTGGGATCTTGGGAAATATTGCCCTCTCACATCCCGCAGAACTTCGTTTTTTTACTCAATTTCGAATTTCAGCCCAACGTCCCGCCGACTCCGGAGCCAAAGGTTGAAGCGCCGCCACCACCTCCTGCTGCTCCCGCTCCTCCCGCTGCACCAACTGAATCGCCGAAAGACCCCGCACCGCCCTCCATCAAGCCCGAGCCGCCGAAGCCTGAACCTCCCAAGGCCGCCGCTGCTCCCAAGCCTGAGCCTCCGAAGCCGGCTGCCCCCGCCGCTGCTGCCAAGTAGGCCATTTTTCCGATGTCTAAAAATTTCTAATTTTAGAAAGAAGGATGGATCTTCGAAGAAGGTCAAGAAGGCCGCTGGCAAGAAGGACGGTTCCTCGAAGAAGACCAAGAAGCCCGCCGCGACGTCGAAGGCCAAGGAAGCCAGTCTCAAGGCCAAGAAGGAGAAGAGCGCAAAGATCAAGAAGGAGAAGGCGAAGGAGAAGAGTGCCAAGAACAAGAAGAGCGTCGTCTCCAAGGCCAAGAAATAAAACGGATTCCGGACAACCGCTCGACCCCCTTTAACCCCCTGGAATAAATGACTTTTGAAACATACTCGCAGCGCATTATTGTTACTTGCTGAATAAATGGCACTCCTAGTTTCTGTCGTGATCGCAGTTGTTGATCATTCATTCACAAGTCGTTCTAGATGCTAGCGAGATCGAGTGGTGCGGTAGGGCGTTGTGTCCTTACAGTTAGTAGAAACCTTGCTGCAGTGTCTTCAAGTGAAGCTGGGGCGCAGGTGAGTGAAACTAAAATTTCGTGATTCGTCTCTAGGTATCACCAAGCCATGAGAGCATCGATAAGATGCGCGCTAGATTGCTCTACCAGAGCAAAAAACGAGGGATATTGGAGAACGATATACTGCTGGGAGATTTTGCCGATGCCAACTTGAACAAGATGGACAAAGGATTGTTGCAAAAATACGATGCGGTGAGTCGGCTTTTTTATTTTTTTTTACTAAACATCGCGTGGCCCCTGCCTTTGTGATTTCGGTTTTAATAAATTGTGTGTGGGGGTATTGGACGCGGGAATCCGCTATTCGCGGTTGCTTGTTTGGACTGCTGGGACCGAATGTAAGAGATTTAGGTTAAGGAATGAACCCTCATTTTTGTTTACTCGGCGTTGCCGCTGCTGCCGCATCCTTGTTTTTTATTGCTAGAGGCGCAAAAGTAAGCTAGATTTTGCTGCCCAGACGAGAATGATCCGGCTTCCCCAAATAGGATGTTTCTAGCGCACGACCGCCAAGCAATTGCGAATCGTCTTTGTCAGTGTGCCAGCGGGAGACAAGGCTGCTGAATTGGCTCGCCTGATCGTGAATAGCCACTTGGGAGCTTGTGTCAAAGTTCTCCCGCCCCTCACTTCCTACTACATCTACGAGGGCCAGTTCAACGAAGACGCCGAGCAAGTGTTGATGATCAAAACTAGCGAGGCGGCTCTCGAGGAACTGGAACAACTCGTGAAAAGCAACCACCCGTACGACGTGCCCGAATTCCTGGCGGTCCCGGTCGACTACGCGCATGCCCCGTATGCAGAATGGGTGAAAAACAGCGTGACGCCGAACAAAAATTAATCAGTACAAATGCCGCACATTGTGATTTCAATTTTTTTTCCGCCAAGTACGCTTTTGTCTGTACCGCTTATACTTTGAAAAATGTTCATAAATATTTTTTTAGCTGATCAACGGCTCGCACATGGAATGGGATCTCTACTACTTCCTCTCCGGCAAGAAACCGGCACCCACCGATGTATCCGAATGCCCGGCGTTTCAGAAATTGAAGGAATTTGTCGATTCTAAACGTAATGGTTGATAGTTTTTGACGGTTCTGCTTACATTATGTATATTTAGCTCGATGTCGAGTAGTTAGTTTGTATGAATTTTTATTGAATTTTGCGTTTAATTTTTTTCTGCTTTTATTTGATGCCATAAATTGTCAGCAAACCTCCAAAATTTGACTTTTCAAAGCATTGGTTTTTGCTCCAGGCTCCTTATCTGCGCTGATTGTTTCGCAGCGCAAGCGGGTTCCAGGAGAAGTTGATAACGGACCACACCATTTCTTGTTGTTCTCGCTAACTCTGAGATTCAGGCAGAATGTCGGCAGATTTGAAGCCCGTTTATGAGTAAGGACAGAGATTCTTGAGGAAGTAGCACTCTTAGGACGATCGACAAGCGGCGCAACGAATGGATTCAAATATTGAAGGAGGTATTGGCTAGCCCTTGCGATGAAATTTGGGATTTAGTCGATCGCCATCGAGTCGGTGTCCTCGGATCCGGCAAGACGCGGAGACGTTCGACGGATGGTGGAGTGGACGATGTGAGTCCCAGACACTAACTATGCTATGTTCTCCTAGGGCATACCTGTCCAAACAAGGAGCGAAATGCTGGCTGGAGGAGCTTGGCGAACAAACACTTCACGACGGGTATCTCGAAATCTTTTTAGAAGTAAAATGTCTTTAGGAAGAAATTGCCACTCCCACCCTGCCTTCTTGGCGAGCTCGGTCACGATCCCAAGAAGAAGACTGTGCTCCTCTACGGACATTTGGGTGCTTCACCTTTTTGTGATCTCAACGGCTTTTAGACGTGCAACCGGCGCGAAAGGAAGATGGCTGGAACACGGAACCTTTTCTGATGGTGGAGAGTGGTGAGTTTTCATAGGTGGAAGAAATAATCCTAAAGGAAAAAAAAATATTTTGAAAGGGATTTCTTTCCAGATGGCAAGCTGTGGGGCCGCGGAACAAGCGACGACAAGGGCCCGGTGTTGTCCTGGATCCACGCCATTCAAGTTCTCAACGAGCACAAAATTGAGATTCCCGTGAACATCAAGGTATCGCCCCAAAATTTATGGCTTGAAATTTGTTGCGTTTTGCAGTTCTGCTTCGAGGCAATGGAAGAGAGCGGGTCCGAGGGATTGACTGAGCTTCTGCAGCGGAAAAAGGCGGACGGCTGGCTGGCGGACGTCGAGTACACCTGCATCTCGGATTCGTACTGGCTGGGCACGGAGAAGCCGTGTCTTTCATATGGACTTCGGTAAACAGTCGCCCTATTTTCTACTGATTTTATCCCTTTAGTGGTATCTGCTCGTACCACGTCGAAGTCTCCGGCTTGCAACAGGATCTGCATTCCGGAGTGTATGGCGGCAGCGTGTATGTCTGGCCACAGAACTCGATATTTATCGGAATTTAGTTACGAGCCGCTCAACGATCTGTTCTATCTGATGTCCCAGCTGATGGATGTCAACGGAAAGATTTTGATCCCAGGTTGAATCCTAGTTTTTGGTTTTTGAAAATTTGCGCTTTAGGCATCATGGATCAGGTTGCGGAAGTGACGCAGATCGAAAAGGAGGCTTACGAAAAAATCGACTTTGACGTACGTTTGAGGAATAATATTTTTGATGTAAGTTTAGGTGAAAGAATACCGCGAAAGTGTGGGGGCCGCTAAATTGCCGTCGGAACACAAGGAGACACTGCTGATGAACCGTTGGCGTTTCCCGAGGTTCGGTTTTTACACTTAGTTTCATTCGCTTTGATGCTTCTTTCGCATTATCGGGGCTTATTCGCACTAGCTAAAAAGTTTTTAGATAGTAAAAACTGGATAAACTAAAATAATCTATTTTTGATAAAATTTTGTGAAATTTTTACGTTTTGGAATAGTAAAAACAATTTAGAAACACTTCCAGTATTGACATTGGGGAAAAGGATTCTTAAAAAAAGTTGTGCTCCCCCCCCCCCGATAATGCGAAAGAACCGCGTTGATTTAGCTTGTCGGTGCACGGAGTCGAGGGAGCATTCTCGGATCCGGGCGACAAGACGGTGATCCCCTCGAAAGTATCTGGTGAGTTTAAAGACGTCTGCAATAACTTCCGCTTCAGGAAAATTCTCCATTCGCGTCGTGCCGAACATGGAGCCGGAGAAGATCAATTCCTTGGTCGCCAAATACCTCAACGAGCTGTGGGAAAAGCGAGGCTCCGGAAACAAGATGAAGTAGGGTGTGTTCGAATTGCTTCATTGATTTTTAGGCTCATCACAAATCAAGGCTCCGTCCCCTGGGTCCACCCAATTGACCACCCACACTTCAAAGCCGCCAGTCGAGCAGTGAAGAAAGGTTGGTGCTTTCGCATTATCGGGGAGGGGCCAAAATTTTTTGTTCCTCATTGAAATGCCTAGTAACTGTAAAGGAATTATTTCAATAGTGTGTGTTTGTAAGATAAAACCATATTTCAACTAGAAAACCTGCCTGAAACCTTCAAAAATTTTTAAAAAGTCGAAGCTTTGGTCCAAATCGGTCGTTTTCGTCGAAAAAGTGATTCTTTTGTATTTTTTTATAAGGTTAGGTAAAGTATTTACGTTTAGAAATAGTAAAAAACAGTTTTCAAAACTTCGCTATTATTATTTGAAAAATTGGATTCTAAGAAAAATTTTTGGTATGCGCCCGATAATGTTAAAGAACCGAAAGGTTTCTGAAATCGTTCATGTTTTATCTGCGTTTTTCAGTGTACAACGTAGAGCCTGATTTCATCCGCGAGGGCTGCAGCATTCCGATCACGTTGACTTTCCAGGTTTGTTCCTTCTATTCAAGCTGAAACTTCTTGTTATATAGGAGCTCACCGGCCATTCTGTGATTCTCCTGCCGACGAACGCGTCGGACTCCATGGCTCACTCGCAGAACGAGAAGATGCGCACTCACTGCTACATCGATGGCATCAAGCTCCTCGCCACCTACCTGATGGAACTTGGACATTGATTTGGATATTTTCCCTGTGATTCTACTGTGATATGACTTGGCATGCTTTTCCGGATAAATAATTGCTATTGCGAATGTGGGCCGCTTGAAAATAATACAGTTTAGCGCGACTAAAATGGCTATTTCAGCAGTACCAGCAATATAAATTTTCTTCTATTCTAACCATTTCCAGATCTCGAATGACCTGCAATGATAAAGTGATCTGCCTGATCGATATGGACTGTTTCTTCGCGCAAGTCGAGCAGCGCGAAAAGCCGGAATTGCTAGGGCTTCCGGTCGCCGTTTTCCAGGCTTCTGCCTCCCGATCGGGCGTCGGAGGCATCATCGCGCTCAGCTATGAAGCGAAGAATCTCGGTGTCAGGCGAGGGATGAATCAACAAGAAGCGTTTGCCGTTTGCAAGGACCTGAAGCCCTGCGTCGTCCCCTTTGCCGAACATTTACGCAAGCCAGACATTCAAAAGTACCGCAACGCGTCAAAGGAGGTGTTCGACGTCTTGCAGAACTTTTTTAAAGGCGTAGTCGTCGAAAAAGCGAGCATCGATGAGGCGTTCATCGACCTGACCCCACTCGTTGATAAGAAGCTGCACGAGGACCGTACAGGTTATCTGGAGCGATTTGAGCCACGCCTGGGAGCGCTGGATTCGACGCATTTGGCTGATGGCACGGATCTTGACGAGAATTACGACAGGGCAGTCCTGATGAAAAAATGGTACCACGAGTATTGCAAGATGGACAACGACCATTTGAGGATGCTGATCGCGTCCGAGATGGTCGACGCGTTACGGAAAGCGATTTTGGACAAAACAAAGTTCCAGTGCTCGGCCGGGATCTCGACAAATAAAATGCTGGCCAAGCTGGCGTGCGCGAGACATAAACCAAGACAACAAACGATCCTCCCACATGCGTTCTGCATGAAAATTCTGGATGATACTCCGATTGAAGATGTGCGATATCTGGGAGGGCTGACAGGAGCCAATATTCGAGAAGTGCTCAATATCCAGACGATGGGCGAGCTGGCAGCGGTGCCGTTGGCGACGCTCGAAGAGGTCTGCCCGGATAAAGCAAATTGGCTGTACCGGACATCGAGGGGCTTCAGCGACGAGCCCGTGAAGCCGCGCCATCTGGTCAGCAGCATCGCCACGAGCAAGCAGTTCGCTGGCCGATCTGCGCTGGTATCGGTAGCCAAGGTGGGTCGGGATCTTTTTCATTTTTTCGGTTCTTTCACATTATGCAGGGGAGCAGCTTTTTGCATAAGTCTAGAAATGTCTATTATGTTAGTAGTAAAGTGATTTAATAGTGTTTTTAGTATGATAGTTGAAATTTTTTAGTAGTAAAAACTATATATTGAGCTAGCAAAGACTCTCTAAAAGATTTTGAAAAAGTCGAGGTTTTGGTCAAGAATCGGGCATCTTGGTTGAAAGAATTATATTCTGGCATTTTTTCAGAAAATTTTGTATAGTGTTCAGGCTTAGAAATAGGAAAAAGTGTTTTTATAGATACTTCAACTTTTTATACTTGAAAAATTAAATTCTAGGAAAAAGTCGGTCCCCCCGATAATGCGAAAGAACCTTCTTTTCACGCTTTTCCACGCATTCAACAACACATTTCTCGTTTTTAGGTCCGTGAATGGCTCTCCGGACTTGCGAAGGAGCTGTGCAAGCGGCTGAATGAGGACCGGACGACCAATCGGAGGACAGCTACCAAAATCGTCCTATCGTATAGCCAACCGGATCGACACAGCTCGAAAACACTTCCGCTGAACACCTACGACCCGACGAATATTTTTGAAACGACGATGGCGGCCTTCGAATCGGCGCTTCGATCGGAAATACGCGGAGACTCCTGCCCGAGCATTACGTGCCTAACCTTGTCTGCATCGCATTTTGCCCTACCCTCGCTGCACGAACAACAAAAAACGATGAGCGAGTGGGTGGAGAAACGGAGGCTGGAACGCCAAGAGCGAATGATGCCGACGACATCTAATCGGAATCCAGACGACCTGGATTGGGAATTTTTACAGGAATTGCCGGAAGACATCCGGGCCGAGGTGTTGCACGAGCGGAATCTGGAGAAAGCTAAGAAGCTGAAGATGAAGGCTAATGTGGAAGAGCCAAAAGCAAAAGCGCCGGAGAAGCGGAAACGAAAAGCCGAGCCCCCGAAGAAGGAGGTGATCTCGAAGAAGCTGGACACGTTTTTCAAGAAGCGATAAATAGATGCATGTATATTTTTCATTTTTTTTTGTTGATGTATGTATGTGTGGGTTTTCATGTGTTTATAATTGTGTGTTATAGATCTCATTGTTTTTCTGCTCTGCTCAACTTGTTCTCATTTTGCCGAATCGATTTTAATAATAAAATTTCCAGATGAATGCGATCGGGGGGCAACTGGAAAAGTACAGCGTGGCCTATCGAACAATTGACGAGAGATTGAGGGCCGAGAAAGGGTATGGAAATATTTTAAAACCTTAACGTGATTTAGTTTTCCCTGGGTCTTCGCACTGGTGCTGGATTGTGCTATCGGAATCGGCGTGGCTCACTTGCTGAAAGGTTCGAGAAGCTTGAGAAAAATTGTATTTTCAGGCCTCGATCTCTACGAGATTGTATGGCCGTTCGTCGACGCGAGAATAGGGCATCTGGACGAGGTCGGTGGATTTCCCCAAACTACGTGTTTTATTTTAGGTTATAACATGGCTACTATCGAACCCAGTAGGCTTGAAGCTCAACGAGCCGTTGAACACCGCCCTCGCCAGCTTCTTCCGCTACCATATTTACCTATGGCATAGTTAGTTTTCGAAAATGGTTCTTTCGCATTATCGGGGGGAGGGAGACTTAACTTTTTTGTATAAGTAACGTAATAGCAAGCGTTTCAATAGTTTCTTAAATAAAAAATTAAATCTATCTAAAAACTTTGAAAAAGTCGACATTTTGGTCAAGAACGGCTTAACCATTTCCAGTATTTCTATTTGAAACATTAGGTCCTGAGAAAAAGTCAGCCCCCCCCAGATAATGAGAAAGAACCTTGAAAATCTAGTTGACCTATTTTCTTAGCATTTGTGCGGATGCTACGAGTTCCGGCGATCTGGGCCAATTTGCCGTTGGCCCTCTATGCTGGAATTTCGTTTGCTGCGGCGTTGTTTGCAGATTTGGTTTCAATATTTTCGATGCACATCGTTTGCTTCTACATCTATGCACTACGGTAGGTGATTCGGGAATTTCCGGGCAAGAATCCGTCTCCAGACTCTTCCTGCTCACCTTCACCTCGCTCGGGTCGCTATGGAGGGCGTTCCGGGGCCAAAAATACAACCCACTGCGGAAGCGTGTCGATACTGTAAGGCTTATGGCAAGATCTTGAGATCATTTCAGGCCCATCTGGACTCGCGGCAGCTCTTCTTGGCCACGCTGCTCTTCGTCGTCCTCCTCTTCCTCGCGCCCACCGTAACCGTGTATTGCTTCGTATTTTCGATGGTAAGTGCGCTTTTTATATATTTATTTGTTACGTTCCTTTTTGCATGGTTTTTCTGTTTTTACGTTTTACAAAAAAGTTTCAAAACAGAAATTTTAAAAAGTTAATAGAATTTTTCAGCTCCGATGGGTGGTCCGTGGCTTCCAGCTGGCGATAGAACGGATAGCGGAACTGCAGTGCTATGTACATATGATATTGGATCGATTCCGAAGCGAATAAATGGCTTGTTAGGATTTCTGGGCCCCAGCTTTTATGGACCTTGAATGGGTTTAAAATACTCAAGTTTTGGCGTCAGGATCAAATTTTTAGCAAAACCTTTTTACGAACGACTGTCTGCGCTATCCTAATATAGCACTCCCGCTATCTCTTTTTCTCTTTCTCTTCTTCTGCCCATCCTCCGATTTACCGCCTCTATTGATAACGTGCCCATTTTTGATGGCCTCATCCCGGGTGTCGATTTTTCCGGACTTGCCGGCGTTTTCGAGTCGACTTTGTTTGCTTTTTTTGCCAATTTCTGTCAATTTTGACGGTTTGATTTCTCTTCTGTCTTTTTCGTTGCTAACCGGCTCCAACACCGCTTTTCCAGGCATGAATCGGGCCGCTAAATTGTTGCCGACGACGATACGCGGTTTTTCTACGAAGTGAGAACTCCGCTATTTTTGCGCTTAATTTTACTTTAGGGCCGAGGGGAAGAAGACGTGCCTCTACGACCTGCACAAGAAGCACAAGGGCAACCTCGTCAACTTTGCCGGATATGAGATGCCGGTCCGTTGATGGTTTTTTTTTGCGTAGAAAATCCAATCATAGGTGCAATACGCCGATCTGTCGATTAAAGATTCGACGATTCATACACGGAAGTACGTGTCGATTTTTGACGTCTCTCACATGCTGCAGACGCACATTACCGGAAAGGATCGGTGCGTTTTTGAACCGGCTGCAATTTAAAAGGCTCTTCTTTTTCTCAGATAATTTATAAGTTGCCATTTTGTTTTTTTTATCATTTCCTTTAGAGTTGCCTTCATCGAATCCCTGACAACAGCCGATGTCGAGGGGCTGAAGCCGAACACCGGCACGCTCTCCGTGTTCACGAATGAGAAGGCGAGTTTTTCTATTAAAATAAAATAAAATCAGCTTTTATTCAATAATTTTTATTAATTTCTATCCATTAAATTTCACTAAACACCGTGTGAATTTTTCCTTATTTCAGGGCGGCATCAAGGATGACCTGATCGTCACGAAAACGGACCAAGACTTCATCTACATGGTCACCAACGCCGGCTGCATCGACAAAGATCTGCCGTACTTGCAGGTTCGCACGAATTTTTTGGATCTGAATGTGATTTTCAGGAAAATGCTGCTGCTTGGCGATCCAAGGGCAAGGATGTCCAAATTACAACATTAGACGGACGGGGCCTCGTCGCCGTTCAAGGTTATTTTTACATCCGAGATTTATTCGTCTGATTTTTGGAATTTAACACGCTTGAATTCAGGCCCGGAAATGGCCAAGGTCTTGGACACGGACATTGACCTCAGCAAGCTGACGTTCATGAACACCGCTGTCGGCAAGGTTTCCCTTTCTTTCTGAGGGCCCGACGTTGACCGTGTTTTTAGGTGTTCGGCATCGACGGCTGCCGCGTCACGCGTTGCGGTTATACGGGCGAAGATGGTGTTGAGGTGAATGAATGTCCTTAAAAACTGAAAAATCTGGATCCAGATCTCCGTCGACCCGGCGCAAGCGGCTACACTGGTAGAACGGCTGTTGGCTGCAAAGGTGAGGGTTTTTGTGTGCTGCTTCGGAATTTCCTGCATTTGGTTCTGATTCGTTAGCGGGGGGGGGGGGGGACAAAATGCCGAAAAATATCGAAGATCCCCGAGAAATAGCTTACCAACCCCATTTTAGGGTTATTTTTGCTGTAGCTTTCTTAAATTATTGTGTTTTGATCTAGAATTAAGCTTCTTAGTACATTTTTTTAGATGATTTAGCCCAAAAAAATGAAATATTGAAAAATCTACGACATACCCCTCCCCCGCTAACGAACCAGAACCCTCATTTTTGAATTTGGTAAAAATTATTAGAAAACGCATCTTTCAGGAGAGCCAAGTCCGTCTGGCCGGCCTCGGCGCCAGGGACGCGTTGCGGCTAGAGGCCGGACTTTGCCTGTACGGCAACGACATTGACGAGAATACGACTCCGATTGAAGCGGGGCTGGCTTTTGTTGTTGGTAAGTGGCTCAATTTTGTGCTTTCTATTTCAATCTAGCCAAAAAGCGACGTGAGACGCTCGGGTTCCCCGGTGCCGAGCACATCGTCGAGCAGCTCGCCAAGAAGAGCTGGAAGAAGCGACGTGTCGGGCTCGTAGCCGAGGGCGGACGAGCTGCTCGAGGTGGCGTGGACGAATTTCTTAAGATAGAATCATCGGTTCTTTCGCATTATCGGGGGTGGGGCTAAGGCAAAAACAATTTTAGGGCCCAATTTTTTAACTATGAAAGCGGTAGTGTTTCTAAACTTTAAACCAGGGGTGGGCAAGGTTTTGCAGCGGCAAAATCCCGGCAGTCCATTTTGCGGGGGCCCGGCAGTCCATTTTGGAAGGGAAAAAGCGATTTTTGGCGGGGCGGCTACGCCGCCATACTTGAGTTACCATTTGCTGGCGCAATTAGATAGATTCCAAGGACTTTCACGGTCTGGGAGTGACGCCAAATTGTGGATCTCATTGTTCCGCGTCGAACCATACCCCATATGTCCCGTCGGCAGTCCGTTATCCTTGAGCTGTTCGAACGGATATATGGAAATAGGGTTATTTTATAGGGGTTTCCGCTCTATTTTAGTAATATGTTAATTTTTTACGCTGAAAGTGACACCAGATTGTGGATATCGTCATTGCGCGCCGAACCATACCCAAGATGCCCCTTCGGCAGTCCGACTTCATGGACATGTTGGACTGCCGGAACGGAAAAACTAGTGTTTCGAGGTTTTTCCGGCATAATTCCGGAATGCGGTAATTTGAGGGCCTGAGAGTGGCAGTAGATTATAGATCTCATCGTTGCGCGTCGAACCATACCCTACATGTCCTTTCGGCAGTCCGACTTCGATGAAATGTTGGACTGCCGGATTTGAACCCACGTCTGCAAAATGTCTGCAGAATGTAAATCGCTCTTTTTACCTCCCAAATCGGACTGCCGACGCTTCGCTTTTCCAGGCCTTTGATAGAACAGATTACGGTCCATCTTCTCCGAAAATTTGAGCCAAATCCATCGAGAAATTATCGAGATATGATTTTTAGAAGAAACTCGTAAAATGTGCTCCTGCAAAATGGCCTCAAACTCGGCAGTCCAGGATCTCCGGCCTCCTACGATTTCTTAAGAAGACTGATACACCACCAGATAGCCCCAAACCTGAGCTACAAAATGAGCTATCTACCGTCCCGGTGCGCTGTTGGGGCCCCGAGATATGGGCCCCTAAAGGGTCGCGACCCGGTCCTCAAAAACCCGTTTTTTTCATTTTGCAGATGCGGTTTCAAATCCGGCAGTCCAACATTTCATCGAAGTCGGACTGCCGAAAGGACATGTAGGGTATGGTTCGACGCGCAATGATGAGATCTATAATCTAGTGTTACTCTCAGGCCCTCAAATTACCGTATTCCGGAATTATGCCGGAAAAACCTTGAAAAACCAGGTTTTCCGGCCCGGCAGTCCAACATCTCCTCCAAGCCGGACTGCCGAAAGGACATATAGGATATGGTTCGACGCGCAATGATGAGATCTATAATCTGGTGCCACTTTCAGGCCCTCAAATTACCGTATTCCGGAATTATGCCGGAAATACCTCGAAAAAACCAGATTTTCCGGTCTGGCAGTCCAACATGTCCATGAAGTCGGACTGCCGGTGGGCCGTGTGAGGTATGGTTCGATGTGGAATAACAAGCTCTACAATTTGATACCGCTCCCATAGCTGGAAATCATCGTATTCCGGAATTAATCCGGAAAAACTCTCAAAAAGGCACTTTTCATTTAAAACCCCCAAAATGTCTCGGAGACGGACAGCCGGTTGGGTATGCAGGATATGGTTCGATGTTCGATTCTACAATTTACTGAGCACCCAAGAACCCCAATGCTTACTACATGCAATAATTCAAATATTCAAACAAATGCTTCTTTCCGTTTTCCCGATGAAATACTTGTTACCTGCAATGTTGCATTGTTAACAATCTCAAATTTTTTCCGGCGCTCCGCGCCGTCTTCCCCCCGCCCTCCCGGCAGTCCCTGCCCCGCCACCAAAATCCCGGCAGTCCCCATTTTGCAGATCTACCTACCTTGCCCACCCCTGCTTTAAACACACTACCCCTATTTATAGTTAAAAACGACTGTTTTTCTAAACGTAAAAGCTTGACAAAGGTTTATTAAAAAAATACAAAAAATATAGTTTTTCGACGAAAAAAAGACAGTTTTTGACCCAATTTCGACTATTTGAACTTTTTTGGATAAATTTATAGTTGAAATATAGATTTATTTTGTTAGAACGATTATTAAATTACTATGAAGTTACTAGACTTTTCTAGGCTTATACAATTTTTTTTTGTTTAGGTCATCTCCCGCTGAACGCCGCCTCCCCGTTTGGGCCGGCGACGGTCGGCTTCGTGACGTCGGGCTGTCCGAGCCCGTGCTTGGGCAAGAATATTGCCATGGGGTTTGTGATGGCTGGAAAGGAAGTAATCTTCGTTTTTAGGTACGTCGACACGCCCTACGCGAAGGAGGGTACCGTGCTTGACGTCGACTTCGGGACCAAGCAGACCAAGGTAAGGCTGCGATTGCTTTTGTTCTCAAAGGCCTATTTTCAGGTCACCGTCGCCAAGATGCCGTTCCTGAAGACGAACTACTACACCGGGAAAAAGAATTGATTTTTCTAAAGGATTTTGTGATTAATTTTGTCTCTCGGATTTCTGCCATCGCATTTTTGCTCATCTCTCTGTGATCACTGAGCTCAGCCAACCGTTATCGCATGTATCTTGATTGTATTGTAGGTTAGATCGGCTATAGTAGTGGGTTGATTTGTATAAATGGTTCGTATTTGATCAGCTACAGCGGAAACACTTCCTCGGATTGGAATTACTTATTTGATGGAGGGGTGATAATGGCACGACGCGCTCATCGCCAAAAGGGAACATTCAAGTTTTTTTCCGGGGAATAGTCGAGGGTTTCTTTCGTCTACCTTTCTACAAAGTAAAGTTTTAAAGTTTCTTTTTTCTAAAATTTTCGCGCGGAGGATTCGATGGCGTAAGCGTCCGCAGCCAGCGCGCTGGATCTGCGCCCGTCGATAGTACAGGGGGTACTGGGCGACGTGTTCGCCGATGACACTGCCGATTTTGCCATCGGAAGTGGTCTCAAAAATTAGTGGAGAACTTTCATTTGATTTTTGAAAAATTAGATTTACTTTATGCCTTTTTCTGTCTGACTGCCAAGCTTTACTCGATCTCCTTATCCTCATGTCATTTTGCGAGCTTCAACTTTCTGATATTGCAACTTTAACAATATTTATTTCCAGATGGCGACTTGGGAGGAGTTCATCGCCAATCAACAAGCCGTTGATGGCGTGCAGTTCTCGTGGAACACGTGGGTTCCCATATTTTTGCCTG
The DNA here is from genome assembly GCA_958295435.1 of Mesorhabditis spiculigera. Lineage (NCBI taxonomy): Eukaryota > Metazoa > Nematoda > Chromadorea > Rhabditida > Rhabditidae > Mesorhabditis > Mesorhabditis spiculigera. The sequence goes on from CATQJA010002648.1 coordinate 1,427,585, forward strand.
AAAATTTCCATTTTTAGCTGGCCACACTCGAGGGTCGATGCGCAGCGTCTCGTCATCCCGTTGTCTTGCTTTTTCACGCCACTCAAGGTACATTTATTATTGAGAAAGAAAGTAATCCTACTTAGGAACGGCCGGCAGATCAGCCCCAGCAGCCGCCGCTCGAATATGACCCGGTGCTGTGCTCGAAGGCACAGTGCAAAAGTATTCTCAACTGTTATTGGTTGGTTTTTCGTGTTTTCGAAGCAAATACGATTAAATAGAAGAAAAGAAAGTCAAGGAAATGATAAGATTTCGGATACCATAAAACAAAGTTAAAGTAATGAATAGGAAATAATGAACTTTTTCAGCATGGTCGACTACCGCGCCAAGACGTGGGTCTGCGCCCTATGCGGCAATCGAAACGCCTTCCCGGCCCACTACGCCGCCATCTCCGAGCAGAACATGCCGCCCGAGCTGTACCCACAATTCTCCACCATTGAATACACGCTGAAGGTACTTTCTCGGAATTTATTGTGGATTTTAATGACATTTTGAAAATGAACTCGGATTTACCTAAAAATTTGTTTGAAAAGTTCTTTTAGAAAGCGACGACCATGCCGCCAATCTTCCTCTTCGTCATCGACACGTGCCTGACCAGCGAGGAGCTGAAAGCACTCAAGGAGAGCATTCAAACGGCCATGGCGCTGCTGCCCGCCGAGGCGATTGTCGGGTTGATCACCTACGGGCGCATGGTGCAACTGCACGAGCTCAAGGTGTCCGGCATCTGCAGGAGCTACGTGTTCAAGGTAATTTTAGATGGTGCTCGACATTTTTCGATCAAAGCTCGTCGAATTTTTGTAGTAGCAATTACTTTTGATAACCATTGGCTTAGGAGACCCTACGATAAGATCCTTGAAAAGCATGTTTAACAGACCTGATTAGGTTGTTAAAAGTTTTCAGACGAGCTTTCGCCTTCTAAGATGGTCTTCTAGTTTTCTGAAATACATATTTCAATTCAGGGCACGAAAGAAGTCAACCCCAAGCAAATCCGCGACATCCTGGCGATGCAAATTGGCGGCCGCGGCCCGGGGGGACCGCAAGGAGGAGCCCCTGGCGCGATGGGAGGTGCCCCCGGTGGGCCGGGAGGTCCTGGTGGCCCCGGAGGGCCCGGCTTGCCTGGAGGACCTGGAGGACCGCAAGGTTTGCCGTAATTTCCCCACTAAAAATATGTTTTAGGGATGCCCGGCGGACCACGTCCTGGCGGCCCACCCGGCCCGGCCGGTGCCGGCCCGATGCCGATGGGACCCGGCGGAGCCCCCGGCGCCCCGAGCATGTCCTTCAACAAATTCTTGCAGGTAAATTTGTAAATGAATAAGCATTATGTATTTAATTGACATTTTTTAAATTTATAAATTATAAATTCTGTATTTTTAGCCGATCTCTGAATGCGACGAATCGATCAACGACCTCATCGACGCTGTCGTCGTCGATCGCTGGCCCGTGCCGCAAGGACACCGCCCGTTGAGGGCCACTGGAGCCGCGCTTTCCGTGGCTGTCACTTTGTTGGAGGTGTGTGGTTTTTCCAGCCTGAAAAGGCATGCATTTTTGAGAGTAGTAGAACTTCCACCTTTTAAACTGTTCGAATTTAATTTAAAGGGCTGCCGACGGCATGTGTCGATCCACCCCATCAACAAATTGGCAAGTAGCCAACAGGGCAGAGAGCGCGCCCAGGGGGAGAGGCGCATAGACATTTTCTTTCCAGCGCGTAACCGATTGATTATGCCGTCGGCATCCCTTTAATCTTTCAACACAATTTTTTCTAGACCTGCTTCCCCAACACTGGCGCCCGGATCATGAACTTTATCGGTGGTGCCTGCACGCACGGCCCTGGCATGGTGGTCGGCGAGGAGTTGAAGGTATCTTTGGCCTTAATTTGCCATGTTTTTGTCTTGTAGAACCCAATCCGCTCGTGGCACACGATCAAGGAGGACAACGCCAACTTCATGAAGAAGGCCAACAAGTTCTACGACTCGCTGGCGGCGCGCGTCGTCAAGAACGGACACGTCGTCGACATCTACTCGTGCGCCCTCGACCAAACCGGGTTGGCCGAGATGAAGAACCTGTACAACTCGACGGGCGGTAATTTTTTTGAGATTCAAAAATTTTCTGATCGAGGAAAAATAGTTATCCACATTTTTTTCAGGCCACGTTGTGATGGGCGACTCGTTCAGCTCGTCGCTGTTCAAGCAGACCTACCAGCGCGTCTTCGACAAGGATGGCTACGGCAACCTGAAGATGGGCTTCAACGCCACCATGGAGGTTTGATTCGCTTCTTCGGCATCAATCAGTTTTTTTAGGTGAAAACTGGAAATGGGCTAAAAATCGAGGGGCTGCTGGGGTGCTGCTCGAGCGGCGCTGTCAAGAACGCCTACGTGTCGGACCAGGAGATGGGCATTGGTTCGTTTAGATTTTTTTTCTAGTGAGTTTTATTTGAGGTTAGGAATTGACTTTTCAATTTCATTTTTAGGTGGCACCTGTCAATGGAAATTCGGCGCCCTCTCCCCAAGGACGACCGTCGGCGTACTCTTCGAAATCGCCGGGCAGCACGGCACTGCACTTGCCCAGGGCAGCCGCGGTGTCGTCCAGTTTGTCACGCAATATCAACATGCTGATGGGTCGGCTTTTAAAATTTCTGTTATATTTATTTGAATTTATCGTTTTTACCCCCTCACTTACAGAAAGAAGCGCATCCGGGTGACGACGACCTGCCGCTCGTGGGCCGACATGAACTCGCAACAGGCCAACATTGCCTACGGCTTCGACCAGGAGGCAGCGGCCGTCGTCATTGCCCGATTGGCCTCGTGGAGGGCCATCAACGAGAACGACACCCCCGAAGCGCTGCGCTGGCTCGACAGGACCCTCATCCGACTGGTGAGCGGCTTCTTCGTGTTTTTTTAAAACAAATTCCGTTGCAGTGCCAAAAGTTTGGCGAGTACCACAAGGACGACCCGGCCTCGTTCCGCCTCACCGACAAGTTCTCCATGTTCCCGCAGTTCATGTTCCATCTCAGGAGGTTCGTTGATTTTTAGCAATAGCAAAAATCGTAACTACGTGTTATCCATGCAATTACGGGAAAAAGGGACCTTCAAATTTACGTAACTTTCTCTAGGTCCCAATTCCTGCAAGTGTTCAACAACTCCCCCGACGAGACGGCCTACTACCGCCACATTCTCTTCTCGGAGAACGTGCTCGAGTCGACGACCATGATCCAACCCGTGTTGTTCAGCTACTCCTTCAAGTGGGCGATTTTCCTTTTCTTAGAAACTTTTCGTTTTTCAGCGGTCCTCCAGAGCCGGTGCTGCTCGACTCGTCCTCCATTCTGCCCGACCGCATCCTGTTGATGGACGACTACTTCCACGTGCTCATCTACCACGGCCAGGTTTGTGGGTTGTACTTGACACCAAACTCCGCCATCTTCAGACAATCGCCGCCTGGCGCAAAGCCAAATACGACGAGGACCCGCAGTACGCGACGTTCAAGCAGCTGCTCGAGGCGCCGGTGGCCGACGCGACTGCCATCCTGCAAGAGCGATTCCCGATGCCCCGCTACATTGTCACCGAATACGAGGGATCCCAGGTATCGCCATTTGGCGTTGTTCGCCTACTGTCCCGTCCCTTTAGGCCCGTTTCCTGCTCTCGAAGGTGAACCCCTCGACGACGCACAACAACCCGTACGCGACGGACGGTGGCGCGGCCGTGCTCACCGACGACGTCAGCTTACAGGTTTGTCGAGATTTCAGTACACTTTTCGAAGTCCATATTTGCCATAAATCACCTTTGTCACTTGTCGCAAGTCTATTTTCGAAAATCTTGATATCGAAAAAGCCTGTCCCTTTATCGGGTGGGGGGGGGCGGACACAAAATTTTTCTTGGCATCGTTTTTCTCAAATAGAAATAGCGGAAGTGTTTCTAAATGGTTTTTGCTATTACTAAACCTGAAAACTATGCAAAATTTTATTTTAAAAATGCCAAATATTGATTTTTCGACCAAAATTTCGTCTTTTATGTCACTAAAAATATTGTAGTAATTACTATTTATTGACCAAATTAATAAGGCTTGCCAAAAACGATTTTCCGGGATATGATTTTCGAAAAGCCTTTTTTCGACGCCTCTGAACCCCTTTATTTCCAGGTCTTCATGGAGCACCTCAAGAAGCTGGCCAGCTCCTCGTCCACGTAGACGACCACGACGCCAAAGACGTCAATTTTTCACCTCAACGCGCCTTCCCGATTAAATTATATGCCCCGTTCGTTTGGTCGTTCGTTTCTCACCAACCAATTAGCATTGTCTATCTGTGATTTTTCTAGGGTCCTCATTAAATTATTCGCACCCGTCCCGCCGTGTTTCATTGGTCATTCTTTTTTCGTGTTTTTTTTGTGTCTACTACGTGCTTGCTTGTGTCTACAGTAAACCGATTTTCCAAGGCAAAAACTGGATTTTTAAAAAGATTTATTCGTTAAAGCCCACACATAAATATCTTTTCGGTTCCCACGGCATTAATGCAAAAAAAAAAGAAAGAAGAAAAAGCGGAAAAGGAGGAGCAGAAAAAGGGAGGGGACGGCGTAAAAACATTGGGCTTCGGGCGTGAGAAAAGAAAGCATAACTTCTATGGCCTAATTCGGAATTGGATCTAGCGCACAAAAACAGACAGATAGAAATGGAGAGAGAAGGAGCCGAGAGACGCGCAGAGAAAGCGAGAGTCTCGTGTTAAGCGGTAAGGTGATGGAGAGGTGGAGCAGCAGCAGCAGCGGCAGCAGCAACACATCACGACATCGTGCTGGCGGCCGGCAAAAAGTCGGCCAGCGTGGTGGAGTGGCTCTGAAAGGGGGGGGGGGGGCTTGGTTTGGGCTTAGGATAGGCTTAGGACTGGACTGTTAGCGGGGGGGCGGGATAGCGTGAAGCCTAATTTTGACCGATTTCACTGTAGAATACGACGAATAATGAAATACGAATCATTTTTATAGCTTTGAATACCATTTTTTTAGTATAGAAAGACTAGAAAAATCAATAAATTCAAAAATTTTGATTTTTGCTCAATATATCTGAAATTGCCAAAAACTTAAAGATTTTAAAACAATTTACGGCTTTTTTATGGCTTATTAGGACTAAAAGACGAGTGAAAAAAGCTAAAAATTTTGCTACATAGGAAATGCCAGATGTCTCCCCCCGCTAACAGACCAGCGCCTTACCAGGCTTGTTAGGCTTCGGAAGCTTACCGGGACGCCAAAGTTGCGTTGCAGGTGCTCGGTCCAGTGGTTCAGCTGGGGGTTCCGGTCGCCGGGGTCGCAGTGGCACTTCGGCCCGCAGAACGGATGGGCAAAGCCGCAGTCCTGGGCCTGGAATCGAGGGGATTCCCCAAAGAATCTCTGCTCACGCCAGCTATGCCTTGAATTCCACAAAGAATCTCCGCTAGCACGCCCGCTATGCCTTGAATTCCCAAAGAATCTTTGCTAGCATGCCAGCCACGCCTTGCATCCTCCCAAAGAATCTCCGCTAGCCCACCCCACCCACCTGATGAGCGCACGTCGGGTAGAAGCGGCACGTCTCCTTCGGGTGCCACAGCGTGCAGCCGGTCTCCTGGCGGTGGAAGCGGTTCTCCCAGAAGACGCACTGCGGCGCGGGCTTGCGGAAGCGCTCGCGCGCCAGCGCGCCCGGCGCGGCAGCGCCGCCGGGCGTCTTGGCGGCGGCGGGCGGGGCGTTGGTGAGGGGGCTGGCTGGGATGGTGGCGGGCGTGGGCGTGGCGGGCGGCGGCGGGGCGAGCTTGGTGATAAGCGGCGGGGCGGCGTTGAGGCGGAGCCGGGGCGTCTGCGGCGAGGGCGAGATCGGGGCGATGGCGGCGACGGGTTTTTGGCCTAAAGGGGGTTTTTGTCTCAAGAATCTCTGCTAGCTTCCTATTGGTTGCGGGATCCGGTTACGGCCCGTACCCTTCTGCAGGTAGCAATAGTCTCTGTTTCGCGCCCCGCCGGTGCCGCCGCCCGTTCCGCCGCGCTGCTCCTCGACGATCGCGTAGTCGTGGGGCTGGTCGCGGAATGAGCCTGGAAAAGGAGGAATGCATTACGGTATAAAATCCCGTATACTGTGCCCGCGACTACGCTAATAATGTAAAGAGTACCGGGTGTCCCAAAAAAAACGAACCATCTGGCATTTCGCCGTGTTACATCCAATCCGCCCCAAATTTGGACCAGAGGTGTATCAGACCCTAAATAACAACAATCCTGACTTATAGTCCTGTAGCTACAGTCGTTCTCGAGTTATAACGATAATACTGTTTTTTCGGAATCCTGAACAGTTTTTTCGGCTATCTTTTTGGACTTTGCATCGATTTGCATCCACTTCCGGCTGCGAATCCCTAATTTCGATTAAGAACTTGGGTAATTTTGTGTTGTAAAAATAGCTTAAATCGAAGCTGATTTGATTAATTTTAATCCGCAAAAAATTTCTTAAGGTAAAGAAGGCCTACCGAATCATTTTCACTTAATGTTTATGGGGTCTAATTCCACGAAAACCCTGTGAAAAATGGAAAATAGAGCTTGTTTTTGCGATAACTCGAGAACGACTGTAGCTACGGGGCTAAAAGTCAGGATTGTTGTTATTTAGGGTCTGATACACCTCGGGTCCAAATTTGGGGCGGATTGGATGTAACACGGCAAAATCTCAGATGGTTCGTTTTTTTTTGGGACACCCTGTAATCATGTGTACTACCATGTTTCTTGAACGTCCCCGCACCGGGCGCGGCGCTGCCGCCGCCGCCGCTGGTCACCGCCGGCTTTTGGTAGTGCCCGTTGGGGTTACGGTGGTCGACGTACGGGGCCACCGGATCCGGAAAGTCACGGCGAAGCGGTTGATGAGTTGCCCGGTGACGGTACCCATCTTCGGCCTAGAGAGCAAGGTGTTCAGTTCACTAGCTAGCTAGCCTAAACCAAAGGCTAAGCCTAAGCCTAAGCCTAAGCATACTTTCCTCAATAATCTCTGCTATCTCCTCACCGTCTTCCCAACATTGCCCGGGCTGTAGCGTCGATTGTTGTAGTTCGTAGCCTGAGTCTTCTGGCGCTGCTCACGGTCACGCTCGCGCAGCTGCTGGGCCCCAATGGCGAACGGGTCGCGCGGCTGTCCGAACGAGGCCGACGACGCGCCCGGCGCGTCGGAATTTTGGCGCTTCGCGTCGCTGGGCACGCGTGGCGGCTTCCGCGCTGAAATTCAGGTTAAAGGCTAGCAAGACAATTCGGGAAATACCCTGAAAATTGGAGGCGTCGCCGTTGTGGCGTTGCGCAGCGTAGCCGTGCTGCTCGGTGTTGTTGTTCAGCTGCCGTGCGGCCGCCTGCCCATTCCAGGCGGTCTTTTTGGGTGGCTTTGGCGGGACGGCGGGCGGGGGAAGGTGGATGGCCGTCGGGAGGGAGAGCCTGGAAATTCGGGCGGTTCAGAAATTCCTCAAATTCTCGCTGCCAGCCTGCCCGCTTCAAAACCACGCACAAACTCTTCGGCGACGTCGCAGCGGCCACGTCGGCAGGTTGGTAGCCGACGGCTAAGCAGACGCGGTTCAGCAGGCTCTGCAGGCTGAAGGGAAGCTGCTTAAAGGGACGGTGACAGGCCCACCTGCGGTGCGTCTCCTCGACCGTGTCGGCCTCGATGACGATGACCGCCTCGCGGGTGACCTTGTTGAAGTGGGCCATGTGCTGGTCGGGGCCAAGCTGGGCCCACAGCTCGACGACTGGCATTGCGGGGACCTGGAAACAAGGGCAGGCTAGCAGAGATTGTTGAGGAAGAGGAGAGGGCAGGTTAGCAGAGATTGTTGAGGAAGAGGAGAGGGCAGGCTAGCAGAGATTGTTGAGGAAGAGGAGAGGGCAGGCTAGCAGAGATTGTTGAGGAAGAGGAGAGGGCAGGCTAGCAGAGATTGTTGAGGAAGAGGAGAGGGCAGGTTAGCAGAGATTGTTGAGGAAGAGGAAAGGGTCAGAGATCGTATGGGAAACTACCTGCAACAAGAAGCAGCGCGATCCGATGAATGGCTGGGCGGTCTTCAGCTGTTCCTCATCCTCCGTCCCATCCCCATCCTCCTCGTCGTCCACATCGTCATCGTCGTCCGGCTCCTTGGGCAGGCTACCAAAGATCAGTCGGGAATCCCCACCTGCTGTCCCCAGTCCAACAACTCGTCCATGGTCAGCGCCTCATCGGCGTAGTCGGTGAAGGTGGGGTCAGCGCCGGCAGGGTGGACGATCACGAGCCGCCAGTGTTTGCGCTGCAGGTGCGTCAGCGTCAACGAGTAGTTGCCGGCGTCTGGAAGGGGGTTAATGGTTTCTGCTAGTCTGCCCTCACCGGCGATGAGCACCATCAGCCCCGGGTCCTCAGCCTCATCGTCGGCTAGTCGTTCCATGGCCTGACAGATCTGGTCGACGGCTCCGGAGCGTTGCACGTGTACGATGGGGCCCGACTGGAAGAAGGGTGTGAGCCTAAGCCTAAGCCTAAGCCTAAGGCTAAGGCTAACCTAAGCCTAAGGCTAACCTAAGCCTAAGCCTAAGCCTAAGCCTAAGCCTAAGCCTAAGCCTAAGCCTAAGCCTAAGCCTAAGCCTAAGCCTAAGCCTAAGCCTAAGGCTAACCTAAGCCTAAGGCTAACCTAAGCCTAAGCCTAAGCCTAAGCCTAAGGCTAACCTAAGCCTAAGGCTAGCCTAAGCCTAAGCCTAAGCCTAAGCCTAAGCCTAAGCCTAAGGCTAACCTAAGCCTAAGGCTAACCTAAGCCTAAGCCTAAGCCTAAGCCTAAGCCTAAGCCCAAGCCTAAGCCTAAGCCTAAGCCAAAGCCTAAGCCTAAGCCTATTCTCCCACCATCCTCTGCTCGACCATGTGGATGAGGGCGGTGTTCGTCGTCCGCGCGTCGCAGAACAGCATCAGCTCCAGCCGCTCGGCCAGCGTTTTGGCTTGAATCTGAAAGGGGTTTAAAAGGCTTAAACGGATTAAAAGGATTGAATTCGGCCTATGAGACTTAGGCTTAGGCCGAGGCTTGGGCTTAGGCGATACCTTTAAGAGGAATTCCTGGATCTGCTCCTTGGGCAACGGCGCCGACAGGTAGTTCCAGAAGGCGTGCACCCGCTGGTAGCTCCGCTCCGAGGGCATCCTGAAGAGGGTCGGCTTAGCTTCGGCTTAGGCTTAGTTAGCTTGGCTTACTTGACTTCGCCTGGCTTTAGGCTTAAATTCAAAACCCGAAAACAGACCTGTTAAGTGTGGAGACCGGACTGTAAAGAAGTTAAGGGGATGTAATGAAGTTTTCCCGCGCAATTTTGCTATTTTACACTTAAACCGATTGATTTCGTATTCTAAGGTTCATATGCAAATTATGGGATGTATCTAGTAAAACCTCGTATGCAACTTTCATGCTAGTTTGGAAGATTCAAGTCAGAATGGTGCTTTCTCTGCAACATTTTCTCTCGCTGTCTCCTCTCTCTCTCTCTCTCTCTCTCTCTCTATCTCTCTCGCTTTGAAACATAATTTGGAAGCATATTCCGACGTGGTTTTGCAGGCAGATTCCGAAAAACATGGCCGGAATCACTTTCGCCAGGAAAATTGCCCTCTAAAATGGTTTTGAAGTCTAAGAAAATTTCTCTCTCCCTCTCTCTCTCTCTCTCTCTCTCTCTCTCTTTCTCTCTGACTCGACAATGTTTATTCATTAAACGCACACAACAGGGACACAGGGACACGCGAGGACATTAAAAACACCAAAAAGTATCGTAGCAAAAAAGGCTTCGGGGCTTCAAAAGGAGATCGGTAAATGGGGGCGTCCGTTTCTATCCGCGCTGACGGTCGCACCCCTTGCTGCGGCGGCGACGGCGGTCGCGCCGGCGGTGGCTGCTGCCGCTGCTGCTCGCGCTATCCGACGTGTCGCCGTCGTTCTTACGGGAGCTCTGGAAATGAGAGAAGTTCCTTAAGAATCTTTGCTAGGCTGCTCTCTCCTTTTCCTCAACGATCTCTGCTAGCTTGCCTTGATGGGCGGCGGCGGGGGAGGCGGGGTCGTGTTATTCTTCTCGACGATCGACGCGTTCTCGTAGATGGTCGTCTGCGAGTCGACCTTGGACGGCTGGCCCCAGTCCCAGCCACGAGGGCCACGGTTGACCTCCGTCGGCTGGTCCTCGCCCTGGCCGGCCAGACGCTTCAGCGATTCGCGCTCGCCTGAAAATGGGCATGCTAGCAGAGATTGTTGAGGAAGAGGAGAGGGCAGGCTAGCAGAGATTATTGAGGAAGAGGAGAGGGCAGGCTAGCAGAGATTTATCGAGAAATACCCACATTCCTTCTTGCTGCCCTTGCGCGAGCGACGTCCAGACGAGCGGCCCTTCAAAACCACCCATTCTTCACCCAAATTACCGTACCTTGGAGACGGAGCGGCGGGACCGGGGTGCGGCAGCGGCAAAGTTGTGCTGCTGCTCCTGGCGGCGGCTGAACTGGGGCAACGGCTCGCACGGGCCCATCGAGCGCAGATCGATCCTCACCTAGAGGAGCAGGAGAATTTTTGGCAACGTGTCTCTGCTAGCCTGCCCTCCCCTGGAGAACAAAATTCCTCAAATTGCCTCTGCTAGCCTGCCCCACCCACCTTGACCTCGATGTCCTTGCCGGAGTGGCGGGCGATGGCCAGCTTGTCCTGGATCTGGCTCATGATGCTGTCCATTTGGGTGTTGGTCTGAAATTGGAGGCTTTTCAAGTACAAAAAATTCATTTGCATTCGTTGGATTCCGAAAAATTCAGCTTACCTCGGCAAAACGGCTGACCATCGCTGGGGGTGGCGGGTGGGTGAAAATGGGGGATTTTCCGTGAGGGGCCGGGCTCTAAAATTTTTGGTAAAGAAGGCTGTATGCAAATGGCGGATTCGTCCTGAATACATGCAAAGGATCAGACACACAGACAGACTTGCTGATCCGGCCTCGATTACCCTGGGCGAGTGATGCTCACCGCGATTTTCGGAACCTGCGGGCTAGCCCCGTGCCTAGGTGCAACTTCAAAAAATCGCGGCGACCACATCCGCTCTCTCTGAGTAGCGACCACATCCGCAATCAAGCCAGTTAGGGCTTAAGTGCGTTTACGCCCCCCCCCCCCGCGCCCCAGCCGGCACCCACTTACCGTATCTTGGCTCCCTGTTCATCTACAGGTGTTTAAAGTATATCAAAATACTCGTCAGAGCAAGACGTACATTTTGGTATACTTTACACAGCTGTAGATGAACAGGGAGCCGAGATACAAAAGTTGGGTGCCGGCTGGGAGGTTAAACTGCACTCTAACCCCAGTTAGTACCCCGGAATCAGCGTTCCAAGCCGGTTCGAATAAATTTAGGTTGGAAAACTGATCTTTTGTACCCAAAATGACCGAATTTTTGACGTTTCAAACATTTTTAGAATTTATTTGAAAGTTTTTTTACTTTACACCAGGGTTGAAAAGCCGCTTCGCGCCTTTTCAACCCTGGCCCCCGTCTAGCATCATAATATGCTTCATTTTACATAACTCTCGCGAATTCCGATGACAAAAAAAAAATGAAAATTTCTCCCTCCGCCCATTATATAGACTCGCGCCATTTCCGGCATATGCTAATTGATTCCTAACAAAGTGGGTGCTCCATTTTCTAACAAAAACTTAATTTTAACGTCGAAAATAGCATAATTTGCAAAATCTGATGTGTGTGCAGTCATCTCAGCGCCATTACGCACCTAATGACGTACCATACGTTGCTTAAAACCCTTTCCCTCTCGAGATATCCTCCGGACACCCTGACGGAAGTTGCATGCAAAGTGGCCACACACACACACACAAACACACAGACACTATTTTTTTATATATAGTAGGATATAGTCAAAACTTACCAAAAACAATGCAAAACTACTTTACGTCTGAATTACTAGACGGACCGGGGCCGCCAGGAAAAAAATTTGTCGCGAAAACGAAAAAAGGAAAAAATGAGAGATTTTAGCCATTATTTTCTTTGCAACCTGATATAATCGTTTATTCGCAGTCGGTGAATTAAATGGAGAGAGGAGAGAGGCATTTCAAACAGTTTCTACAAACAACCAATTCAAATTCAGCGAAGGTTGAACGGGCTGAGGGCGGCACGAGGAGGAAAAACGGGCGAACGAAAAATACACACACACAAGAGTACCAAATGCAACACAACACGAAAAGGAAAAAATGATAGGGGGGCATTAAGGGGGGCATTAGCGCTAGAGTTGTCTTCTTCACGTTGCCGACTTTCATTAAAGTGCTGGACAGCAGCCGATCGAGGGATGCCGGTCTGAAAAAAGGAAAGGATCGAGTTTCTATCGTTTTGCCGCTCTTGCTCGCCACGTCTCTCTCTCTCTCTCTCTCTCTCTCTCGCTCTTTCTCTCTCGCTCGTTATCTCTCTCACTCACGCTTTCGCGCCCTTTTGCTCTCGCTCTGACTCTTACTCCCTTTCTCTATCGTTCTCTCTCTTGCTCTCTTTCTCTCTCTCTCTCTCTCTCTCTCTCTCTCTCTCTCTCTCTCTCGCTCTCTCTTTCTCTCTTGCTCTCTCTCTCTCTCTCTCTCTCTCGCTCGCTCTCTGCTAGTTTGCCCTGTTAGCCACGTGAGCTAGATCATTGGTTTTTACAGGCCGCACCTTTAACGGGGTTTCTTGTCGTTGGGCAGGATCCGGGGCTTCTTCTTCGTCATGACGCGTTCCGATTTTTTGGGTAGCTAAGAAACATGCGAATTTTTTTGTAACTTGGATTCTCACATATTGCGGTGCGAGGTAGGTGCTCATGGGACCGGCGGACGCCGAGCGGGTCGCCGTCACCTGGCGCATCATGGTCGGGGGCGCCGGGGCGTGGGTGATTTTCTGGAATCGGGGTTAGCGGGCGGAGCCCGCTAACCCCTTTTGGTTTGGGATACCCCCCCATACGACTCTTTTGAGGTCCTTTTCCGGATTTAAAAAAGAACCACGCATCGGATCGCAAAACTGAATACACCATCGGAACCGGCGACACTTTTTACATACTATAAGATTTTAAAATTTGAAAAAAAAGTAAAATTTCGAATTTTAACAGCCGATTTAAATTGCGTTTCGAGGGGGAGGGTCTGCGTTTGTTTGTATGTCTGTGCGTACGCAAAACCTTTGTAGTCGTCAAAAAGTGTCTTCCCATAGTCCGTTTGGGCTGAAATTTTCCACATATATCGACTTGATGTAAATGAAGGTGAGGAAGAAGCGTTTTTTTCAAATTAGGCTTTTAAAAAATTTATATTGAATTTTCAAGTTTAAAAGCTAAATTGGGGCCAAAACAAGGGTTTGTGATGTCCGTTTGGGCTGAAATTTTGCTCAAATAGGAATTAGACCTTGCCGGAAAAAGTAAAGAAAAGATTGCATCGAAAGAATGCTTCTTCTCTGAGATATTATAACTTTAAACCTTCGCCATACGGGGCGCCACCCTCCCCTTTGGCGCCCCTGTCCCGAGTCCGGGCGGGCGGGTCTAGCTTCCCCAAGACAGGACTCCAGTCTCCCGGTTGGCGTAGTGGTTAGCACGCTGTACTGGGAAGGCTTGGCCGCCGAGTTCGAACCCCACCCGAAACATGGTTTTTGCCGATTGGTCCCCGTGTAACCTTATGGTTTCTAGTGCCGTTACACAGCGCCGCAGGCAAATTTTTTTGAAGTTGTGCGTACAAGGGTTCATCTGAATAAGTATTCCTTGACTTATTTTACGATCTTAACAATAAGATTGAGGCAAAAAGGGCTAAATTCTCTCTAAGGTTAAAAAGAGTCTTTTCAAAAAAGGGCTTTTGGTTTTCGCAAAAAGAGAAGAATTCTCGTGGCAACAAAAAGAGCTAAATTCCTTTCAAACTCTTAAAAATGCCACAGAATGTGGGATCAACCAAAAGTTGCTGGCACCTTATTAAAATGGACAGATCCAGTTTCTAGCGGTTTCGGCTTTCAAATAATTGCTGTATTATCTTCTATTTGCACTTTCTTGAAATTAATCTGCGGGCCTGACCTCTGATCTGGGATGATACCGAGTTTATTAAGATTTTAAATAGCCAGCAATTTTTTGTTGTTCCCGCATTTTGTGGCATTTTTAAGAGTTTGAAAGGAATTTAGCTCTTTTTGTTGCCACGAGAATTCTTCTCTTTTTGCGAAAACCAAAAGCCCTTTTTTGAAAAGACTCTTTTTAACCTTAGATAGGATCTCTCTCGCTCGTTCTCGCGCGCTCTTCTTCTTCTCTCTCTCTCCCTCACTCTCTCTCTCTCCCTCTCTTTCTCTTTCTCTCGCCTACCGTAGCCTGTGGCGTTGGGGGCGGGGCCTTCTTCTCGGGGGCAACTATGCTGGGTTGTGTCGGCTGTGTTCCAGGGGATGAGGGCTTGTTTTTGCCCTTTTTCTTCTTCTCATCCTAAAACGAGCATGGACTCGACCGCGGTGGGATTATTTTAAAGGGGCGGTGACAGCTGTCCACACCTACCGAGTTCAAATCCGGCTCCCACTCGAAGGGCAGGTGCGGATCGTTTTTGGGTTCTCGCGCGAGGAGGGACTAAAATTTTTCCTTTCTCTTTTATTCTCTCTCCCTCTCTCTCTCTCTCTCTCTCACTCTTTTACTATCTTCGCATAACCGCGAAGCCTAAGCCTAAGCCTAACCTAAGCCTAAGCCTAAGCTTAACCTAAGCCTAAACCTAAGCCTAAGCCTAAGCCTAAGCCTAAGCTTAAGCCTAAGCCTAACCTAAGCCTAACCTAAGCCTAAGCCTAAGCCTAAGCCTAAGCCTAGGCTTCCCCGTTTGAGCCCCACCTCAAGCAGCGTGGCCAGCTGAGGGTAGTCGGGGCAGTGGACGTCGAGCTCAAAGTCGAGGATGTCGTACATCTTTTGGAATTGGATCGGCATTCGCTTCGAGACGCGCTGCTTCTTCTGGTCCTTCATGTTGAACACCTACAACTTGATGGCATTGCTGCGGCTCTGAAAGACACCCGGGGATCGAACCCGCATCATTTCCCCCCCGGATCTAAGATCTAACCGTCTGCGCCAACCTGCATGTCATCGACGAGATGGGACCAGGGAAGGCGGCCGTCGGCGAGTTCGCACAGCGTGTAGTAGAAGGCCACCAGGTCGTCCACGGCGCACTAATGAAAATCGGAGATGGTTGCTGCTAGCATGTTCTCCTCTTCCTCAACAATATCTGCTAGCCTGCCCTCTCCTCTTCCTCAACAATCTCTGCTAGCCTGCCCTCTCCTCTTCCTCAACAATCTCTGCTAGCCTGCCCTCTCCTCTTCCTCAACAATCTCTGCTAGCCTGCCCTCTCCTCTTCCTCAACAATCTCTGCTAGCCTGCCCTCTCCTCTTCCTCAACAATCTCTGCTAGCCTGCCCTCTCCTCTTCCTCAGCAATCTCTGCTAGCCTTCCCTCTCCTCTTCCTCAACAATCTTTGCTAGCCTGCCCTCTCCGCTTCCTCAACAATCTCTGCTAGCCTGCCCTCACCGTACCTGATCGTATCGCCGATGCGCGTTGAGTGAAGCGTAGCGTACCGTACCCCGGAAGCCGATCCCATTTCGCCGGGTGATCAGCTTGCCTGAAATTTTTTGGATCAGGGCAGGCTAGCAGAATTTATTTGGGGAATTTTCCGGTTTTCACCGCACCTTTGGCGTCTCGAATTTCCCGGGCGAGGCCGAAGTCGAGCAGGTAGATGATGCGCTGCTTCTCGCCGCGTTGGCCGATGCACATGTTGTGTGGCTTGATGTCCCTAGAGGCAGAGGTAGGCTGGCAGAGAATATTGATGAAGCTAGGGCAGGCTAGCAGAGATTATTGAGGAAGAATTCCGAGGCACACCTGTGTACATATCCCTTTTTGTGGAAGACCTCCATGGCTTTGAGGCCCTGAAGTCCGATGCGGTAGACGGTGACGGCCTCCAGTCTGAAAGACGAGAGATCGGGAGAGAGAGAGAGAGAGAGACTGAGTGAGAGAAAGCTAAAAAGCTACCTCTGTTCCGGTCTCCGCTTCCGCAACTCGGCCAGATTCGGTCCTAGCAGGTCCATGACCATGTAGTTGAACGTCCGTTGGCCGATCGTCTCCTTGCCGCTCGAGTACTGTAGGAAAGGCGCGGTTTAAAGGTCCATTTAAGGCAAAAACTAGGTCTGAGAGGTTTTTCTCCTCAAATGGTCTCTGCTAGCTTCCCTTGCGGCTTCCAGTCGATTTTATAGGCCCATCGAAGCCAAATTTTCGACGCATGCTTACCAGCTTGGGAAAGTTGGGCATGCCGGAGAGGTCGCGGAGGATCTTCTGCTCGAGGACGGCTCGTTTCGCCTCGGTGGCGCGTTGCTGACGGACCACTGCTTTCACGGCTACTTCGAGGTCTTTCTGAAACCGCGTAAGCTACGGTAGTTGGGGCAAAAAAATAGGAAAACGGAAAAACTGAGATGGAACTGACATCATTTGAGAGGACGCGGGCCCGGTAGATTTGGCCGAAGCTGCCGGCGCCGACTTGCTGAAAAATTGGGGACTTGCCTCTTAGCGGGTGGGGGGGAATAGCTTACGACCTATATTAAAATATAAATCATTTTTATGGCATTTTACATAGTTTTGAGATAAATAACTCATCAAAATTGCAAAAATTTCCGAAAATGTGTTTTTTTTGGTCAAAATGGTATGAAAATCAACAAAAAAGCCAGCCTTTTAAATTTACGAAAATTTGAAAAAGTGATAAACTGAATAAAACAATAATTTTATTGCAAATAAAGCCACTAAAATCATTGTAAAAAATTCTATGTATTATTAGCAGATATTATCAACGGGCTCTCACCCTCACTCTCTCTCTCTCTACCCTCTCTTTCTCGCTGTCGTTCTCTCTCTTGCTCTCTCTCTTTCTCTCTCTCTAGCTCTCTCATCTCTCTCTCTCGCTCTCACTCACCCCAAGAATCCGAAACTGATTCTTCAGCACGTAGTGGTCGGGCATCAATCGTCCGGGCTGCTGGTCGGTATCCTGCGGGTCTCCCTCGGCCACCGCCATCACGCTGACCTTGTGCTAAAAAAATGGGTGATGGCAGGCTAACAGAGACCATTTGAGAATTTTGGCACTCCACTGCCCCAGACCTGGGCAGGCCAGCAGAGATCATTTGCGGAAAAGCTCAACCACCCACCGCTTTCTCCGGTTTGGGCGGCTTTCGCCCCCTCGGGGTTCCGGCCAACGCCATCGGGACGGGGGAGCGGGAATCGTAGAAAAATGCGAGGATTCTCATCGAGTGGAAGATTCCGATGGGTCGATTTGAGTTCCGGTATTTGTATTCAACATCCAAATCTGGGGAAGCTATGTAATTCCTAAAGGATCTTTGCTGGTCTACCTCCCGCGTGCCGAGCTGGTTTTTCCCTAATGAACGCTGCTAGCCTGCCCGAACTCACCAAAAATCATACATCAACCCTTTTTGCTATTTTGTGGAAAAGCGCTGTTTGGCATGTAGTCACTCGCCTTCCTCAATGAATGGTGCTTGCACCGGAAATTGATTTACCTTGGGTACGGTGAGCATGCGCTACAACCTATTTACGGGTACGCGCCGAAACTCCACTCGTGATATGGTTATTTTGGTATTGTCGAGTCCAGGTTCCTCAACAATCTCTGCTAGCCTGCCCTCCCCTCTTCCTCAACAATCTCTGCTAGCCTGCCCTCTCCTCTTCCTCAACAATCTCTGCTAGCCTGCCCTCTCCTCTTCCTCAACAATCTCTGCTAGCCTGCCGCTACTTCACACAATCTCACCCCCAATGATCTCGGCTAGCCTACACGCCTCCACTTTTTCACCGCCGCCCAATCACACTTTCTGTTTCCCGGTATTGTCGAAAATTGGCAAAAATAATCAAATCTGAGCGCCATTTACGCGTGGCACAAATTTCCTCCCGATTGGGGGGCATTTGCAATTTTTCTCATTTTTATTTCTGATTTTTGGGCATTTGGGAAATTCGTGGCTAGCAGAGATTGTTGAGGAAGAGGGGAGGGTAGGCTAGCAGAGATCCTTTAGGCGGGATTCTCAGTATTCCTTTGACTTTCAACTCCACGTGCTGAGCAAAAATCTCCCAAAACGAACACAAACTTAAATTTTCAGCTGCTCCCGTCGCCCACTCATTCATTTTAACTAGGACCCTCTTTTGCGCTCTTTTTCCCTTTGATTCCCAGAGCGTGCGTTTTTTTGAGGGTGTAGTGGAAAGGTGAAAAGTGTGGAGTGTAAAATGTGGAATCAGAATGTATAAACGCATAGCCCAAATGATCTCTGCTAGCCCGCGCTTTTCCGCAACTTTTCTAGTCTGGCTCCATTCTGCCCTCGATCGTTGAGAGACCAACGATCCGTCATTTCCCTTCGACTGCAAATTGCGTTCATTATTTGGTGGCGGCGGCGGGGCCCATTTCTCGGGTCCCGCCACGAAAACCCATCAACCGATTTTTCGCAACCGTTAATGGTATATGGTAGCCCAAAAAGTTCACAGTTTTTGATTTTTTGGTTTGTCGTACTTGCAGTATCTTGCTGTCCGAAGCCCAAGCCTAAACGTAAACCTCAACCTAACCCTAAACTTAAGCCGGAGTCTAAGTCTAAGTCTAAGCCTAAGCCTAAGCCTAAGCCTAAGCCTAAGCCTAAGCCTAAGCCTAAGCCTAAGTCTAAGTCTAAGCATATCCTAAGCAAAGCAAATGCTTCTAAATTCTGATTTTTTAAAATATGATTTTTAGAATAGGTACTGGACTATGATTGGGGGGCTTAACGGGGAAATGCTATTTTTTTGCTTTTTTTCGACGACTCCTATCTTTTGCTGTAAA
Source organism: Mesorhabditis spiculigera (assembly GCA_958295435.1). Lineage (NCBI taxonomy): Eukaryota > Metazoa > Nematoda > Chromadorea > Rhabditida > Rhabditidae > Mesorhabditis > Mesorhabditis spiculigera. The sequence goes on from CATQJA010002648.1 coordinate 1,446,364, forward strand.
TAATACATTTTTTAGCGCCATTGTTACAAAAAAAAATTTAAAAAATTTGGAAATTAGAATTTTTTGCCTTTTTGGTCATTTCTCATATATTTTTTTGTAAAATGTACTTTTTCCTGTTTTTTTTTAATCTAAAAGCTATGCAAAATGCGCTAACAGCTTTCCAAAAATACTTTTCGAAATTTCAGGTGCTCTACAGTATGCGGGTCCCCGAATTCCAGCCGATAATCGTGCTATCCACTACAATATTGTCGTTTGTGGTCAATGGCATACTGCTGTTCTTGATCATCTACCACACGAGGGAGCAGATGAGGGTGTACTCGCGATTTATGCTCTCGTTTGCGTTATTTAACACGATCTACCCGTTGGTGTGCTTTTTCGTGGCGCCGGTAAGTTCGCGCAAATTCTTTGCGGAATATTGGAGAATCGGGCAGGCTAGCAGAGAGTCTTTAGCAAAGTCAAGGAAATCGGGCAGCTAGCGGAGATTATTGAGGAATATAGAAGGGCAAGCTAGCAGAGATTCTTCAGGAAAGAGCAAAACTCGGCAGGTTAGCAGGGATGCTTCAGGAAAACTGCAAAAAGGCAGGCGAGCATGGTTTTTTGCGGAATTTATATGCAGAAGGAGGGCAGGCTAGCAGAGATTCCCTAGGAAATCGCGGGAAAGAGGCCGGATAGCAGAGATGCTTTGAGAAAATCGAAAACCAGGCAGACTAGCAGAGATTCCTTACGAAAATCGCAAACAGGGGCCTGCTAGCAGAGATTCCTTAGGATTCTCGAGTTGGGTAGGCTAGCAGAGATTCTTTAGGAAGGCAAGGCAGCAGAGATCTTTGCAGATCCTCTTCGCCTCCGGCAACGGCTTCATGATGTTCACCACCGGCATCGTCACCTCCGTCCCATTCTTGGCCTTTTTCGGCCTGTTGATGTACGTGTCGGCGTACGCGCAGTCGTTGGCGCTGCTCTGCTTCCACTTCATCTACCGGTATTCCCTCGTGTGCAAGTGGGTGAATTTTCCCCAAATTGTCTCTGCTAGCCTGCCCCGGAAATGGATCTCTGGGAATTCCGGAAGGACCTCTGCTAGCCTGCCCATTTTCAGAATGCGCTTCCTGCGCGAGATGGACCCGTGGGAGGTGTGGTGCTGGCTGATCGGACTGTACTTGGCGATGGCCTGCGGCTATTGCCTGAACGCGTACGTCTTCTTGGTCGAAGACCCCGTCGTGCAGGTAGCAAAAAAATCCTAGCTGGCACCACCCCTTTAACCGTAATTTTAGGCTCACTTCGAGAAGCCGTTCCGAGAAAAGTTTGAGGACAATATTTACTCGCTGATGACGTTGGGAGGGGTGTATTTTGTAAGTTCCCAAAAAAATCAGATAGCGTGCCCTCTTCTCTTCCTCTCTGCAATGTCACCAATTTCAGGCAACGGATGCAAAAACTGGCGAGCATCGTTTTTATTGGAAATCGTGGGTGGGCACGGTAATTTGCATGGTCGTCATCTCGTCTTCTTTCGTACTCATTACATTTTGTGGGAGAGCAATTTACAGGTATTTTTTGAGATCGTTCTAGGGCATTCTAGCAGAGATTGTTGAGGAAGAGGAGAGGGCAGGCTAGCAGAGATTGTTGAGGAAGAGGAGAGGGCAGGCTAGCAGAGATTGTTGAGGAAGAGGAGAGGGCAGGCTAGCGGAGATTCTTCCTGGAAAATCGATTCCAAATCCATTTTCCAGGGCAATCCTCGAGTCGTCCTCCTCGGAAAAGACGAAAAAGGCGCAGATGGGCATTTTTCGGGCGTTGATTATACAGGTATTTGGAAATTCATGCAAATAATGCGATTTCTCGAATTTTTCAGACGCTTATCCCGGTGGTTTTTGAATACGTCCCGAGCGGAATTATTCTGCTTTTTCCAATTTTTGGAATCTCGTTGGATACGACTTTCGTGACGATATCTTTCGGTTTGTCTTTGTTTACATTTTGAGGAAGTTGAGGTGCTTTCGCATTATCGGGGGGATTTGTTAACTTATAAGGTACAACGTTTCAAATATTAGTAGAGGAGTTATTCATAATTGCATTTTTTTCCGTATTGCTAACAGAGATTCTTACAAATTATGATTAAAAAATATCGACTTTCCACCAACAAAATAATCGATTTTCGACCAAAATGTTAACGAAAATTTGTTAAAAAATGTCAAGTAAAAAAATTTGAAAACTGAGCGTTTTTTGGATTGTTTTTTCATTTTAAATATAGCTGAATTTTACAAAAGCATTACTCAAATACTTGTTGTTACATTCCTAAGCATTTCTGGATTTACAGGACAAAATTTTGTTCGCCCCACCCCCCGATAACGTAAAAGCACCTAAATTTTTCTGCTTCAGGAAACAGCCCTATACAAATGATGCAAATGCTCGGTTTTTAGGCATCTACTCGTTCGTCGAGCCGCTGGCCATGATCTATTTTGTGGCCGACTACCGTAACGCCGTATCGTACTATTTTTGCCGGGCTGCGGGTAGACCCCACGACCGCTCCCTTAAAACCACCGTAAAAGTGATTACGACATTTTAATAGCGATAAATTTTTGAATTTTTAATTCGTTGCAAAATTGCAAGAAAATTATAAACAAGAATATTGCAATAAAATTCTTTAATATATTTAACGAAATAATAAAACCCATATTTGATTTTTCATCAATTTGTTAAGGATACTGTATTTAAAAAATTCCGGATTTTCCATATTTTTCATCGGAAAAATTGGATATTTTCGAAACTGTCGTTTGCTCTTCTCTTCTTTCAAAAGTAGATATAAATATTATTAGCCGTTTTTAGTCATTTTTTAGCAGTGAAAAATTAGTTTTAATCACATATACAAATTTACCCTTTTGTTCCACTTCTTAAAATAGGTTATTAGCAATTTTTGGGTATAAAATCACGAAAACGACAAAAAAGTTATAAAAAGTCAATATTTTAAACTTTATTAAGTCTAAATGCTTAAATTAAACAATTGAAATTAAACAAAATATTGCACAACAAGGGCAAAAACTGGGATCGGGCTGGCGAGGCTGGCGAATTTGGTGGTGGTGGCCGGGGGCTGGCCGGTGGTGCCCCGAAAAATAGTTTAATTTGTGAAGAAACAAAACCGAGGTTGCCTCAAGAATATCTGCTAGCTTGCCGTTTCCAAAACATGGTTTTTCAAATAGCATGAAAAGAAAAATACCAGTTCCAGTCGGGACGGTGGCTCCAGTGGGCGGAGCTTGCCTTGGGCCATCAGTATCTTGCTGAAAACAACATAAGTAGTCGCTCTCTCTCTCTCGCTCTCTCTCTATCCCTCTCGCTCTCTCTCACTCTCTCTCATTCTTTCTCCCTATCTCTCTATCTCTCGCTCTTTTTCCTCTCTCTCTGTCTCTCACTCTCTCACACTATCTGTCTCTCTCTCTAGCCCTCTCTAGCCCTCTCTCGCTTTCCTCTCTCTCACCCTCTCGCTCTCTTGCTAGCTTCTCACTCTCTCGCTCTCTCACCGTCTCGCTCTCTCTCCGTATCGCTCTCTCGCTCGCTCTCTATCTCTCTCCCTTTTCCCTTCTCTCCGTCTCTCTCTCTCTCCTCTTTCTCTGTCTCTCGGTCTCTCTATGTCTCTACTCTCTAGATCTCTCCCCTCTCTCCCTCTCTCGCTAACCTACTCCGGATACAGCAGCTGCCGCGTCAGATCGTACTGTATCGGAGTGAAATGTACGGCATTTCGGAACTTCGGAATTGAACGAAACGAAAACGGCTTCCTTACATTCACCTTATGGTTTGCCAAGAAATTCTGGAGCATCTGGAGGGCCGGGCCGGGTCGGTCGGTGGGGACAAAGTGGCCGGCGCCCTGAATTTCGCAAGACTGATCCTCTCTCTCATCCCAAATGCTCTCTGCTAGCGGCTTCTGGACTCTGACAGGATATGCAACGTCCCCGAAAAGATAGGCAGTCCGGCGAAATAGTTGAACGAATCGGACCTCAAACGGGAATTTGAATCTAGTGTCAGCATCCTGGGTTGCATCCCCGGAACCTTTTCGCGATCTGCATCGCAAGGCGGAAAAGGCTGGTTGGGTGGCATGATGTGTACTGAAAAACTGCGACTTATTCTTCCGACTGAAATCGAATTCTTATTCTGATAAAATGGTGGGTTTGTCTGTCTCTCTCTCTCGCTCGCTCGCTCGCTTTTTCTCTCTCTGTCTGTCTCGGGACTCGCGTCTTCTGAATGTATGTTTCTAGACCCCTCTTCCCGACCTCAATGGCCTTCATCAGGCCGTCGAAGGCTCCTTCATCATCTACGAAACTTCCTGCAGGGCTCTGTCAACGGCCGAAGGCGCTTTTCAGACGGAAGTGAGCCTACCAGGGGCGCGGGGGTACTGGGCTGTTGGGGGGGGGGCGGATGTTGAATTGGGGAAAATGGAATTTTACCTTTCATAGCACCGTTTTCACAGTTTCTAGTTCTTATCCTCATTTTCAGGTCCAAGCGCTGCGACCAGCAGAAGCCGTCGCTCTAGCCGACGAACAGACTCGACTGTTATCGGCCCGAGCCTTCCAACAAGCTGTCGCGTATGAAGGGATCAACTTGCCGCTGCTGTTCGACGTGGGTGAATTGAAGGATCTTTGGGATGAAAGAGAGTGGAGGGGCAGGCTAGCAGCGATCATTTGGGATGCGAATATGTCCATGCACAGGTGTACAACAACATGTACACCACGCGTATGAGGGAGCTGAACGATGCAATCACGGCGGCGAAAGAAGCCAAGGACATCGCCGAGAAGAACTATCAAAGCGAGGTATGGCGGCTAAGGGACCAGAAATTTGCAATTTTTGAGGTTTATTTTTGGAATTTTTTCAACGCCGTGGTAGTCGACGACTCCCTTTGTTTTATATGGCTAACGCTGGAATTTAGCTGAAACGGCTGTCGAAGGGAATCGTGGCTATCCAGCAGCATACGGCGTCGCGGGAAGACGGACTGAAGACCCGCAGCGGTCGACGCGGAACACCCGACATCAGCCTCGCGCTCAATTTTTTGGCAAGTTGTTGAGGGTGAAATGTATGGTATCATTATAGTGTTTTTAAGTAAGTTTTTGATTGCTATTAAGCTAAATTAAATTTTTTTTAATTCGAAGTTTTTTCACCTTCCTCATTTCCCCTAATTCCCTCTGCTAACCCCTCCCCCTCCCCTGGTTAATAGTCTATTATACATTGATTTTTTGCAGGAACCTCTCCGCATCGATATCTTGGCACCAGAGGACCCACCGGATGACGACGACATGCAGGACGCGGCCGCAGTTCCACCGGGGGTCTGATGTGCCCACTGGATCTCCTCTCTTTTGCCCCCAAAAACCCTCGCCTTGTTCCTCCACCCTCGCCTGCACACATCTTTTCCTCATTTCCCCTAATTCCCTCTGCTAACTTACTAACCCGCCCCCTATCGACTTACTGATTGTTTGTGATGTTCATTTCGGTCTTCCCTTGTACAGATTCTTTACGCGGAATAAAGAAACCTTGCGATTATCAGCGGGGGGAGGCAACCGAAGGCATCTGCCTTACAACGTTCCTTTCCTCAAAACCGAGAAATTTTGTGTTTTATCCTTTTTAACCCTTTTTTGTAGTTTTAGTCATATATGCCTACCTTTTACCTTTTTGTTCCACTTCTCAAAATTGGTTTTTCACAATTTTTAGGTTTAAAATCACGAAAAAGACAAAAAAATTTATTTTAAGCTTTATTACGTCTAAATGCTTAAATTAAACAATTAAAATTAAACAAAATATTGCACAACTGCTAAAAGAAGGGCAAAAACTGGGATCGGGCTGGCGAGGCTGGCGAATTTGGTGGTGGTGGCCGGGGGCTGGCCGGTGGTGCCTAAAGAAAAATAAGGTATTTGGGGGGAAAATAATCCATATTCCCTCAAGAATCTCTGCTAGCTTGGCCTAAGCACAAAATTGTTCTTGTAAAAAAATTACCAGCTCCAGTCGGGACGGTGGCTCCGGTGGGCGGAGCTTGCGTAGGGCCATCACCATCTTGCTGAAAACAACACAAGTAGTCACTCTCTCTCTTTCTCTCTCTCTCTCTCTCTCTCTCTCTCTCTCTCTCTCTCTCTCTCTCTCTCTCTCTCCTCCTCTCTTCTCTTTCTCTTCTCTCTTCTCTCTCTCTCTCTCTCTCTCTCTCTCTCTCGCTTTCGCTATCTCTAGATCTCCCTCGCTTTCCCTCTCTCTCTCTGACTCACTCGCTCTCTTGCTAGCTTCTCACTCTCGCTCTCTCTCCGTCTCGCTCGCTCGCCCTCTCTCGCTCTCTCTCTCTAACCTACCGTAAACTCCGCATACAGCGGCTGCCGCGTCAGATCGTACTGTATCGGAGTGTTGTAGGTCTGAAAAGCAACGCATTTCGGAACTATCACTATTATTACGAGGTTGCTACTAACGAAATTACTTTCTTAAAATTACCTTATCATTTGCCAAGAAATTCTGGAGCATCTGGAGCGCGGGTCCGGGTCGATCGGTGGGGACAAAGTGGCCAGCGCCCTAAATTTTACATGATTTTCGAGGTTTTTAAAGGGGCTCACAATACCGTAAGGGGGCTAAGAATTCATTTTAAAAAAATGGTAAAACGATAAAAAATAAATACCATACCTTAACAGTAAGCAAATCGATGGTGGCTGCTCCTTTCTCGAACCGCTTCGTGTAGCCGGCAATTTGGGGCAGATATTTAGAGGCTATCGTGTAGTTCCATTCGCGACGGGTGTACGTTTCCTAAACGATCCCTGCTAGCTCTCCTCTTCCTCAACAATCTCTGCTAGTCTGCTCTCTCCTCTTCCTCAACAATCTCTGCTAGCCTGCCCTCTCCTCATCCTCAACAATCTCTGCTAGCCTGCCCTCTCCTCTTCCTCAACAACCTCTGCTAGGCTGCCCTCTCCTCTTCCTCAACAATCTCTGCTAGCCTGCCCTCTCCTCTTCCTCAACAATCTCTGCTAGCCTGCCCTCTCCTCATCCTCAACAATCTCTGCTAGCCTGCCCTCTCCTCATCCTCAACAATCTCTGCTAGCCTGTCGTTTCCTCTTCCTCAACAATCTCTGCTAGCCTGCCCTCTCCTCTTCCTCAACAATCTCTGCTAGCTTGCCCTCTCCTCATCCTCAACAATCTCTGCTAGCCTGCCCTCTCCTCTTCCTCAACAATCTCTGCTAGCCTGCCCTCTCCTCTTCCTCAACAATCTCTGCTAGCCTGCCCTCTCCTCTTCCTCAACAACCTCTGCTAGCCTGCCCTCTCCTCGTCCTCAACAATCTCTGCCATTCTACCTGCATCATGTTCTTCTTAGCCAGATCTTCGATGAAGTATTCAGCCTCAAACATCGAGCATGCCGTGTCGACGTCTCCGTTGTAGAGTAGAATTCTGAAATACGATTTAAAGGGGACATCAATCAGTGGGCGCTGCAGAATCCCTAACCATGCCTTTCCCGTTCTTTTAAAGGGACCGTTTCACCCACCGGAGCGAATAGTTACTATCAAGAATCTGCTGGAAGACAGCCCCGGTATCGTTGTGTTGGACTTGGTAGTTGAAGTCGTCGTTTGAGCTGGAATTTCACGTCGAAATTCTAGAAGCATGGAACTAAGCCTACTTGCAGAACGACCAATCCTGCACAAAGTCGGGCACGTTGATCTTGTCCCTGACGTGTGACTGGTTGAGGTACTGCGTCAGAGCGGCTGTCATGTAGCACTGGAAGCCGCCCTGGGAGTCGGTCGAGGCCGGGTCGAGGTTGGCCTAAAGAGAGGTGATGGTTGGTTGGAAGCTGATGCCTAAGCCTAATCCTAAGCCTAAGCCTAAGCCTAAGCCTAAGCCTAAGCCTGAGCCTAAGCCTAAGCCTAAGCCTAAGCCAAGCCTAAGCCAAGCCTAAGCCAAGCCTAAGCCAAGCCTAAGTCAAGCCTAAGCTCGACGTCGACTCGAAGCTAGCTATACGCTTCAAAAACTTGCCAGCATATCCGTAATGGCCGCCTGGACGTGAAGCTTGGCGCCGATCTTGTACTTCGACATTAAGCTGTCCGCAGACATCCCGTAAGCCGATTTCCGGGCCGCCGAGCCGAACACCTGAAAAAGAGCTTGATTCGGCTCCTAAATTGTTACTGCTAGCCTGCCCGGGCCCAAAAATTCTGAAAACCTACCGAACTCGTCTGCTCATAGCAATCCTGGTACAGGTTGTAGACGTCGTTGTTGCTAAATTTTTATTCATTTAAAGATTGAAAAACGCAAAATCAGGGCTATATCTTCATCGAAAAATAAATTCATTACATTTTAAAACGTAATTTATAACTTACGCAATTTGCCACGTCCTGTCATAAGCGAGTTGCTCGATTTTGTAGGCGCAAGCCTGCTGGTCGGCGTTGGTGAAATTGCGCGCCACGACGTCTCCTGGAAAGATGCATATGATGAAGCCTAAGCTTAAGCCCAAGCCTAAGCCTAAGCCTAGCCTATTTTCTTACCTGTGCCGTTCACATAGACGAAGTTAGCGAAATCGCACTGGCCGTAGTTATTTCCGGGGTAGTACTTTGTACAACATGCTCGGATGCCCTCCCATTCACTAGAAAATTGAGCAAATCAAGGGCAAACTAGCAGAGAAAGGGTTGAGGAAGAGGAGAGGGCAGGCTAGCAGAGATTGTTGAGGAAGAGGAGAGGGCAGGCTAGCAGAGATTCTTGAGGAAGAGGAGAGGGCAGGCTAGCAGAGATTGTTGAGGAAGAGGAGAGGGCAGGCTAGCAGAGATTGTTGAGGAAGAGGAGAGGGCAGGCTAGCAGAGATTCTTGAGGAAGAGGAGAGGGCAGGCTAGCAGAGATTGTTGAGGAAGAGGAGAGGGCAGGCTAGCAGAGATTGTTGAGGAAGAGGAGAGGGCAGGCTAGCAGAGATTGTTGAGGAAGAGGAGAGGGCAGGTAGCAGAGATTGTTGAGGAAGGGAGAGGGAGGCTAGCAGAGATTGTTGAGGAAGAGGAGAGGGCAGGCTAGCAGAGATTGTTGAGGAAGAGGAGAGGGCAGGCTAGCAGAGATTGTTGAGGAAGAGGAGAGGGCAGGCTAGCAGAGATTGTTGAGGAAGAGGAGAGGGCAGGCTAGCAGAGATTGTTGAGGAAGAGGAGAGGGCAGGCTAGCAGAGATTGTTGAGGAAGAGGAGAGGGCAGGCTAGCAGAGATTGTTGAGGAAGAGGAGAGGGCAGGCTAGCAGAGATTGTTGAGGAAGAGGAGAGGGCAGGCTAGCAGAGATTCTTGAGGAAGAGGAGAGGGCAGGCTAGCAGAGATTGTTGAGGAAGAGGAGAGGGCAGGCTAGCAGAGATTGTTGAGGAAGAGGAGAGGGCAGGCTAGCAGAGATTGTTGAGGAAGAGGAGAGGGCAGGCTAGCAGAGATTGTTGAGGAAGAGGAGAGGGCAGGCTAGCAGAGATTGTTGAGGAAGAGGAGAGGGCAGGCTAGCAGAGATTCTTGAGGAAGAGGAGAGGGCAGGCTAGCAGAGATTGTTGAGGAAGAGGAGAGGGCAGGCTAGCAGAGATCGTGGAAGAAAACCTTACCTCTTATCGTACATCCCATGGAAGTACATGAAATCGGGAATGGAGTTGATCTGAAAATTTTGAAGAATGAGAAGGGAGAGAGAGCGAACGAGAGAGAGAGAGAGAGAGAGAGAGAGAGAGAGAGATCAACTTACATCCTGCAGCGTGGAGACCATGCCGTTGCCGACCATCATTCCCTTCAGGTTGATGTTGGCCTGCCCGCTCTAAAAAGTCCATTTCCTCAAATTGTCTTTGCTAGCCTACCTGGATGAGCTGAATCAGCTTGGCAGTCAGAGTGGGGACATAAACACCACCGTAGGATTCTCCTAAAATAGAGTAATTTAAGCAAAAAATCAGAAAATAAGCAAAAGCGTTTCTTAACTCACCAGCCACGTAAAATTCAGGCGCGTTATCCCCGAAATGCGGGTACAGCTTGAAAAATTGCACGATGGCTGCAGCGTTGTCTTCTGCGGTCTAAGAAGGGCGGGCTAGCAGAGTTTTTTGAGGAAACCTTGTCGTCATTCCACATCGTATCGTTGTTGATCGACTTGTCCTGGTAGGAGAATCCGACCTGGCGAGGCGATTCGAGGAACAGAATGCTGGCCGCCTAAATTCAGTTTTCTCATTTTTGTGTTTACCTTTTTAACACCCATTTTAAAGAGCCGTTGAAGGCAATTTTGGCCATCGATTCTTTATAGATTTGCCTTGCGCGTCCCTTTAATGGACCGCAGAAGCTAAAAACACACCTTATTCCACGAATAAACGTTCTCGAACAGCGTCTTGCCATCGGGATTCGGGTGGAACGGGCCCAGCTCGGTGAACAGACCTGAATTTTTCGCGATTACCGTAATCCTACAGTAGTTTTAAAAGTTGGCTTTTGTAGAGAATTTTTCGCTCCATTGAATGTGCTATTTTTAATGTCGTGAAAGTGCGAAATAACTTTACAACCGGTGTAGATATTGGTGATACTTAGCCCAACAAGAAAAAGCGACTGTTTCAATAGCATTTTTCGCGCCTACCGTAATCCCAGAGCAATTTTTAAAAGCGGGTTCTTGTAGAGAATTTTTCGCGCTATCGAATCCGGTATGTTTCATTTGCTACGGGTGCGAAATAACGGAACGACACCAGTAATTCAGACAGGCTCAGGCTGATATTTCTTTATACTACTTCCCACTACTTCCCACTACTTTTGATATTTCTTTTAATTTTTCTCAGCTACCGTAATCCGACACGACTTTTTGAAAGCTACATAGATCCTGTACAGAATGTTTTGCTCGATCGAATGAGCTGTTTCTGATGTCGTGGGAGTGCCAAATAACTTCAAAACAGTTGCAAATATGCGTGATAAGTAGCGAAAGATCATCATATTCTTGTTTCTCACCAGATTTTTCTCAATTACCGTAATCCTACAACAATTTTTATGGCTAGCTAAAGCTGGCCCTATTAGAGAATTTTTTGCTCTAACGATCGAAATTTTTATGATGCCGCGAAAGTGCGAAAGAGCTTCACAAAAGGTGTAAATAGGTGCTCTCCGTAGCGCAAGATGATCAAATGCATATTTCAATGAGATTTTTCACGGCTACCGTAGCCCTACAGTACTTTTAAAAAGCTAGATCTTGTAGAGAATTTTTCGCTCTATCGAATGGCATAGTCCACAAATTGCAGGATCATACGGAATTTTTGAAAACCCTAAAAATCCTCAAATTCCCCCACCTCCAAGCGACGAGCATCCTGGTCCGCCATTGAGCCACACGATCACCGGGTCATTCTCGGCATCATTCTGCGACTCGACAAACCAATAGTGGAGGTAGACACCCGGGGTGTTCACCGACAGGTAGCCGGAGTGCTGCGCGAAGTTAGGGCGGTAGGTGAGGCCGGGCAGGTCGAAGAAACGGTCGGCAAGGCGTTGCCAATCTGGATGGGGGAGGATTAAATGGTCTCTGCAAGCTTGCCCGGCTCCTAAAGAATCTCTGCTAGCCGGCCCCTTACCCAAAGAATCTCGCCTAGCTATCCGACGATACCGGACTTTCCTTATAGAGCTCTGCTAGCTTGCCTCTTTCCAAAAAGATCGTTGCTAGCCTGCGACACGCTTCCTCAAAAATCTCTGCCAGCCCGCCCCACCTTGAACGGGCTGCGGCTGGTATTCCGGCTTCAGCGCCTGTCGCGTGAGAGCTGTCGGGATGTTCAGGGAGTAATCGCGCTTGTTCAAGAAGTTGTACAGCATCTGGAGGGCCGGGCCGGGACGGTCGGTTGGGACAAAGTGGCCGCCACCCTGAAAAAATGGCTTTCCTGAAGAATCTCTGCTTGGCTGCCTTCTCCTCTTCCTCAACAATCTCTGCTAGCCCGCCCTTACCTTAACAGTCAGCTGATCGATCGTCACTCCATTCTGGTACGTGAACGATTTCTGATATCCGCCAATCTGCTGATCGAAGCCCTTGCTCCCGGCATTTGTATAATTCCACTGGGTCCGTTGGGTGGCCGCCATTTTATGGTTAGCGGCGAGCTCTTCGATAAACCATTCGTCGCCCAGGAATTGGCAGGCCATGTCGGCGTCGCCGTTGTAGATGAGCATACGGAGGGGGTATTCTGAAATTCAAATGAGTGTTTGGTAACGGATATTGGAGAAAAGTGCGAGAGAGACAACGAGAGAGCGAGAGAGCGAGAGGGACAGAGAGAGAGAGAGCGAGAGAGAGGAGAGGGCAGACTAGCAGAGATTGTTGAGGAAGAGGAAGGGCAGGCTAGCAGAGATTCTTCAGGAAACTCACTGGACGCCAAAATCGACTCAAACACCGGCGTGGTGTCATTATGTTCTTGTACGTAGTTCGCGTTCATATCGTCATTACATCCATTCCACCGCGGGAAGTTGTCGGGCACGTGGAGGGCCTTTCTGACGTCCTTATTGTTCAGGTAGCTGTCCGTAGCATCTCCGTTATAGCAGGTAAATCCAAAGCCGGCATCGGTGGACTGGTAGTTGATACGCTTCTGAAAAATACGCTAGGTTAAATACACCAAAAATTGCTCTATGAATAAATATTTTCTAAAAGTTAGCTTACAGCCTGGTCAACGAAGAGCTTGGAATTCTGAAGCGGCTGAAGCGCGGCGCGTTTCGCACGGATTTTCACGGAATCGGAGTTGTCCTTTGCGTCGGAATAGTGGTTCGGCTCGTTGTCGTCCATATAGCAGTCCTGGTACGTGTTGTAGACGTCGTTACTGAAAAATTAAATTTGTTTGGGAATCCTAAATGGTTTCTGCTAGCTTACCTATCTTTTCACTCTCCCTCCCTCCATCTCTATCTCTCTGTCTGTATCTCTCTGTCGTTGCCTCTCCTTCTCTCTCATGCTCTCTGACTCCTCGCTATCTGCTTCTCTCACTATCTCAAGCTCCATCTCTCTTCATCTCACTCTCACTCCCTTATGCTCCATGTCTCTCCTTCTCTCACTCTCTCACACTCCATCTCTATCCATTTCTTTCTCACTCATCCATACTCCATTTCTCGAACTCCCTCACTCTTGTGATCCATCTCTCGCAGTCTCTCATGCCCCTCTCTCATCTCTCACCCACTCTCTGACTCTCTGATTCCGCTCTCTCTTAAGATCCACCTCTCGCATTCTCGCTCGCTTTCTATGTATCTCTATCCCTTTCTCTCTCTCTCTCTCTCTCTCTCTCTCTCTCTCTCTCTCTCTCTCTCTCTCTTCAAAAACCCTTACTCTGTCGCCCAGACATCGTTGAAACCCTGCTGCACGACCAGATTTCCGCACATCGCCGCCACCGAGTCGTCGTTGAACTAAAGATTTTCTCTTCAATGGTTCTGTAAAGCTACGCATCTAGCTGTCACACTCCCTTTAAAACACAGTTTTTTGCAATTAAACTACCGTAATATTCTACCTTTGGCCAGGCGTTTCCGGCTGTATCCAGATTGACGTACTGCATAAAGTTACAGTTTGCCATCGGCGAGGTCAGGTTCTGGCAGCAAGGCTTCAGCGCATCGTAGTCACTAGAAAACGTATACCTTCGAAACTAGCAAAGAATCTCTGCCAGCCTGCCCTGGAGGTTCAATTTTCCTCAGGAATCTCTGCTAGCCTGCGCTGGAACCCGGATTTTCCTAAAGAGGCTTTGCTAGCCTGCCCTGGGATCCGGATTTCCAAAGAACCTCTGCCAGCCTCCCTGGAACCCAGATTTTCCAAAAAAATCGCGGCTAGGCTACTATGAAAATCGGATTTTTTAAATAACCGCTGCTAGACGGCTCTGGGATCCGGATTTCCTAAAGAATCTCTGCTAGCCTGCCCGAAGGCCCTTTTCAACAAAAATCTCTGCTAGCTTGCCTTCTCGATCTGATTTTTTGACGCTTTAACCTCCGGAAGAGGACTTACGCCTTATCGTGAAGTCCCTTGAAATAGGTGAGCGAGACGGCCGAGTTGATCTGCTTGATCTCGGAGAGGATACCGTTGCCGATCGCCACGCCGGCTAGTTTGATATACGGGTAGGTGCCGGCCTGAAAAAGAGATCTCTCTCTCCCTCGTTCTCTCTGTCTTCTTCTCTTTGCCTACCTGAATCCCCTTAATTAACGCGTCAGTAAGTGTTGGAATGTACACGCCACCGTAGGATTCGCCTAAACAATTTTATTTTCAGGGTTTCAAGATGTTAGCAAAAATCCTGAGGAAATTAGCATACCAGTGATGTAGAAAGGGCGACCCTGGAGCTCGGTGAACTTTTGGAAGAAAGACGCGAGGCCGAGCACGTTGTCGTTGGCCGTCTGAATGGTCTCTGCTAGCCTGCCCTCTCCGCTTGCTTAACAGTCTCTGCTAGCCTGCCCTCTCCTCTTCCTCAACAATCTCTGCTAGCCTGCCCTCTCTTTTCCTCAACAATCTCTCTAGCCTGCCCTCTCCCTGCCTCAACAATCTCTGCTAGCCTGCCCTCTCCTCTTCCTCAACAATCTCTGCTAGCCTGCCCTCTCCTCTTCCTCAACAATCTCTGCTAGCCTGCCCTCTCCTCTTCCCTCAACAACTCGCTAGCCTGCCCTCTCCTCTTCCTCAACAACTCTGCTAGCCGGCCCCTCTCCTCTTCCTCAACAATCTCTGCTAGCCTGCCCTCTCCTCTTCCTCAACAACTCTGTAGCCTGCCCTCTCCTCTTCCTCAACAACTCTGTAGCCGGCCCTCTCCTCTTCCTCAACAATCTCTGCTAGCCTGCCCTCTCCTCTTCCTCAACAATCTCTGCTAGCCTGCCCTCTCCTCTTCCTCAACAATCTCTGCTAGCCTGCCCTCTCTTTTTCCTCAACAATCTCTGCTAGCCTGCCCTCTCCTCTGCCTCAACAATCTCTGCTAGCCTGCCCTCTCCTCTTCCTCAACAATCTCTGCTAGCCTGCCCTCTCCTCTTCCCTCAACAACTCTGCTAGCCTGCCCTCTCCTCTTCCTCAACAATCTCTGCTAGCCTGCCCTCTCCTCTTCCTCAACAACTCTGCTAGCCTGCCCTCCCTTTTCCTCAACAATCTCTGCTAGCCTGCCCTCTCCTCTTCCTCAACAACTCGCTAGCCGGCCCTCTCCTCTTCCTCAACAATCTCTGCTAGCCTGCCCTCTCCTCTTCCTCAACAATCTCTCTAGCCTGCCCTCTCCTCTTCCTCAACAACTCTGCTAGCCTGCCCTCTCCTCTTCCTCAACAATCTCTGCTAGCCTGCCCTCTCCTCTTCCTCAACAACTCTGCTAGCCTGCCCTCTCCTCTTCCTCAACAACTCTGCTAGCCTGCCCTCTCCTCTTCCTCAACAACTCTCTAGCCGGCCCCTCCTCTTCCTCAACAACTCTGCTAGCCTGCCTCTCCTCTTCCTCAACAATCTCTGCTAGCCTGCCCTTCCTCTTCCCTCAACAACTCTGCAGCCTGCCCTCTCCTCTTCCTCAACAACTCTGCTAGCCTGCCCTCTCCTCTTCCTCAACAACTCTCTAGCCTGCCCTCTCCTCTTCCTCAACCTCTGCTAGCCGGCCCTCTCCTCTTCCTCAACAATCTCTGCTAGCCTGCCCTCTCCTCTTCCCTCAACAATCTCTGCTAGCCTGCCCTCTCCTCTTCCTCAACAATCTCTCTAGCCTGCCCTCTCCTCTTCCTCAACAATCTCTGCTAGCCTGCCCTCTCCTCTTTCCTCAACAATCTCTGCTAGCCTGCCCTCTCCTCTTCCTCAACAATCTCTGCTAGCCTGCCCTCTCCTCTTCCTCAACAATCTCTGCTAGCCGGCCCTCTCCTCTTCCTCAACAATCTCTGCTAGCCTGCCCTCTCCTCTTCCTCAACAATCTCTGCTAGCCTGCCCTCTCCTCTTCCTCAACAATCTCTGCTAGCCTGCCCTCTCCTCTTCCTCAACAATCTCTGCTAGCCTGCCCTCTCCTCTTCCTCAACAATCTCTGCTAGCCTGCCCTCTCCTCTTCCTCAACAATCTCTGCTAGCCTGCCCCTCTCCTCTTCCCTCAACAATCTCTGCTAGCCTGCCCTCTCCTCTTCCTCAACAATCTCTGCTAGCCTGCCCTTTCCTCTTCCTCAACAATCTCTGCTAGCCTGCCCTCTCCTCTTCCTCAACAATCTCTGCTAGCCTGCCCTTTCCCGACTTACATAGGTATCATTATACATCGTATCCGGATCCACATCATTAGATCGATAGGAGAATCCAACTCCTCGTGGAGCTTCCAAGAAGAGTACGTTGGCGTACTGTAACGGGTGAAAAATGAAAATTCATGAAGGCAAAGAGTAAACAAATAAAACAAAATTTTTCCAAATCATGTTTCAAAAAAATTCTGGTTTCGACCTGTTTCGAAACGGTCAATTCCATCAAATCTTGTCATGAATATTAACCTTATTCCATGCGTAGATGTTTTCGAAAAGCGTCGTTCCGTCGGGGTTGTTTCTAAAGTTTAAATATGGTAAAAATCAATAATATCGGTAATCCAAAATTGTAAATTGAGCTCAATACCTCAACGGGCCTAATTCCTGGAAGAAGCCGCCAAGCGATGAGCAGCCGGGGCCTAAAAATTTTGCGCTTCGCTCGCTATATCTCACATTCGCTCTCTCTGTCTCTCCCTCTGTCTTTCTCTGTCTTTCTCTCTCTCTCTCTCTCTCTCTCACCTCCATTCAGCCATAATACAATCGGATCGGTGGATGGCTGATTTTGCGACTCGACGTACCTAAAACCGAATTGAACGTTACAACTACCATAATTCTGTTTCCCTCACTTTTGATAACCAGTTTTTTGCCTGAAACATATTTTTCGTCTCCAGAAATTTGTTAAAAGTTTATTGTTTCTACGCTATTAAAAACATTAGAAGGTGGAAAAATATCCTCAAAAAATTTTTGCTGCTTCCAAAATTGAAAAATCTCCTAAATTAAGGTACCTCTGCTATTGCAAAGACCGAAAACCCGCAAAAAAAAACGAATTTTGCTGCTGCGATCAAATGTTGAATTACAAGGCTCCGCCACGCTTGTAACGTGTTATTTTGAGAAACATGATTTTTTTTCGATTTTGAAAAAATGGTAAAACGTGTTTTTGTTATTTTTTGAAATATAAAAACCATATTTCACTAAACATTTTTTTGAATGTTTTGCTTGCTTTTTCCAGTCTAAAAAGCGCCATCGAAATTATAGCAATCCAGAAACCTTTGTAGACTTTTTCGCAGAACGTCTTTTTAAAATTTTGTGGTTTTGAAATGTGCTAAATATTTTAATTAAAACCCATCGATGAAAAATAAAAAACTTTCTTACTTTTCTAACTTTCAAACGCTAACTTTAAAAAAATCAGTTATAAAGATTCTTCAGCTAGCAACCAGTTTTTTTTTTGCGAAACACGCTTTTTCCAAATTTTTGAGCCCCAAAATCTTACAAAATATTTTTATGAAAAAACGGGTGTAATAAGTGTAATTTGTTTTCTTCGAAAAACAAAACCCTATCAAAGGAAAAATTCAAAAAAATGAGCTTTCTAACCTTTCGGCGTATTTTTAAGTGCTAGCGCGAGTGGGAATTTGCCAAACTTTACAAAATATTTAGCTGAGAAACGGGTGTAATTTCTTTTCTCCTATCTAATCCTATCAAAAATTCAAGGAAAAAAATAAATTTTTCTAATGCTTGACGTATTTTTAAGTGCCAACGCTTCAAAGGGATTATAAGTTTTTCCACGGTTATAACCACTTTTTTTGGTGAAACACATTTTTTAATCCTCGCGGCTAAAATTTGCAAACAATTACAGGGTGTCCCAAAAAAACGAACCATCTGGCATTTTGCCGTGTTACATCCAACCGGTCCCAAATTTGGACCAGAGGTGTATCATATCCTAAATAACAACAATCCTGACTTATAGCCCCATAGCTACAGTCGTTTTAAAGTTATAACGAAAATACTGTTTTTCCCGGAATTCTGACAGTTTTTTCGGCTATCTTTTTGGACTTTGCATCGATTTGCATCGACTTCCGGCTGTGAATCCCTAATTTCGCTTAAGATATTGGGTAATTTTGCGTTGTAAAAATCGCTTAAATCGAAGCTTATTTAATTAATTTTAGTCTGGAAAAAATTTCTTGAGGTAAAGAAGCCCTACTGGATCATTTTCACTTAATGTTTAGGGGGTCTAATTCCACGAAAACCCTATGAAAAATGGAAAATAAAGTTTGTTTTCGCTATAACTCGAGAACTACTATAGCTACGGGGCTATAAGACAGGATTGTTGTTATTTAGGGTCTGATACACCCCTCGTCCAAATTTGGGGCCGATTGGATGGAAGACGGCGAAATGCCAGATGGTTCGTTTTTTTTGGGACACCCTGTATAAGAAACGCGGATAATACACAAAAATCGCTTTTCTACTGTACCACTGAAAGAGATTTCTCGTCAGAGTAAATTTTTTGCGGCAATTCGGTGTGTCTCACTATATCGCTTCTCAATTTTTGTGGCTACTTTTTTGGCAAAACACATCTTTCTCAAATTTTTTCAGCTCGCACATTTGAAAGTTTTCCTTTTTAAAAAACCGGATATACCATTAAAAAATTGCCTTCATAACTAACCAATAAAAGAGATGATTTCCCTTCGAAGCGTCGAGATATCCGGAGTACATTTGGAAGGTGGGGGTGAAGGTGAGACCGGGCAGTTGGGAAGCATCAATGCGGTCCTGGTCCCTGGTGGTCGGGGCCGGCGGGGGGATGTCGAGGATCGGGAGCTGGAAATTTGTGCATTAATGGGCCATGTACAATCGAGCGAAAATTATAAGACTACGAAACACCACAACTAACGACTACTTTTGGCTACGCAGGGCTACAAACGACACCTCCAGTCTTTGTACGGAAAACTACGTACACTACAGACTACAACGAAAGCCCCACCCAGATACAAGTTGCAAAGATCGAGATTCTAAGCTATAAGCTACAAACTACAAGGTGGTAGTGGTGGCTCCGAAAGCGCTAAACTATCAAGTTTAACGGGAAGTACGGGCTGCACCTAAAGACGGTGTAAAAACGCACAAATTACGGACTACAAATTAAGCGGCCAGGTTCGGAATGCTCACTACAACCTTGACCTGGCTACAGACTGCATGTCGATCAGAGTATAAGATCAGAAAGCTACAACGAAAGACTGCCAACTACATGTTAAAATTGCGCCCTAAAGAGTAGCCAAAAAAAGAATACAAACTTTAAACCACAAACCTCGAGCTTGACTCCTCGTGCCGTCTTCGCTGCCCCCAGATGCATTTCCATTTTCTTGCCGTAGTGCGCCGAGATCGGAGGCTTCGGCCGGGATACGGTAGGTGCTGAGTAGTTGGAGGCCTGGGCTGTCTGAAAGCAAAATATTTAGCCGATCGCTGGCAGTAATCAATTACTAAGCTATAAATAGAAGTGTGCGACCATGAAAACCAATAAAACATTTTTTCAAAAATTCAAACTTCTTTGAAAAGATACTTATTACCAGAAACTACAACTAATTTGAATTGTTCCGTTAGGAGCTTAGGCCTAAGCCTAAGCCTAAACCTAAGCCTAATCCTAAGCCTAAGTAAAGTAGAATAATCACACTACGTTATCTATATTACCTTACACATCCTCGTTGAATTAATCTAAAATTTTCAAAGAAAATATTCGAAAACTATAAAATTCTAAAAGGTCTGTAAGATACATCGTAAAATGCTGAAAAATGTTTATCCGAATTACCGTACCCTTTCCGCATTCTGGTAGCCGCGCGTCAGCGGGGTCAACGACTTTGAGACGATCAGCTTGTTGCCTAAATGGACGGATTTTTGGGTACTGTAGCTGTAGGATTACTGTAGTCTTGACCACGGAGGAAATTGGCAATCATCTGGAGGGCCGGGCCCGGGCGGTCGGTGGGGACAAAGTGGCCAGCACCCTGGAAAGTGGATGATATCTCTCTCGCTCGCTCTCTCTCTCTCTCTCTCTCTCTCTCTCTCTGTTTCTCTCTCTTTCTCTCTCTCGCCCTCTCTCTCTCACCTTAACCGTCAGCACATCAATCGATCCTGACCCGTAGCTGAACTGCTTGACGTAGCCGGCAATCTGGGCCATGTAGCGCCACTCCTTGCGCGCCTTGGCGACGGCGAAATTCTGGCGCGTAGCCAGCTCCTCGACGAACCACTGATCGCCCAGGAAGTTGCAGGCCTGAATTGGGAGAATTGGGCAGGCTGGCAGAGGTTTTTGAGAAAGGGTAGAGCCGTCGAGATTCCTTAGGAAATTCTGAAATTTTGCCGCTAACCTGGTCGACGTCACCGTTGTAGATGAGCATGCGCAGGGGGTAGCCGGATCTGGAAAATTCACGTCGCTATTCGGGAAAAATTAAAATTTACCGAAGCCCAGAAAGCATGGACACTTTTTAAACACTGTTTTCTAAGCTTACTTAACGATGTGGTCAAAGACGGAGCCGGTGTCGTTATGTTGCTGCATGTAAATTTCGTTGATGGTGTAGCTGAAAATGGCAAACTAGCAGAGATTGTGGAGGAAACGTACTTGCAGTTGGACCACGTGCCCGCCATCGGCGAGACGTGCAATGCGTCACGGACATCGTTCGAGTTAAGGTATCTGAAAACTGAGAATGACGCGAGACCGAGAGGCAGAGAGAGAGAGAGCGACAGTGAGAGAGAGACAGACAGAGAGAGATCGAAAAAACTTACTGAGCAGTAGCATCATCTGAGAAACACGGGAATCCGCCCTGCCCGTCGGTCGAATAACCCGAGATTTTGGCCTAAAAATTTTCCTCAAGAATCTCTGCTGGCCTACCCCCTGGTCGACGAAGACCTTCTGCTCCAGATGCCGCTGAATGGCCTCCTTATGCGGGCGGAACATCCGTGTTCCAAGCATCGTCGACGTCGTCTGGTAGCAATCTTGGTAGATGTTGTACACGTCATTACTAAAGACGATTTTCAGGTTAAGCGAGGCTTTTATGGAATCCTCGCGTGATCGTAGGATAGCAGAGACTTTTTAGGAAATTCTACGCAGAGCAGGCTAGCAGAGGCTGTTGAGGAAAACTCACATGCTCGTCCAGACACGCATCTGGCCTAGATCGGCCACTTGGGTGCCGCATGGATCGTTCGCCACCTTGGCTTGGGCGTTTCCGGCGGAGTCGAGCTGGAAAAGAATTATTTTTCGCGTTTGGCTCTATCTCTCGCTATCTCTGTCTCTCTCTCTCGTTGTTATCTCATGTTATTTGTAACTTAAATTGAAAATATATGTAAAATGAAATGGAGGAGCATAGAGAGAGACAAAGCGAGGGAGTGAGAGCAACAGAAATAGAAAGGGAGACAGAGCAGCAGAAAGTGAGAGAGAGAGAGAGAGAGAGAGAGAGAGAGAGAGAGAGAAGGAGAGAGAGAGAGCGAGAGAGAGAGAGAGAGAAGGAGAGAGAGAAAGATAAGGAGAGAGCGAGAGAGAGGGAGAGAGAGAAAGATAAGGAGAGAGCGAGAGAGAGGGAGAGAGAGCAAAATTATTGATTTTTAGATATCGAGAAGCGTTGGAGCATTATCTCCAAATCGCCTAATTTGCCTACCCACTCCCATAAACAGTTTTTTCCACAAAATTAAATTTGAAAAATTCCTACAGTAATGAACTGTGAGAAATCGCAGTACTCGAACCAGGTCGGATCGCCCGTGTTGTTGCAACACTTTTGCAGCTGATCGTAGTCGCTGAAATTTGGGTTTAAAGGGACTGGGTGTCATGAAGAAATGAGATTTGTTTTTGATTCAGCTACCTCTTCCCGTAAATCCCATGGAAGTACAGCATCGAGATGATGGAGTTGATCTGCTTCAGCGCGGACAGCTCGCCGTTGCCGACCGCCATCCCGGCCAAGTTCAGCCCCACCAGGTCGCCGGACTATAAATATACACACTATCTTTTTAACAAAAGCTGTCTGAATACCTGAATTTTGTCGATCAACAGGCTCGTCAACGTCGGCACGTACACGCCACCGTAGGATTCACCTTAAACTTTGCCTATATAACCAGAACGGAGGTCTAGGCTCCTCAAATTGTCTCTGCTAGTCTGCTCTACCATACCTGTAACGTAAAAGGGTCGATTCACGTATTCCGGATACGCCGTCAGGAAGTCTTTCAGCGCCAAGTAGTTGTCGTTGGCTGTCTGAAGGTGATAGTAAGCCTCAGCCTAAGACCAAGGCTAAACCCAAGCCTAAACCTAGGCCTAAGCCTAAGCCTAAGCCTAAGCCTAAGCTCTAAGCCTAAACCTAAGCCTGAACCTAATCTAAGCATACCCTATCATCATTGTAATCCTCATCCGGATTTATCGATCGATTCTGGACTGAGAAGCCGACGTTGCGTGGGCCTTCCAGGAAGAGTACGTTGGCCACCTAAAAGTCAAAATTCCAGGTAGGCTAGCAGAGATTGTTGAAGAACAGGAGCAGGACGGCTAGCAGAGATTCTTAGGGAAACAGCTGCTCACCTTGTTCCATGAAAACACATTCTCAAACAGTGTCTTTCCATCGGGATTCGGGTGGAACGGGCCCAGCTCGGTGAGCATACCTACAACTTCGAGTTAGAGAGAAAGCGAGAGAAAGTGAGAGAAAGAGATAGATAGAGAGAGAAGGAGAACAAACCGCCCAACGATGAGCATCCAGGGCCGCCATTGAGCCACAGCACCAGCGGATCGGTTTTCGGATTTCCCTGCGACTCGACAAGCCTGAAATAAAAAGTTTGTTTCAAAGAATTCTAGGGTAAAAATGATTTTCCTTTTAATAATCCATCTTATGTTCGTACCAATAATGCAAATAATTTCCAGCGACGCCGCTCAGGTAGCCGGAGTACTGCTTGAAGTTCAGGTTGTAGGTGATTCCTGGAAAATCAGAATCCTCAACAATCTCTGCTAGCCTGCCCTCTCCTCTTCCTCAACAATCTCTGCTAGCCTGCCCTCTCCTCTTCCTCAACAATCTCTGCTAGCCTGCCCTCCCCTCTTCCTCAACAATCTCTGCTAGCCTGCCCTCTCCTCTTCCTCAACAATCTCTGCTAGCCTGCCCTCTCCTCTTCCTCAACAATCTCTGCTAGCCTGCCCTCTCCTCTTCCTCAACAATCTCTGCTAGCCTGCCCTCTCCTCTTCCTCAACAATCTCTGCTAGCCTGCCCTCTCCTCTTCCTCAACAATCTCTGCTAGCCTGCCCTCCCCTCTTCCTCAACAATCTCTGCTAGCCTGCCCTCTCCTCTTCCTCAACAATCTCTGCTAGCCTGCCCTCTCCTCTTCCTCAACAATCTCTGCTAGCCTGCCCTCTCCTCTTCCTCAACAATCTCTGCTAGCCTGCCCTCTCCTCTTCCTCAACAATCTCTGCTAGCCTGCCCCTCTCCTCTTCCTCAACAATCTCTGCTAGCCTGCCCTCTCCTCTTCCTCAACAATCTCTGCTAGCCTGCCCTCTCCTCTTCCTCAACAATCTCTGCTAGCCTGCCCTCTCCTCTTCCTCAACAATCTCTGCTAGCCTGCCCTCTCCTCTTCCTCAACAATCTCTGCCAGCCTGCCTCCAAAATGAATTCAAACCTGGCAGATCCCAGACTCGATCGGCCTGCTTGCGGGTCCCTAAAAAAAGCCGCGTTTAAATTTTCTAAGCTGAAAAATTACAAGTCTTGGTGGGTGGTGGCTGGTACTGCGGTAGCAAAGGTTTAGGTGCGTAGTCAATCGAAGCAATCGATGTATAGTTCGATTTTCCGAGGTAATTCTGGAGCATCTGGAAGGCGGGCCCGGGGCGATCGGTGGGCACCATGTGGCCGGCTCCCTAAAATTTCCGCAATGATCGCTGCTTGCTGCCTACTCTTCCAATTACGCAAAAATCTAGGATAACATTTTAAAAATTTAAAGAAAAACTGGCAAAAAATTTAGAAAAAAGTTGTTTTGGGGAATCGGGTTGGAAATTTGGGGGTTTTTGGTGTTAATTGCTGATGCAATGCATTGATCTGACTCTCTCTCCCTTTCTCTCCCTCTCTCTCGCTCTCTCTCTCTCTCTCTCTCTCTCTCTCTTGCCTAAAATCACTCACCCTAACCGTCAGCAAATCGACAGTCATGTTGTTCAAGGCAAACGTCTTGGCAAAGCCGCCAATCCTGGGCATGAAACCGGTGGTCCTGGTGTAATTCCAGACTTGACGAGGGGAGGTGGTGGGGATCTGAAGAGGGTAAATTTAAGCGCTGGGAGTTCGGAGCTGCTGGGCACGGGGAACACTAGGATATTCTGGGAGCTAGGAGCTTCTGAAAGCGCTTGAATGCCAGGAAGCAAGAAGACTTCCAGAAGTTAGGAGCCGCCAGAAGTTAAAAGCTTCTAGGAGTTGGGAACTGCTAGGAGAAAGGAGCTGCTAGGAGCTCCGGGATAGGCAGTAAATATAATCTTTGGAGAAGGGTGGAGGGTAGGAGTTGGGAGCACAACAGCGATTTCCCCCGGCTAACCCTCAACTCCCGGCTCCCAGCTCCCAAAAAATGTTTCTGCCCGCAACTCTTGGTTTTTTCTAAGCCGGCTTACCATGTTCTTGGCGATAAAGCGCTCGATGAACCACTGGTCGCCCATAAACTAAACATATTTTAATGAGGTTTTTATCAGAACCGATACCTGGCAGGCCATGTCGGCATCGCCGTTGTAGATGAGGAAGCGGAGGGGGTAGCCTTTAATTTGAAATAAATCAATATAAAACTGCCGTACCCGAGTCGAACATCTCCTGGAAGACGGGAATCATGTCGGGGTGCTGCTGCTTGTAGTAGATGGCGTTGATATCGTCGCTAAAAAGCAAGCGATTGGCAGGCTAGCAGAGATTGTTGAGGAAGCAGAGAAGGCAGGCTAGCAGAGGCAATTTGATCCCTTACTTGCATAATTGCCAAGCCGGTAGTCCATCCGGAATATGGAGGGCCTTTTTCACGTCCTGTCGATTCATATAAGCCGTAGCAGCGGCCTGAGCATAACACGAGAAGCCGCCGACGGAGTCTGTTGAGGTGGAGGTGCCTTGGCTCTAAATATATGGAAACTTGAGATTTACGAAGTAGCGGAGTGCCTCTTATTAGAAAAATTTTAGCATTTGGATCCTTGAAACACAGGTTTTTCAGCTTAAAAATTTTCAAATAATTTGAAAAATTACCCCCTGGTCGACGAAGGGGTTCTGGCCATTGCTGAACATTTGGTAGTCGATCGAGTTGGCAAATCTGAATGTATTTTGCTTCGTAATACGCAGGAGCAACAGAGAAAGAGAGAGTGAGAGAAAGAGAGAGAGAGAGAGAGAGAGAGAGAGACAGAGGGAGACAGCAAGCTCACAATTTAAGGTACGGGTGCTGCCGGACGAGCTGCTCCAACTTCTCGCCCATATCCATCGAGTCGGGCGACTGGGTGTAGCAGTCGGCCCACGTGTTATACACGTTGTTGAGCCTGAAAATCAGGGGCTTTTTTGAGCTTCAGGCAAGCTAGCAGAGGTTTGTGAGGAAGCGGGCGGGTTTAAGAAGGCGCTTTCTTCTTAGCGGGGAGAGGTATCCGAAAAAACCCAAAAATATCGATTTTTCGGGAAAAAAATGACCATATTCGTCAAAAATTTCAAATTCCTGGTAAAGTCCTGGTTTCTTACATCTTTCCCCCCCCCCCCCCCGATAATGCAAAAGCACCGAAATGATCTATTAATTCAAATTCTCAAAATTCCAGCTCCCTTACGTGCTCCACACCAAATCCTGGCCGTACTTGACGGTGCGCTGGGAACAGCGCAGCTTCACCGGGTCCGTGTAATTGACCACGACCGCATTTCCTAAAATTGTTGTTTATTAAATTTCCCGTTCTACCGTAATCATCAATATTAACATATTGCGAGAAGTTGCACATCTGCAGCGGCGCGCTCAGCTCTTGCGGCGCCTGGCAGCACTCTTGCATCGCGTCGAATTCGCTGAAAGGGGAAGGCTAGCGGAGAGAATTTAAGGAATTCTGGCACTAGAATGTTATCGGGGGGGGGGGGGGCAACGGTTTTGCCAGCAGTTTGCCGGAAATCATTTCGTAGAAATATGATTTTTTCGTAATATCATTTTTCGATTGATAGATTTTTTTCGAAATTTCGGTGCGCTGAAATTGAATTTGCGAAATGTGTGAAAAAGGCAGTTTTAACAAAACGTTAGCAAATAAAAACATACCTTTTTCCAATAATTCCTCGATAGTAGACGAGGTCCAGCCCGGAATTGACGAGATCCATTCGATTCAAGGCTCCGTTACCGACGGCCATTCCGACCAGCTTCACATACGGTAGGGTGCCATTCTAAAAGTGTCTTTTTTGGATTAACGACAATTAAAATCAAGTTAAACTTGAAAGGTTATTGATTTAAAACGGTTCCAAGCCCTACTTTACCTGGATCATTTTCACCAACAAGTTCGTCAGGGTCGGCACATAGACGCCGCCATAGGATTCACCTGGAATTGATGGATTTAGGAAATTAGGTACTGCTTGTAAAAGGTACACTTTATTACTTTATGCGTTTTTATACGTCTTTAGGTTTTATATTTTCATAGCCTCACCGGTCACGTAGAAATCGCGATTTTTGTACTCCGGGAAACGAGCGAAAAAGGCTTCCAGCGCCAACACGTTGTCGATGGCGGTCTGGAAAAAGTTCGATTCTCAAAGAATTTCTGCTAGCCTGCCCTCTGCTCTTCCTCAATAATCTCTGCTAGCCTGTCATCTCCTCTTCCTCAATAAACTCTGCTAGCCTGCCCTCTCCTCTTCCTCAACAATCTCTGCTAGCCTGCCCTCTCCTCTTCCTCAACAATCTCTGCTAGCCTGCCCTCTCCTCTTCCTCAACAATCTCTTCTAGCCTGCCCTCTACTCTTCCTCAACAATCTCTGCTAGCCTGCCCTCTCCTCTTCCTCAACAATCTCTGCTAGCCTGCCCCCTCTTCTTCCTCAACAATCTCTGCTATGCCTTCCAGTTCTCACCTTATCATCATTGTAAAGATCATCTTTCGGAGCCGTCTTATCCCGATACGAATATCCGATGTCACGTGGTGATTCGAGGTACAGCATATTCGCCAGCTAAAAAACGATGTTTCTATATTGCCCTAAGTACCAAAAACACACCTTATTCCACGAGTACACATTCTCCACCAGGCTGCTTCCGTTATCCTTTGTCGGTCTGGAAATTTTAGATTTGCATAAAAAATGTGCCGAAAACGTCAAAACTATGAATTCGAGCGCCTTAATTTTGCCATAGCTCTGCTGATTTCGTGTATTTTTTGGCTGAAAAATTTTGGAGTCCTTAGTGAATGTCCATGTACAGCTATGGCCGGAATTTCAGGCCGGTAAGAGACCTGAAACTCTTGAAAATCTACCTGAACGGTCCCATCTCGGTGAGGAAGCCGTCCATCGACGAGCATCCGGGCCCTCCATTCAGCCACAACAGCAACGGGGCTTTATCCGGGTTTTGTTGCGCTTCGACGAACCTGAAAAAAAGCAAAAATAAACCCGAATTCAGTCAGAAAGCAGAGTTTAGTATAAAAGTAATTCAAAAAATTACCAGGCAAAATCCCGAAACATTTTTTTGTAAAATTATGATTTTCAAAATTGCCCCAAAACTTTATTTGGATATAGAAAAACGCGGCTATTTTAGATTAGCTATTTAAATCAAACTTTCCATAAGATTTTTAACGTTTTTTAACCAATAAAATGTGGCCCGGAAATGGCCAAAAATAGGCTCTCCTAAAATCTATATTTTATAGCTATTTTCTTGAACCTTTTTGATTTTCCCTTAATTTAGATATAGCTTTATTAATTTTCTTTTTATTCACATACCAGGGTTGAAAAGCCGCTTCGCGACTTTTCAACCCTGGCCCCCTTTGGACCAATGAAACTGTAAATTTTGCATCTTTCAGCCTCAATCAAGTTCACAAAAAAATGAAAAGATTTTCTTCCATCCCTTTTTATAGGCTTCTTCTACTTCCGGTATACGCTAATTGTTTCCTACCAAAGAGGGTTCTCGAAAATTTTAGAAAAACTTATTTTTAATATCGGAAATAGCGTATTTCGATAATTCTGTTATGGGTGCAGTCATCGCAGAGCCATTACGCACGTAATGATGTATAATACGTCGCCTAAGATACGTTCCCTATTGAGTTATCCTCCGGACATAGAGACGGAAGTTGTAGGCAAATCGACACACACACACACACACACACTACTTTTTTTATATTATTCACATATCTACCGTAAATTTTTAATTTTGCTAAAAATACTTTCATGGTTTGGAAAAGCTTTTCTAGATGCTAAAAAGTCTAGTAAAAATTGCTTTCGGACGTATCAATGATCATTAATAATTTCAGATTTTGGCGCTGGACGCTGAATTTTGAAACGCTTTTCTGGAAATTTTGAAAAAAGCCGATGTATCATACCAGTAATGCAAATGGTTGCCGGGGGATGTATCCAAATATCCCGAGTACTGGTTGAAGGTGGGGGTGAAGGTGAGGCCTGGAAAATGGACGTGACTCTGTATCTCTCTGTCTCTCTATTTCTCTCTCGCTCTCTCTCCCTCTCTCCCTCTCTCTTTCTCTTTCTCTCTATCTCTTTCTCTCACTCTCTCTCTCTCGCTCTCCCTCCTGCCCTACCTGGTAGATCGGTGATCTTGTCGGATGCCTTATCGGCGGCCAGGGCCAGCCCCAAGAGGCCCAGGGCCCAAAGTGGTACCCATCGGAGACGGTTTCCCATCTAAACGCGCAAATTTCGCCATTAATGCGCCGTTCGCAGAGCGAGAGAGAGAGAGAAGAAGAAGAGAAGAGAGAGAGAGAGAGAGAGAGAAAGAGAGAGAGAAAGAGAGAGAGAGAGAGAGAGAGAGAGAGAGAGAGAGAGGAGAGAGAGGGAGAGAGAGCGAGAGAGAGAGAGCACACAGTACAAATTCCAAACGTGTACCCGAAAGTCCGATCCGATAAAACGTCACCCATTCCAAGCAGCCCTCGCCCTGGGGGGATAAGCCCCGAATTTTAGAGAGGGCCAAAAGTGATAAGCGAGCCCGCTCCCGTTTTAGCTTCTTCACGGGCTTGGCAAATTTTTGGCGATAAGCTAGGGGCACTTTTTTGGCCTTATTGGTCACTGCGGAATTTTAGGGGCTAGAAAGCCTAAGCCTTAGCCTAATCCTAATCCTAAGCATATGTCTCAGGGTCGACTAGAGCCTAGGCCTAAGCTCAAGCCTAAGCCAGGCCAAAGCCTAAGCCTAAGCCTAAGCCTAAGCCTAAGCCTAAGCCTAACTTAAGCCTAAGCCTAAGCCTAAGCCTAAGCCTAAGCCTAAGCCTAGGCCTAAGCCTAAGCCTAAGCCTAAGCCTAAGCCTAAGGCCTAAGCCTAAGCCTAAGCCTAAGCCTAGGCCTAAGCCTAAGCCAAGCCAAAGCCTAAGCCTAATCTGAAGCCAAGCCAAAGCCCAACGCTATTCTTAAGCCCTAGCCTAAGCTCAAGCCTAAGCCCAATTTTAAGCTAAGCCTAAGCCTACGCCTAAGTTAAGCGAATCGATTTACCCGTTTTAAAGAGACTCACAACTATGGAAAAATCAATTCTTGTTCCCAGCAGGCATTCCTAAAGAATCTCTGCTAGCCTGCCCAAAAAAATGTTGCGATTTGGGCCGGGAATCAGTCGAAAACTGTTTTTGCAGTATCATCATTCGTCGTGTCCGCGTTTTATGAGTGGCATTTGGCAGGTAAACTTTAGAATATGACCCGGTGATTCGGCCCCGAATGCACACAATAGAATTCCGGGCATTTCAATGCCCAAAAATCAGGAATTGAAAAATTATGACGATTTAGGAAGCTGCAAAATTTACACAATAACTATTTTTGAACGCAGGAAATCCACAAAAATCACTGCGGCCAGCCAGTTGTAATTTCCACGCTCAGGAAGGGGTAAAAAGCGAAAAGCAGCGGTCTCGTATCAGAATTCAGAACAGAGGAGACACGACCAATCTGCTTATCGCCTCCAGCGCCACCGACCAAAGCGGCTGTCTGCTAAAAAGCGCCCCAGAAACTCGACGAAAAACGGCCTAAATTAGGAATGACTAGCAGAGATCATTGGGGAGGGCAGGCTAGCAGAGATTGTTGCGGAAGAGGAGAGGGCAGGCTAGCAGAGATTTTTGAGGAAGAGGAGAGGGCAGGCTAGCAGAGATTGTTGAGGAAGAGGAGAGGGCAGGCTAGCAGAGATTTTTGAGGAAGAGGAGAGGGCAGGCTAGCAGAGATTGTTGAGGAAGAGGAGACGGCGGGTTAGCAGAGATTGTTGAGGAAGAGGAGAGGGCAGGCTGGCAGATATTTTTGAGAAAGAGGAGAGGGCAGGTTAGCAAAGATCATTCTGGAAATGACGAGAAGCTGGAGGCAGAAACGGCTTCTAAATCTTCTTTTAGATCGAATTTTTGCATCAGACTGCCGCCCGGCCAGAAGCTGACCGATTTCCAGAAGTGATGTGCGTACTCTGTGATAATTCCGATTCCGCGCCGCTCCAGATAACGGAATGCCAGTTCTCCCTGTCCTCGTATCAAATTTCGGACTTTCAGGAGAAAAATGTAGCTTCTTCAAGCCTTCCCTATCTAGATTAAGCAGCCAGAGTGTAGTGTATATAAATAGTATGTAATCTGAATTCAACGTGCCGCTTTTCCTCATCAATTTCCAGCAAAAGCAGCTGTAGCTGGTCGCTCACCCAGTGCCCCCGAAACGCCTGCTACCTGGCCCACTCCCGGGCTGCGGGGTATAAAAGAGGGCGCGGCCTTCCTCCCTTGCAGCCTGTCAATGAAGAGCCAGCAACTACGGCGGTCCTAATCCTCCATGTGGACGACTCAGTTGCACGGAGACTACTTTTTGCGTTTTGTAGAAATTGTTTAAAACCTTGTATAAATTTTTGTGCTGTTATACTATCGGAAGCTCATCATTTCGGATCGATTTCCTCATAGGGATTACTTAACTTCGACGACTTTTGCCGCTTTCGCTCCCAAAAGAGCTTTGTTAGCTTGCCGTATTTTTGCTGTACCTATAGAATTTATTAAATCATTTAGTTTATTAAAGCTAAAACTCGCAACTCGAAAACGTTTCTAGCTTTCTAGACCAACAACGCGCCGAAAGCCTTTTCCTTTTCCAGACATTGCCCCAATTTCTGTGTTTTTTGGCATATTTCTCGCTTGGCGCCTTCGGATAGTTGAAGATTTATCCTCCCAGATGCATGATTTGGCTACTACAAACAAGCCTCAGATTATAATTGAAATATATATTCAAAAACTCCCTTTTAAAGCCTCGACTTTACCCATGCTCCCTTGCGTGCGGCGAAGCACGCACCACCTGGCCCACTAGCCGGGCAGGGGGTATAAAAGAGGGCGGCCACCCCTTTCCTTCTCCAATGTGTGACCGGTGACGAGACAGCTAACGACGGGCGGTCTAAATCATTCTGTTGAGAAAAGTTAGCAGCTTAGGTCTTTTTATTTTGTTTTCTTTATTATTATTACTTTCATTCCTAAATTCCGATTATTTTGCTGCTTGCCCTGCTTTAAAGGTCATGGGCGTGTTCTTCCTTTTTGCCATTTTTCAACACCGAAACTAAAAGGAAACTTTATTTACAAACGAAAAGGCAGACGTAGGAAGAGGCTGAAATGAGATCGGAATGAAACTAAAACGATACTTTTGGATTTTTTTGGCGAGAATACAGTACAAATTCTCCTTTTTACAGTAATTACAACAAATCGACAGAGGCACAAAGAATCCCGGAGGATTTTCGGGATTTTCTTGTTTTGTCTAATTCGATTTATGCAGATTCGATGGATCTCCTCGGGAGTCGAGGATGCGTCTCCTGCATCTCTTCTTCCTCGTGAATTGGCTGAAAAATGCCGCATTAATGGGGGATAATGGCCAATAGTCTCTGCTAGCCTGCCTCTTGCTCACCTCAATGACGCTGCGCCTCGTGCTCATCCTGGCCCTCAGTTTCTGAAGAAGCGAAGCCCGGCGCTTTGGCTCCACGCCGCTTCCATCGACGGCGGGGGCGCTCTGGCGCCGGCGGGGCGCCTACAAAATTGATACTATTTAATTTTAAAAAGTCAGAAAATAATATTATTA
The DNA here is from genome assembly GCA_958295435.1 of Mesorhabditis spiculigera. NCBI lineage: Eukaryota > Metazoa > Nematoda > Chromadorea > Rhabditida > Rhabditidae > Mesorhabditis > Mesorhabditis spiculigera. The sequence continues at coordinate 1,478,361 of CATQJA010002648.1, forward strand.
GATAAAAATTATTGAAAAATAATCTTTACAATTTTTAAATAGCTTACTTCATTCTGCCCGGGAGCGCCAGAAGAGAATTCACGGAGTGAGAAAAAGCGACGACGGGGGCCGTTTTCTACTTTCTAAACGGATTTGAGTATGGTTTTTAGGTTTTGGAAACAGCTTAAGCGTATTTAATTTATTATGCGTTTAATTGTATAAATAAGCTGAAATAAGTTGAATTTCTCCTTGAGGAAACTCACCCTCGCCCAAATGCGCATCTCCTCCCTGACAGCGTTGTTGAGATGGATCTCGCGTTCTTTGGAGAGCCGGAAATCAGGGGTTTTCTGGAAGGATCGATGTCATAAAAATATAAAATAACTTTCAGCATTTTTTAATAAGAATAATAATTCTTAGCGATAAAATGCCCACCAAAATCAAGTTCTAGTAATTAAATTAGCGTACCTGAATGGCGACAAATTCCCCGAACATGTTTGCCATGCCGCTAAGCTTCATTTTTCCTGAAAAGTTTAGATTAGTTAAAAAGTTGCAAATAACATAATGAAAGTTGTTAAAAATTTAAAAATTAAAAATATTATTACAAACTATTAAAAAAATTGAAACATACAAAAAATATCGGTATTGGACTATTAGCGGAGCATTTTTCTGGTCATCCCGGCAGGCCCGATAACGAAAAACAAACCATGTTACAGGATTTCGACCGTTTTTAGCACTAAAAAATGCCCGAAAAATTTAACGTTTTCGGTTTTTGATTTTTGGCCAAAAATCTATGAAAAATCACGACAAACTCAAAATTACGAATTTTAAAACTTTTAAAACTGCTTTCTTGCACCCTTCTTGCAGTCAAAAACCACCAAAAATAATATAGAAATAGATTAGATATTATTCAGGTTTTGACGGAAAACTAAAACTTAGCCCCGCTAAGAGTCTAGCACCAAAAAAGCCCGAGAAGGAAGGCATGCTAGCAGAGATAAGCCTAAGCCTAAGCCAAAGCCTTAGGAGCAAAAATGGGTGAATTTCTACACAATAATCGGAATTTCGAAATTCCGGCGGCCACATGGGGGCGATGCGAGAGAGATCATTTGAGGAAGGGACGGAGGGCGGTGTGTGTAAATTGAAGAGATATGCGGATAATTCGTGTTAAATATCCCTCGGGTCACGTGTACAACTAGGTGGACAGAGATATAGACACACAAACAGACACAGCTGACCGCCCCGGGGATACGGTAGCGGCGAGAGAGAGAGAGAGAGAGAGAGAGAGAGAAAGAGAGAGAGAAGGGCGGGAGTCCGCTGAAAAACAGGTTTTTTCAACTCATCTTTCGAGTGCCTCTATTCCGAGCCGCACAACTTTCCATGCAAGGTTATGATAGTCGAAAACTCGAAATTTGTGTGAAATTGTCATCAGTTTTTGATCTGGGGAGTATAGCAAAGATTTTTGAGGAAAAGGAGCCTGCTAGAATTTTTCGGGTAAAATGGAGGCTAGCAGAGATCTTTGAGGAATTAATGGAAAGCTACTTAGGCTTGCTAACAGATGTCATCTAGGAAACAGCATTTTGAGGGCAGGCCAAAATTGAAGCGCAAACTAGCAGAGATCATTGTGGATTCAGTAAAGCTCGGGGACAGGCTAGCAGAGATTACTTGGGAGGCGGATTCTCTGACTGAGCCTGGGCTTAGGCTCGGCTTGGCTTGCCTAGGCTTAGACTTAGGCTTACCTTCCTAATTTCTACTTTCAGATAAAATTCCATTCCTCGCCACGCTTCACCGCTGACCGACCACCAACAGACATGTGTAACGGAGACCGCCCGAAAAAAATGTAGGCCGTGTGTAATTCCGCGCGAACCCGGAATTTGTTTTTGGCCGCAGCGCTCGGTTCGCCGACCTGGGCGGCGGCCGGCTGTAAAAAATAGGGGCAAAAGTTTATGTCCAGCACGGATAGATCCTGGTAGGATTTCCTAAAGGATCTCAGCTAGCCTGCCCTACGAAATCTTGAAAAGTGGATCCTTCAACAATCTCTGCTAGCCTGCCCTCTGCTCTTCCTCAACAATCTCTGCTAGCCTGCCCTCTCCTCTTCCGCAACAATCTCTGCTAGCCTGCCCTCTCCTCTTCCTCAACAATCTCTGCTAGCCTGCCCTCTCCTCTTCCTCAACAATCTCTGCTAGCCTGCCCTCTCCTCTTCCTCAACAATCTCTGCTAGTCTGCCCTCTCCTCTTCCTCAACAATCTCTGCTAGCCTGCCCTCTCCTCTTCCTCAACAATCTCTGCTAGCCTGCCCCTCTCCTCTTCCTCAACAATCTCTGCTAGCCTGCCCTCTCCTCTTCCTCAACAATCTCTGCTAGTCTGCCCTCTCCTCTTCCTCAACAATCTCTGCTAGCCTGCCCTCTCCTCTTCCTCAACAATCTCTGCTAGCCTGCCCTCTCCTCTTCCTCAACAATCTCTGCTAGCCTGCCCTCTCCTCTTCCTCAACAATCTCTGCTAGCCTGCCCTCTCCTCTTCCTCAACAATCTCTGCTAGCCTGCCCCTCTCCTCTTCCTCAACAATCTCTGCTAGCCTGCCCTCTCCTCTTCCTCAACAATCTCTGCTAGCCTGCCCTCTCCTCTTCCTCAACAATCTCTGCTAGTCTGCCCTCTCCTCTTCCTCAACAATCTCTGCTAGGTTGCCTCTCAAAAATGCTCGAAAATTCCATATGAACTCTTGGATGCTAGATCGTCATGAGAATGGAAACGTAAACATTGATATTATCAAATGACGGCGAGATCCAGAAATCATTCTATTTTCAGCTGATGATCTCCCGGGTGACATAGAGTACTTTCTGGTCGAAATCGAGACCGAAGAATACGAGATAATAAAGTCCTTAATCGTGGTTTCGAAATGAGAGATTGTTGATTTTATCGTACAAAAAAATGCCAAACAATATCTACCTTTGAAAGGTACCGTTACGGTAAGACTACGGTGGTCGAGTAATAGCGGATTTAGGAACACGGTTACGACATGAAAATTTGATCGGGCTTTTTGGTTCTATGAAGCCTTGCGAAAGTGAAAAATCACCCTAGAAAAGGCATAAATATCGTTAAAACCCCGGAAAAGGTCGTTTCGATTAGTTTGCCTCGGCTACCGTAATCCTACCGTACTTTTTAAAGCCACACTTTGCTCAGAATTTTTCGCTTTATCCGAATAAGCTATAGCCCAATGTTAAAGGTGCTCACCCAGCCGAATTAACCGCAAATTCGAGCCAAAAATTTTATGATTTTACCCTCAAAAATGATGTGTTAGTCAGGCAGAGAATGGTAGACCAATTGTCGAACGCGCCGAAATAGACCTCTACAAGTTGTTCGAGGAGCAGCCAGGGGGAAAACATGTTTCCCGGCTTGCCAACAACCCTTATTAGTTCCACCCGGGGGGAGGATGGCAAAAACACAGCCAGACCTACCATCCCCTCTACAAATTACCTCCCTTCCCCTTTTCCGCTTTCCGCTTTAATTTATAGCCTATTCTTTCGAGCGAATCGGCCAGAAATAGTAAGACCAGAGGATTCCTTTGTTTTAAGCTTAAAAATGGATATGTTATTCAAAAATTGCTCTAATCCGGTTAAAAAACTGATAAAACTTCCGTGAAACTTTAAAAATGAGAAAAGATACGCTTGAAAAGCCCTCTAAGTTACCTCTGCTATGTTAGTAGATTAGCAGATGCTAAGAAATCCAAAATAACGCAAATCGCCGAATACTGGTCATTTTTCGGTCAAAATTGTTCTGCTTTTATTCGTTCTAAACGTAAAGCCTTTCGAAATATCCTAAAACGGCGAAAATAAACAACTCTCTTTCTTAGTTTACAGCGTCAAAACTAGATTTTTTCACTTTTTTCGACCGAATTTAAATTGTTTATGAAGTTTTTTTAACGTTCTCGTGCTCAAAAACAGCTAAAACAAGGTATAAGCGCATTTATATAAAAAATCTAGGCTTATTTTTCCGAAAAAGGTTTCCTTTCAGTAAGTTTGAACCTGAAACAGTAGTTTAGGAAAAACTTACAAAAAAGTTAGCAAGATTTCATTTCGGGTCGAAAAAATGAGCTTTTCGATCTAAACTACTAAATTTATGCTAGTCAGAAAATCAAGCCCGATTTACAGGGCCACGCGCCGCGCTGAGGCGCCGAGGTTGTGTAAAATGGCAGGCAACCCCAGATTCGTGGGGCCGATTGTTTTTATCGGGGTCGTGAGGGAGATATCCGCGCGCTCGCGGAAAAAAAACGGATCCAGTCAGCCGCGCGCCAGAAAAAAAAATTCCTCAACCCGGCACCTCAGCCCTTTATCCCGGGCGCAACCCGCAAAAGATATTGAGGGAGCGCCGCATAGTATTCCCGGCATAAATCCGGCACGACACGATGCCACGCGGTCAAGGCTGAATTGACAGAGTGCAGAGCGCAAACCTGGGGAGAAAGCGCAGCCTCATAATGAAACCGGAAAAGGCGCGCGTGCCCCCGATCCTCAATCACGGAAAGTTTATCACTTGTTTCGACCCGGTGAGAGATGGATTTGGTGAGGAGGAGCTTGTAAAGCTAACACGAGTCCCAGCGCAGCAAAAAAAAAACAAAATCGTAAATTTCCCTGCCCTCCGGTTGCCTCGCGGCGCACGCTTGAAATAAATGCGTCGTTATTAATTTGTACGCCTGTATCTACCCTTCTAGAATAAATAGTGTATTTTACGCTGTTTTTCGAAGTGCTTGATTGCTAAAAAGTTATCAAAAATATTTAAAAAATTTTTGAAAATATATTTTTTTACCTTTTTTTGTCATTTTTAATCCATTTTTGGAGCTCTTCATATCGAAAACCCCTCTAAATTGCTATAAAAAGGTTTATTGAAGGTTATAGGGCGCTGCGGAATTACCGGGGCAAAATTAACCCCACCCCCGTTAAACGGAAAGAACCAAAATTTGTATAATCTACAAGAATAAGCTAAACATAGAACGAAATATAGATAAACTGGCCCCACGAAACCAGTCGGTTTTATGTACCGCTCAATCTACAAAAGCGCGGAATATCGTGTTGTAAAATTCGTGTCCGTGTCGCAACAGCAAAAATACGCACAACTTTGTCGTCAAAATATAAACATTTAAAAACAAGAATAAAAACACCAAAAAAAAAATCACGGGTTAGCTGTTGGAAGAGATCGCGCATCGCTTGAACGGTTAGATAGTGACGAAGCTCATCTCCGAATCAGCGGTACGGACTGTAGCTGCGCGAGCGCTCCCTAAAATCCAATTAATAAGAAATATTCCAAAACTAGGCTTACCTGCGATCACGACGAGGAGAGCGGCTGTAGGAGCGGCGTCTGGGAGCCCGGTAGTCATCCCTAGAAATGGGGGTACTGGACTGTTAGCAGGGGGTCGGTAAATTATTTTTCTTTTTCCACTTTTCTTAATGATAAATAATGTATTTTTAGGATGTGTTTCGTGGTTTTTAATGACTAGAACGTTACAAAAAATATTTTAAACGTTTTTGAAAATTCGAAATATTGGTCTTTTTATACATTTCCGTAAATTTTTATAGGCTTTTTATATCTAAAAGCTGTGTAAAAGACTATAAAAATGGTTAGATTTTTGCTATAGTACCGTAAATGATTATTGGCCAATTTGTTCCCTCCCGCTAACAGTCCAGTACGAAAATCTCATCTTTAAAAAACCCCGTAAGCGAACTAACCTATACGAGCGACGCGACGATCCACCGTACGACCGTCCATAGTCGCGATCCCTGTATCCGCCACGGTCGCCCCGGTCACCGTAACGTCCTCCACCACCACCGTAGCCGCCACCGCCGTAGCGACCGGCCGTCTTGTGTCCCATGTACTCGCCGGGGGTGGGCGAGTGAGCACGCTTCGTCATCGAGTAATCGACGCGCAGCTCTTTGCCATCCACCTAAAAGCGGACATTTTTGGGAGCTGGAAAACGCGCAAAACTTGCGAAACTCTGGGAAGTAGCCTATTTCAAACTAGTTTTTTTTCAAGAATTTTGTTTATGGACAACGCCAAATTAATTCTTAGCTGGTTACTACAAGCGCGGGTGAGTTCTGCTATTTTGAGGCTCTGTGTGTCTGAGGTGACTGGACTGTTAGCGAGGGGACTATTTTCCCCACTAATCCCGTTTTTTCTTCTTTTTGTAATTTATTATCAATCAAAAACCACCTCTTAGAATGCCACACAATTTTTAGATTTATAGAGGTTTAGAAAAACTTCTAAACCTTGACTTTTCGATCAAAAACCTATGAAAAATGGTCAAAACGTCGAAAGGAGGACCTAAGGTCAAAATTTTCGAATTTTCAAGTTTTTAAAAAGATTTTTGCCTTTTTAGCTATCAAAAACTACGAAAAACAAGAAAAAAATCGATTGCATTAATGTAAAAAATCAATAAGAGAAAACCTAGAACGGAGAAACACCCCCGCAAACAGTCCAGTACCGCTGTGTCAAATTTAACACCTATCCGCCTCTAGAACGCCACAAATGAGGAAATTTAACAACTAAAAGCTCAAAACACGCTTAAATTCGCACTTTCTAACGTCCTACACAACCACAACGTGCGCGACCGGCCCCGGGGGGATGGGATACCTGGATGCTTGTTCGAAGCCTTCTACACTCTTCTGTTCTTTCTACACCAAACTTCTTTCTTCCCGAGAGCCTTCACTCCATTTTTGCAACATTCACTATTCTCTGTGTTCACTGCTCTCATCCACCCGCTTCAGAGGAAGGCGTTCTTTTCTTCATGGGGTGCTGGTTTTTCTTCAACCCCACACGCATGCTGCCAAAGCTGTCTACCGTGGTGCCGGTCAGTCGTTCCTTCGCCTCGGTCGCCTCTTCCAGCTTGTCAAAGTAGATGAAGCCGAAACCGCGGGACTCGCCCGTCGGCCGGTCCTTGATCAGGTCCACCTGAAAATGGTAAAACTTATTTGGAAAAGGGCTTTAGTAAAATTTTAGGTGCTTTCGCATTATCGGGGGGGGGCGACGTTTTCTTAAGATCTAAATTTCCAAATATAAATAGTGGATCGACATCTACATGCCTTTTTATGATTCCTAAACGAGAAAACTATACAAAATTTCATTAAAACTGTCAGAAATATCGAGTTTTCGACCAAAAATAACGATTTTATTTACCAAAATTTCGACTTTTTCGACATTTGAGATAGTTTTTCTAGTTGAAGTATCGCCATTTTTTACTAAAACACGATCAAAATACTTGCTATTGAGTTCCTAGACATTTCTAGAATTATACAGAGAAGATAGATAGAAAAAAATTCGGCCCTCACCCCCGATAATCCGAAAAACCAGCATAGTAAATTCTTTGAAAAAGCACCTTCTCGATACGACCATAGATGCCGAAAACGTCGCGCAGCACCTCCTCCGTGGTGTAACGCGATAGCCCGAAAACACCCAGGCACCTGGAAATAAACAAATATTCACATCGCCCTCCTAAGTAGCTCTCTCATAAAAATATCACAAAATGCTACCTAGAGGGTGCCGGCTCGTCGCGGTTGCCACCATAACCGCCGCCACGTCTCGAGCCACGATCATCCGCGCGTGACGATCTGCGGGGAGACCTGAAAAATCAGGATTATCTGGAAGCTTGAAGAAAGGATAATTGGAAGTTGGGAGGAGGTTGGAAACAGATTAACTCCAAAAAGTACAAATAAACTCACTTTGCCGGACTTGGACTTCTCACGCGTCGCCGATTCTCGTGCGAGCCGCTGCGGCTTCGGCTGCGGCTCGGACCGCGGGAGTCACGCTAAAAAAAAACGAAATTTAGAACGCCGAAAAACATTCTTTACCCCGGTTTGGTAATAGTAAAGTCTATTCTACGCAAAATAATGTCAAAAAACAAACCTTCGGACTGGGGGTGTACGAGCGCGGCATCGCTTTCTGAAAAAAGAGGATATTTTGGTATTTGAACGATTTAATAGAATGGAGAAACAAATTCCCAAGCAGATTAATCAACCCCGTTCCCGCAAACCCCTTCAAATCGAATAGCATCGCGTTGGGGGCAAGGGATAGCGATCAGGAAAAGGGAGAGACGAAAAAGAAAGACAAAAAAAGTAGAGGGCTACAAAGGGCTTGAAATAGTGAATGAAAGTCGCTTCGGAATGGAGGGAAAGAAACTTGTAGCAGATGCGCTTTGACCTGCAGATGATACTGAAGGGGTGGTGGTATCTAATCGGCATTAATAGTTATTGGCGCTAGTAATATAATTCCGGACTTTAGTTTCTCCTTAGCGGTTCCAATTGGCCTAGTAATCTAATATAAAGTGTTTTACATAGTTTTTAGTAAGTTTTAACTATATCTAAAGGAGAAAATCTTTAATATGTTAGAAAAATATTTGAAGTCGAAAATTTGGTTAACTTGGGTCGAAAAAGCCCGGTTTTCGAATCATAATTGAATTTTGTAAAGTTCGGACGTAGCGTAAATAAAAACACATACGCTGATCATAAAAAAAATTAGGCTTGCGCCGAAAAAAAGTTGCTCCCCGCGAATCCTAAAGTGCCAACAAATCGATAGACAAATTGTAGACATATTATCGCCAAACAAAAGCGTCATTACAGTCAAACTTGGAGCGTGTTGTATAGCAAATTTTATTGAACGAAAAACATGAAACAATCGATTGAACAACAAGGTAACAAACCATCGACAACAACGGGTGGGGGAGCAAACTGAAAATCAAATAACAACAACGAACAACGAAAAAGATCTGAGGTGGTTTTCAATTGGCCACGCGCTCCACCCACTCCTCGGTGATGGTGAACACGTTCTGCGAGGTGAGCTTTTGTTTCGACTTTTTCTAAATTGCAAGATGAGTAATTTGATCACAACAAACCTGCGCAAACTTGGTCACCTCTTGCTGGGCGCCCCTGCCGGTCAGCGAGTCGGCGCCGGCGTGTTCGAGCACTTTCCAGGGCTTCCTAAAAACTAATTTTTGGCTTTAAAACCCATGGAATCTGATTGAGAGACTGTGGAGGGCTCTCAAAGGATCCAGAAACCTGTCCAAAAAAACCCACACGACCGTCATCTTTGCATAGGAATGCGTGTCGGGCGGTGGGAGACCCTTTAGCATATTGTTGGCAAACGCGCGTACTTCTGGGGCCCGGCCGTCCTGAAAAAAACAGGCGTACTTAGATAAGCTTAAACCCCTTACGACGTGTAGTTTTCGTAGGAATGGCCGTGCGTCACTTCCCATAGCCCCGCTGATGTCCGGGTCGTCCATCGATGGGGCGTAGATGGACGTTATACCTGGCTAAAAGAAGGAATTCAGAAAATGCCAGAAAAACTGACCCCGGTCTCGTCGTCCTCCAAAAGCGCCGACAGGTTGGGGTGGGACTAAAACAAGGTTGTGCTGATGATGGGTTGTCGATCGGAACTTTGAAATTCGGAATTTCGAGTTTTTAGAACCTTCAGTTTTTACAGGTTCAACAAACTGCGAATTTTCAGAATCTCGACATTTCAGTTCTGGACTGTTAGCGGGGGGTTGGGGGATTTTAGCAGGGAGAAACCAAGTTTTTTACAGTAATTCTGTACCGGCGGGCCCTAGAACAAAACATAAGAAATTCTGATTGCATTTCAAATAGTTTTTAGATATAAACAGCGCCAAAAAATTTATAACAATGTTCGAACTTTCGTGGCTTTCACAAAAATATATGAACAATGACCAAAAAAAGTCAAAATTTCGAATTTTCAGAATTTAAAAAAATGTCATAACTTTTTAGCAGGCAAAAACCACTAAAAAAACCATAAAAATACCGCATATATTATCAACAGGTATTGCTGAACAAACAAAAAGTAGTTCCCCTGCTAAAACGGTGATCCTGAGAATTGGGGATTCTGAAAATTCGAGATCCCGATTTTAGACTTCACAACTTTTCGAAATTCTGAAATTCTAACAAGTCCTGACAATTTGTAAGTCCTGATTTTCGAGAGTCTCTTACAATGAAAAACGAGCGGCACAACGCCAGCAGCACCAACGCCGGCCGGTCGTCGAAGAGCACGGCCATGCAGAGGAGTCGCTTGAAGAAGGAGGCCACTCGTGTCACGGGCACCTGGAAAAAAACAGGGTATAATTTTTCTTAGCTCAAGAAGCTTCACCTGCTTCTTGCGCACGTTGAACATGATGTCGAGCGACTTGGCGAGCATCAGCACTTGGTTGAGCAGCACCTCTAAAAACATAGATTTAATGGGTGACAATGGAAAAAAAGGATTTGCTATCAGTTTGTCGAAATTTAATTTTATCGTAATTTCAATTTGTCGAAATTTTATATTTTGATCCTTCTCAATTTCAACAAAATGGAAATGAGCGCAAAAGTGTCCAAAAAGCACTACTCACCCGGGTCCGTCTCGAACGGCAGCGTGTTCAGCAGGCGATACATCGTGCGATAGAATCTAGGAGCAGGGGATCAGTCCAGAAGCTCGTAACGTACCTGCAAGGGTCGACATTCAGCACTTGGCCCTGCCCGGAGAGGATGACAAAGACGGTGTTGATGCATTGGAGCCGGTCGATCAAGCGGAGATGCTAGAAAAAAAGAGCGTTTGCAGGTGAGGCTAAAATCGTACCTTCTGGTCGACCAGATCCTCGAGGCACTTGATGATGTCCTCCAGGAATTCAACGTTCAACAGATGCGCATATTTCGAAAGTCCGGCGAGTACCTGATCACAAAAATTAGGGGTGCTTTTGCATTATCGGAGGAGGTTAAAAAATCGTATCCGTATCTTTTCCGTATCTTTCAAATTTAAACCGACGTGTTTCTAAAGTTTTTTTTACTATTGCTTAAGTAAAAACCAACCAAATTTTTACCAGAAATACAAAAAATGCAGATTGTCGACCGAAATAGCCGTTGTTTACTCAAATTTCGACTTGTTGGATGTTTTTAGATAGTTTTTCTAGTTGAAAAACAGTTTTATTTTATTAAACACACTATTTTTTAGGACAATAAAACCTACCGGTTCCAGACAATAGAGATTCGGCATGCGCTTCAGGATCGAAAAGTACACTTGGAAGACGTGCTTCATTGATTCGGTCGCCTATAGAAAAATCGTTGGGCCCGTGAAAGGTCACAAACCATTTTCAGCTTTGAAGTAATACTTTCCGCCGCTTCCACTTCCTTCAGGTCACTTTCCAGTTTCTTGATTTGCTTGTCAAACTGAAAACAAACGGAACAAAAAAATTTTTCCGGGTGATTTCCAATACCTTTTTGGCCGTCTTATTCTTGCGCTCCTTCTTGATCTGGTACTTCTTCGCGATCAGCCGGTCCTTATCGTTATTCTTCTTGTCCGAAGCGACTTCCTAGACAGCGATAATTCGAACCTATTCGACTTCTACCCACCTTGATGGTCAGCGATAAAAATGTTCGCAACAGTGACGGTGATGCGGCCATCGGCTTCTTGCGTACCAGGTCGGCAATTGTCTAAATAGCATAATAAAGCTTTGCAAGGGCCAGACGCACCTTGCAGGCAAAACTCGTAATCTTCAGCGAAACGTCTCTCGCGAAAAGCTGCGAAATGACGGCGCACACGTTTTCAACCGTCTACATAAAAACTTTTTAAGATACGCATGCAACTCTACCTTTGCATGGCTGCTAAGCGTCAACCGGACGAGCGTCGTCACAATATTGTTGGCGTAGTTGAAATGCGGGGCGCCAAGGAGCAGTCTGAAACATGAGTCATTTAAACGGACCACGGCCACGATACCGCCCCATCGACTTCACGGCAAGGACGGCAAATTTGTGGGAGAACACCTTCTCGTCCCAGGTGTTCCGTTTCTGAAGCAGGCGATTTGACTGCTTCTCCAGGTATTGCAACAGCTTCACGTAATATCGGAGCAGCGTCTCTTCGAACGTGACGAGCTTGCGGGTTTCTTTTTTCAGCTTGGCCCCGCCGGTTTCCGTCTCGGACATTGGTCGGATCGGGTAGCCGGGGATCAGATCGAGCAACACCTGAATGTTTCTTTACCAAACGAGTCGAATTCGGGCCCCAAAAATCGATAAAAAACTTACTTTAACCATGTGGGCCATCGACAATTGTTGCACTTGTTCGCGCACCAGAGAATGCTGATTCTCACCCTTGCACATCGACAAAATCTCGCGTAGCTTGTGAATCTGAAAGTAAATTCGTAGAAATTCGGTAACAAAATCTCCCCCACATTTTCTTGCGGGTTGGCGGTTAGCGCTCGCTCGTGCCGGCGGAGCTCATCGATTGCGAGTTGCACCAATTCGGCGTGCTTCTGGTGCAGTTGGGCGCCGTGCAGATGCGAGAAATCCTTAAAGAAATTTGTAACTATCTCGAGAGCCCGCTCACCTCCTCCACGAATCTGGGCTTATCGTCGGACAAGTCGTTCTCGAACTTCACCTGGCCCCCCTCGTCCGCAGCTTCTTCTTTGATCTCCTTTGTGCGTGTGGGCCTGAGGATTGTGCCATCGCTCAACTAAACAAAAAGATGATTGAAAACGGTCTCAAGTCCAAACCTTGATGGGCAACATTTCCTCCTGATCTTCGGCAAGACCATCATTGAATTTTCGGCGCTTTTCTCCTTCCTTCTCGTCGTCGCTTTCATCTTCTTCTTTGACTTCTAGAATGAAAGGAATTGAATTTTGCCGTTCTGAGCCTAAAATTTAGATAGCTCCCCAGCGAGCTATTATCGTTTCAAAACGTTCTAAAACAACGCCCTACTTCTCGCGTCGTGTCTCCGCTTCACCGCTGCAAACGGCGTATTGTCCCAGTCAATATCCGCGTCAAGCATGTCCAGCGGCAAGATGTCGTCCTCATCCTCGTCTTGGAACTGCCGCTGACGCTCCGCCACCCAATCGTCTTCAATCTAAACAATATATAAAAATCCGCGCTGGGCCAACGTTACGTTGAGCGCTTTTTGCAGGCTGTGCTTCGACTTCTCCGCGTCGATCGCCTTGATCTTGTCGCGAACATGGCGCTTCAATTTGCCCTTTTTCTCGAGCCCATGCAGACGGCGGCCGGCTTTTTTGTTCTTCTTTCGTTGCGATACTTCTGCGGCGTCGGGCTTTTGCTTCGTCATTCCTATAAAGTGGATATAGAATGATATTGCCAGTTAATGCGCTTGGTTCATAATTTAAAATTCATATGAGCAAGAAGAAATAAATAAAATTAAAGCGAAAAACCTTTTACAAAAAATCTGAAGTAATTTTGCATTGCATAGCGTGATGGGTCCTCAAGGGGGTGTGGTAGTGCCGAGGCCTTTCCACGAGATAGCGAGCCGCCTTCGAAGCCATGCGAAAGGCCCCCAGTGCTCCCAACCTGCAAGCTTGTGTTGTCCAATACCCCCGCTTCAACAGAATTTGGACCTATTAAACCCTGAGCCCAAGTTTTGATACAACCCTCTGATGGTTAGATTGTTTAGGTTGCATCGCTAAAATCGTGTTCCCAGTAAAACACTGCCGGATTTATTTAGGTGCACTTATGCGATAGGTGATTGCTTCTGGACGGGTGTCGTGCGACGATGGTGCGGCTTTTTCAGCTGGATGGTCCCATTTTGGTGCTTAGCAGCCGGGGGGTCGGTCCGGTTGCTGTGTGATGGGCCTGAACAACTTGCGTAACGAAAAAAAGCCACTTCAAGCGCCGATCATCTTTAATACGTACTGCTCACTGGTGGTGTCGGGAAAGACAGTTGTCTTCTTGCCCCATCCAAACCATCCCTGTTGGACACCTTTGCACAAGCCGCAAGTCTGTGCGCAGAGACGCTTCGACAGCACTTCAGGCGCTATTTCGGAATAGGGGACCCACTTTGATTGTACCAAAACTGGGGTTTTTGCGATGCTTTCTTGGATAGTTTTGTGCGCTGGTTCCGAAAAGAACACCATACTAACTTTAAAACCTAATATTTTCACACAAAAAATTGATTTTAGTTTAATGGGCTTCTAGGGAACCTGGCGGCGCAGTCCCGACTGTTGGCTACAATACACTCCTAGCTCCGTTTTTCAAGCTGAAAACGCATGCATAAATGATGCTAAATGCTAGTAAGCCCGATCTTCGATTCATTGAGACCAAGCCTAGGCCAGCCAGGTGAATCTGACTGAAGTCAAGCTCTAGCCGAAAAATATAATAACCCAAGCGGGTTGCCTCACAATTGTGCTGGCTAAGCCAAGACCGCCCGCGCTGTCCTATAAACATCTTATAAAGATAAAATATTTTGTACAAATGTGCGTTTTTACGGGCTGGGATACCGTTTTTCAGAACAAGCGCACAAAATTACACCTGAAAAAGTGGTTTTTAGAGTAATCAAAGTGGGTCCCCTATTCCGAAATAGCGCCGCACTTCATTCATTGTGGGGGCGGCTGTCGAGCAGAGCCCCCCCTTTCATGAGGAGCCCACACCTTTAAATGGCGTGTTTGGCCTAATGGCCCCGATGAGCACCACAACTCACCCACGGGCCAAATCGCGGCAAACCAAACCCAGTTTCTTCTCCATGTTCAGATCATCTGTATATGCGCAAACGTAACAGTAGCCAAATCAGAGCACTAAACCTGCCGCCACAGCAACCAAGAATAGCGCCACCGACAAGAATATGACCTTAAAGAAGAACATAGCAAGCTGTAGCAGGTAAATTCCGACAGGATGATAGCCCGACGGTATATATAACCAAGCTGCTGTTGTCAGGCGCAAAGCACGCCACTAATAAAGCAAATATTTTCCGCCCGGAGCGATACACTGGAAATCAACGACGCCAATGACATGTCCGGGTAAATAAGACTACCATGATAGCGCGCCGACAAAAAGGATGAGTCTATAAAAAAATCTTGGAAATTAAGAAATCACTTTATTTGTGAAGAAACATGACCCGCTAACGCATTCAAAATTGTAAGCATCACACACAAAAGGCCAGTGGCAAAACATAATCACAATGCGATGGTTAACTTTCAAGGGGTGAGTTAACGATAGCCGCTCGCTTACTTCTTGACGCCCAGTCCGGAAGCGTATTTGGCGAGGTCGTCGTCTAAAACAAAAAAGAGGATGCAGTGAATCTCAATCACAAACCTGGCACGCGCCCACGATACTTGGCCAGCACTTCGTTGCCTTTTTCGATTCGCTGCTGATCTATGTTGACCCAGAGGAAGCAGTGACCACATCTCTGCGGGCACTCCTTGTCGTTCGGATGTTTTGGGTGGCTAAATTAATCCAATTATGCGTAGTCCTATGCAGCCAAATCCTAGGAACGAGATGCAACAAAATGTAATCTTTACTTGCAGAAATGGTCGTAACCGGCGATGGTCGCATCACAGACGTAGCATTGGAGGGCCCCGCAGCGGCATGTCATCTTGTTGCAACCCTCATCCTTTTGGAAGGCTTGGTTACAGCGCTTGCACTGGCGGACGAAGATGTTGGACAGATCTTCCTCTCTAAAAATCAAAGTTATACAATTGTACAAGCGCAACAAACAATTGCAGACGAAGAACGTCCTCCTTACTGAGCCCGCTTTCCTTAGCCTCCTCGCATTTCAGTCCCATGTGTGAGCTCCATTTGATCTTACACAACCTAGAATCTATTCAGAAGCTAGATAAAAAGCAATACCTGCAGAAAGAAGCACGGCATTTCCTGCAATCGAAAACTTTGTTGACTTCAACCGGATCGCAAAATTCTTGCGCAAACGAGCAGAAAACGCAACTGAAATCGTCAACGCCAAGTTACAAAGGCATAAGGGATGACTCACTCTTCGAGGGTCATACCGCAAGCAGCGACGGCAGCACGAGCGATAGCCGTTTCGAGTTTACGTCGCATTTGCTTCTCGCCCGACGGCAGTTTGCGCATGACCTCAGCTTAAATTGAACAATTTTTGAATAAACCGGAATGTCCACACCTTGCTTCAATACATTCGTGCAACTAGAATCCATGCAGCGAAGCCCAGTGCCATCACTCGAAATCGAGGCGATCTCGCTGACTGCCGCTCCAACGTACCCCTTAAGGCATTCAAAGCAGAAACGATGAGTTTCGCCTAAAGTAATATTATTGAAGGGACAAGGCAACCCAACCTCCTTCATGAGTAGCCGTGCACTCAATCGATCGGCTGGTATATTCTTCATTGAAGCAAACAGCGCACTCGAACATATCGGCCTGAAAAAAACCCAGAATTATTAACATACAGAACACACTTTGGTCAGTCTTAATTTGCAAACATAATCTTACCTTCGGCAGTAAACCTTCCAAGAAAGCGAGAGGAGCCATAAACCCCGGTGTTGGGTTATTTGCACTCGGATTCGCTTCCGCCTTCACGCGTAATGGTCTGTGGAACGCCTTGGTCCAAGCGGCATACTCTGCACGACGTCTTCCAAAAACCGATCTCCTGTCGCGTTCGGCCGCTTGAACTAAAGTACACAACCATCATGGTAAAATAGAGATAAACTTACTGTGATTTATGAAAAGCTGTTCCACCCGCTCTCGACCCGCAGAATTTTCACGTGAATATAGGAACATAGCGAGGAGTGCATTGTGATGGTTGAGTGAATATTCACATAGCTTGGTCTGCGCAGTAGCCAGGATCTAAAAAAACGTCGACACACCGGAAAAACGACTGACATTGGGGGCCAGTCGGCGAAGGAAGGCTTTTTCGTGCCAATTGAGCGCTAGCGGCTCTCGCCCCGCGGCAGGCATGTTGGCGTACGCATCCTGAAGTCGCTGTTCCAATTCGGCATATATTTTTGCCAGAGTTTCACGACTCGGCTTCTCGAACTCCGTCACTACGGGTTGAACGCCATCATCAACATCGTCATCACTAAAAGAGACGTGTGATCGCAGAAAGCGACTACCTCTCATCATCATCGATGTTTTGAAGGCTGATGTCTTGAATCCGGTCTGAGCGACGCATAGGCGGGTGCACACGTTCATCAGTGACGGCATCGACGAAGGCACGTGCGTCCCAGCCCGACCTCAGGAATCGATGTATGAAGTTGACCTCGATCTTTGGGTAGATGTCGAGCTGAAAACAGGATATAAGCAAGTTCAGACCAAATAGACTAAAAGAGCAACTATACCCACAATTTTAGCAGTCTCTCCAGCGATATCGACTTGAGGAGGCGGAGGCGGAGGCGTGGCTGGCGGCTGAGCTGGAAGTTGATCTCCCGGTAGTACAGCTGGAGCTGCAGGTACTGGAGCGGGCGGTAGGGCAGCAAGTCCTTGTTGAGCCGCTTGAGCTGCTTGCGCTCTTTGATCTTGCAGTATCTGGACGACGCGAAGTCGTGCATCCATTCTAAATGTAATTTTTAGGAAAGTCTGGTTTCAATAACAATAAATCGAAATAGTCGATGAGTGGAAGGCGCCCCCGAAAACGCAAGCAACACGCACGCGCCATGTAAACAGGTAAATTGATGCGCCCGAGCCTATTAAAGGGAGCCCACGAGCAAAATCTCCGAAAATAGAAAAAGAAGAGTGAATAGAACTGTACAAAGATGATTGGCAGGTTAGCGTTAAACCTTATTTTTGAAGCCCCATACCTAGGCGGTGGAACAATCCGAAAATTCGGCGTCTAATTGCGATAGCCAGAAAACTCAGCAGCATGCAGCGAAGTAGAGAGTACCACGGGTTCAGCGCGGGGGACGAGCAGCAAGAAAAATCTGTGCAACCCAGTAGGAAGCAGAGTAGGAAAGTAAAAATTTCCTCAAATTCGCGCCCCCAATGATCGGAAAGAAAACACCGAAAAGCAGCGGGCGGATCGCGGCGAAAAAAAAGAATGTGTAAAATGCGAGAACTTCCTTCCATTGTTCCGCGCGACACACAACTGCGGTGGCTACGGTGGGTTACGGTAGCCGACCCATGGTTTATTACACCATGTTAACCCCAGCAGTACGCGGCACGCCAAACGACACCCGGCGGGCCTTTCAAAACCCGCCCGCCCGCACGAGATCCGCCCCCTTTCCCGCACATACATGTTCAGCCATGTCGAAGCTTTGGGGCCCCTTTTGGCCATTTCCGCTGTTTTTGAGGGCAACCCGTATTTAACGCCCCTTCACGCCCTTTCGCGCCCTCCTGTATTTCGCGCCCCCTGTAAATAAAGCCCCCCTGTATTTAACGCCCTTCTGTATTTAACGCCCTCCAAATGACCACGAAAAGGGCGTTATTTACAGGAAAAAGCTCGTTTTGCAGGGCGTTATTTACAGGAGAGCGTTAAATACAGGGGGCGTTATTTACAGGAGGGCGTGAAGGGGCGCGAAAGGGGCGTTAAATACGGGTTGCCGTTTTTGAGTCCATTAATACATCCACGACTTGTTTAATTCGGCCCTTTGAGCAAAGCTATCAAATTTCAACCGCGCGCGAGTCTGTTTCAGGTTTTCTTTTCCTTTTGGCAACAGGGTTTTTGTATCGAATTCACCTTTCCTGTCTTCGTTTTTTTATTGCTTTCCACTCCCCTTATTCGACCTGATCGCCAATATTTACAGAATGCCCGCGATCGTCCCTGCCGACGAGATCGAGCAATTCCAGAAATACGCCGACGAAAATGGCCGGATTCAACTGAGCGCTGGCTTCTTCCAGGTGTGCAGCAAAGTTTGCGATTATTATCCCTTTTCTTTAGAAAATGTTCTCGCGCGGGGGCAACGAGACTGGCTACCAAATTCTGCAGATTTACGTATGGTTACGGTTATTCAATAACGCCCTGCTGTTTTAGCAATTGAAGTCGAACAACCAGGAAAATTTCTGTGGCCGCGCTCGCTGCTCGGATGGGATGTTCTTCACATCTTGTGAGTTCTACCCTGGTCTTTTTTTTTATTGGTGTTTAGGCGTCTACTTTGACGCGAGCCTGAAGGAGCAGCTCGAGAACGATCATATGTTCGACTCGACCTGCTCTCCGCTGATCGCCGCAAAGAGCTACCATTTTTCGAAGGACACCTCACTGGGAGGGTTTGTTGTTTTTTAAGCGGTTCTAGTCTCTTTTAGCGGCCTCAAGACGCCGATCGTCATCACCGAATACGAGCTGATCGTGAAGGACAGTCCGAGAAACGAATCTGCCACTAATTTGCCCGCCACAGTCGAGGCCGTTAAGGGCTACACGGGGTATCATGGAAACCCGGTGAGATTTTTTGCGCTGTGTACGTCAGAGATTGAAATTTTGGGTTCTGGACCGTTAGCGGGGGAACCATTTTCCGTCTTTCCATCTATGCCTGTCTGTCGTTGATACATTATGAATTTTTTACAGTGTTTTTAGTAGTTTTCGATTTCTAGAAAGTTGCTAGATGATTTTTTTTGGCCGAAAGTCGTAAATTTTTGTTTTTTTTATAGTGTGTTCAAATCTAAAAACAGTGTAAAATGCTATAAAATGATTTATTGTTTGTTATGGGGCCATAGAGGCTCACTTGGGAAAATTTGGTCCCCCCTAACAGTGCAGAACCAAATTTTGTTCAGAACTTTACGCTTATCGAATGAGTTTTGTCACGATGCTAAAAATCATCCTTTAGGCCTACGTCTCGTTGAAGCTGCCAAACGCTGACCAGAACGACAGTTTCGAGGAGTCTGAGCCACCCCGGAAACGTGAGCGCCTTGTTTATATTTTTTTTGGGCGGCTTGGGTGCTACGTCGGTTTCCATCATTCCCGTAGTGTGAAATGGACACGATCGAGCTGCCGATCGATCGACCAAAGGCGCCTGAAATTGTTGAAAACGCTGACACTATCGCGTACCTATTCTCACTTGTTCCATGGCTATTTTTTATGGGCATTGAGTACGCGGTGGTGATTCTGCTGGTGGCCCTGATTGGCTACGTCTGGTATTTCTACACTCGGCTTGCCATTTCGCCTTGAGCCAGGTGCTTAAAATTATTATTTTGTTTTATCAAAAAAATTATTAAATCTTTCTTGATGGGTGGTCGAGCCGGGGATAAAATTTCTTGTCTTCTGTGTTCAGCACAATAATACTGGCTTTTTTTAGCTACGGCGGCGCCCCAGATCCGTCACCCTCCGGCTCGCCAGGATTCAGGCGGCTCCGCCACTGTGACGCCGATTGCCGCTATCACGCCTTACATCAACAAGTGCGTTTTTTTACTTCGGTGGATGATCTTATTTTAGGTGGCGCATCCTGGGCAAAGTGACGAATAAGCAAGACATGCGCACCATTACCTCGGCGGCGCGCGGTCAGATGAAGGTAACGATTTGAAAAACCGTTTCGTGGCTCTCTCTCACGCTCGCTCTTCTCCTGCAAATTCTACATCCTTAGGTGCTCAACTTCGACCTGACCGATGATCGTGGCACCACAATTCGCTGTGCTTCCTTCAGCGAGGTTGCCGAGAAGGTCAACCAGAATATTCAATTACGCAATGTAGGTTGTACTTTTGATTTTTTTGAACCTGTTATGTCTGCATCAAAATTTTCTCGAGATTTCATCTTGTTGAAATTTTCAGATAGAATTCGGGGACTTTCGGGAAAATTTCATGGTAAATTCAACACATTGGATCTCCAAATTCAAAAAAAAATGTCGACCATCTTATTTCCGACATTCTGATCGTTATCCGATCCCTTTCCAGTCGTACTACCTGACGAACTGCACCGTCCGCCCGGCAAACAAGCAATTCAACGCGACCGGCCACGACTACGAGCTGACGATCCGCAACGCCGACGATCTGGTCCTCTGCTTGGACCATGAGATCCCGGAACCTAAACTGACGCTGAGGCCCGTGCTGCTCGACAAGCTCGCCCAGCACACCAACCAGCTCGTCGACGTTCTAGCCCTCATCGACGCGGTGGCCCCATTAAATGAGGTATTCTAATATCTTTTTCGTAGCGCTCTTAACAATCTGTGAAATCCATAAATTTATTTCAGATTATGAAAAGTTCTTTTCCCATTTTACTCACCCCTTTTCAGTTCACCGCCAAAAGCGGCAACGAGGTCGTGAAGCGTGACGTTAGCCTGATCGACGACACCGGCACGATGGTCACGCTGACACTGTGGGGCGACCAGGCTCGCGAATTCGAAACTAATCCTGGCCAAGTGATCGGCATTCACGGGGCCAGGGTCAAGGAGTTCAATGGCGCTTTGTCCATCTCGGCCGGCCAAACGATGCAATGGAACCCGGAGATGTCGAGGGTCCATACGCTGCTCGATTGGTGGGCCAACGCTCGCAATTACGTACGTAGCATAACATTTGCTCGTTTTATGTTGTAATTCCAGTGCCAGCCCACCTCAATCTCGGCCGGTGTCTCGCGAGGTCCGCGTCTGGGTAAGATATTTTACGCAGGCTTGTATCTACCTTGTTTTTTCAGAACGCGATCTCACGCTTCTCGGCACGGCCACGGCCCTCAACTACGGCAAGGATTCGGAGAAGGGCCAATACTTCTCGGTGGTCGGTTTCTTCCGCGACATCAAGCAGGACAATGCCCTCTATCAGGTGAGCTGCTCAAACTTATTGTAATTTTCGGCCTTTTCCAGGCTTGCCCCAACGAGGGTTGCCAAAAGAAGGTGATCGCCGAGCACAACCAGTATCGCTGCGAGAAGTGCAACAAAGTCATGGACACGTTCAAGTGGAACATGATTGTTCATGTAAGTTTCCTTCTGGTATACACATGTGTGCGCTTTTAGGCGGAAATCTACGACTCCACGAACCTGGTCTGGGTGTCCATGTTTTCCAAGACTGGCGAGCAGATTCTCGGAACGACGGCCCAGGAGCTTGGTGATTTGCGTGAGAATAATGTGCGTCATTTTTCCACATTTTTTAAAAATTTGTTGGTGACTTGAAGGGTTTTTTCTTAAAAATAATGTGTCTTTATTTCTCGTCGTGTTATCGGACCTGCTTATTTTAGGAAAAAACGAGATTGGTTTATTTGATTGTTTTTAGCAAGCTGAATACGAGGCCGTCTTCCAGCGCATCCTCCATGTGCCCTACCAGTTCCGTCTGCGCGCCAAAGCCGAGTTCTATAACGTAAGTTTTCTCTAGGCCTTTCGTGGCTTCACGATTTGTTCAATTCTTATCGTTAATGCGTGCAAGAGCGTCAACCCAATCTCCACTTTCAGGAGGAAGAACGGATGAAGTACAGCGTCGTCTCGGCCGAGCCCGTCGACTGGGACACACTGAAGGGTTGCTGGGAACGGACGCTGAAGCAGCTGAAAACCGTCGCCGACGCCAAGGAGGAAATGATGGAATAGTTGATCTATGCTTTTGATTGTGCCTTACCTCATTTTTATGTTGTACCCAATAGCCTTGACCGTTTTCCTTCATGCCGGTTCCCGCTGGCCCCTAAACCCCAGCTTTTACCATCACCTTCCCGATTTTCCTCGCCTAGTAGTACATTCTGATCTCGTGGCCTCCGCCTATGTTATGCCTCTACTGTCGTTTCGGTGACCGATAAAATGTTTATTGCTTTTTAGAGAATGTTTCTTTGCTGTTTTTCACGTCCCTGGTCCAATAATTTTTATTTACAATTAAATATCGACCAACAATAATACTATTTAGGTGTTGGGCAAAAAGACACAATTTTGCGAGGGGATGATTTGAGATTCACTAGGGTAATATCGGTAGCGCGTGGAAATGTGAGATCAGGGTTTGGCGGAAAAGCTCGACAACAAGGTGGGCAAAAATGGCAAACAAGGGAAAGGACAATATGTACAGGATAATACTGAGCCTTATTCTTGATGAAAAAGGCAGGGTGAAGAGCCGGCTCTTCTGATAGTAGAAAAAAAAGAGGGAAAAAATAGAATATATCCCAACTAAAAAGTCTGAGACAATTGTGACTTTCAGCGATGACTGGGGTAGGAATCAGGATTTTTCGCCCATTTCCAGGTGACTAGACCGGGCGAAAAACTGTATTGAAGCTTCCGGTACGTTGGCTTCAGCGCCCCTTTAGAGCGAAACCTTTCGGGGCACGTCGACCGGCTCGGGCTTCTTGATGACGGCGCCGATGTGGGATTGGCGGCGGTCGGGGCACGAGTCGATCAGGGCTTCTGCAAAGCGGATTTATTGGTTGTATTTTTGGATGATACGTTTTAATCTGCCCCCAAAAAACCTTAAGGATTTACGGCTATAAAAGTATCGCTAACAAACCTTGAGAAGAGGCGGGGGTGATGTAGATGTTCACGCGGTGGCGCGGGTCGATGGCGGGCTTGGAGTGGCGCCTCTGGTAGTCGATCGACTCGCGGCGGACGGCGTCATTGAGGTGTTCGTGCGTTTCGGGGCTCAGTTGGAAGTTGGGCGACTTCTCGATGCCGAACGACTCGCCGACGAGGCGGAGCAGGGTGGAAATCTTGGGCTGCATGGTTGCGGGGTGTTTTCTGCAAAATGGCAAGGATTATTGGGTAGGTCGGGAGAAAGAGAGAGAGAGAGAGAGAGAGAGAGAGAGAGAGAGAGAGACAGAGAGAGATAGTGTATATTTTGAAATTGGGACGATTTAACGGAATTAAATTGGACTAAAACGTAAACTTTTACACTATTTAGCGTATTTTTATAGTTTTGACATTTTAATATCGACTGAAAAGCGGTAAATTTAAAAGTAGTACTCTCAAATTTCTCGCTTTTTAATAGGTCATAGATTAATAGATTTTAATAAATACTAAATAACAAAATTTTCTCATTTAATAAGGTATATTTAGCGGAATCACCAAGGAAAAAGAGATATTCAGAAAAAATAACGGAAAGCCCGAGGTTCCTAGAACAATGGCAGTGGCAGAAGAATAGCAGAGCGGGGAGGATGATGTGGTGCTCACCCTCGGGCTCCCCGCGTTTATATGTGGCAGCCAAATTGGTTGGGGGAGGAGTTGCGGGTTCTCTGATCGAATCAACCGGAGGGGTGGAGTTTTGGTCCAAACACGAGAGCACAAACTCCCCCCACCCGGCTCCGAACCCCACTACTCACAGACTAGAAACACACGGTTTCTACCCCCAGCAGAGAACAACGGAACGGGGAGCATGACAAGACCAAAATCTCACCCACCCCCAAATTAACGGAATTTTTCGCCGGATTGGGCAATCAAAAGGCTCAAACCCCGAAATATCGACACGCGAAACCCCGACGTGGAAAATGCCGACATCTAGCATACCGAAATTGGAAAATCCCGACAACCAAAGAATACGTTAGTCAAAATGCCGACAAGTGAAATTCCCGTCTTCCGGAATCCGCTAGCCAAAATGCCGACGAGCAGAAAGACCGACAGCCGAATTTTAAAAATACCGGCGTCGAAAACAGGCCAATCAGCCACGGACAGCCAAAATACCGAAAGCCAAATTCCCGACATTCGGAATCCCCTAACCAAAATGTCGACACACAGAAATGCCGTCAGCCAAAATTCAAAAATACCGACAGATCAAATCAGGTTAGTCAAAATGCCGACGAATGAAAGCGCCGATGACCAAAATACCGGCTTTGGAATCTCGATTTTGCCCTGTCGGTATTTCCGGCCGCAGTGCCACGATCCCTTTAAAAGTTCCAAAAACCATTTTTCGATTTTTAAGCGAATTGGCTCATTTATGGCTTATAAGCGAAGGTATGATTTTAGTGCGTCGAAAAACGTCTTTTCTGCCCCCTCCGAAATCTGTCAAATTTCCAATTTTTACTGCCCCTTCCCCCGGAATTTTGGCCGGAAATCACTGATCAATGAGCGCCGCTGGGTTACGGTAGGTAGCTACGAGTCACACATTAGCATTTCGTCATTGTTCTTCGCGCTGCCGCGCCACGGACACAGGGTGGTTTTGTCCAGGAAAACTTGGGCCTCCCCGAAGAGGAGGTGGAGAAAGAGATTATGCTCGCACACAACCTCCTCAAATATTTTTAGGGAGGGTGACAAACCCCACCTTCAAATCCCATTAGCCTTTCGGGACTGTACCTTGTGTACAAAAAAAGGTGGAAAAACGAAGTTCCTATGGACGAAAATAGCGCGGAGGGTACGGTAGCGCACCGGAAATGGGTGCGAAAAAGGTACAAATCAATTTTTTAAAAATTTAGAAAGTCGATTCATCGAGTTAAAATTCTCCCGATTTCCTAGATTTATGGCAATGACTACGGGTTACGGTATACCGACCGGAAACAGGTGTGAAAAGGTGAAATATTCGGTTTTCAAACGACTCCAAAATTCTTTTTTTTCCAAAATTCCAATATTCCAAAATTTTTCTTGATGATCTTAAACCTACAAAATTACTGTAGAAACTCGTCCGAAAATAGAAGAAAACGGCGAAGTTCAAAAAAAAATTCAGAAAATATAAAGCAAAAATATTAGGGTATTTTGGAGGTTTTGAAACGCTTTTAGTCATACTAGCCACCCCCAATATTGCCATTATATACTTTTCAGCAAGCTAAAGGTCTTGCTCATTTTCCAGGAACCTCGGGGAAAGCGGGGGAAAGAGAGAGAGAGAGAGAGAGAGAGAGAGAAAGAGAGAGAGAGAGAGTGAGAAAGCGGGGCTGCCGTTTAGCCAACACCCGCCGATTTCCTTAGTTCCAATTTTTCCCGGAAAATGAGCAACACCTTTTGGAATGGTCTGTGTGCTCCGGAACCGGGTGATGAGTCATTTAAGCCTGAGAATGCATCATGAGAAATTTAAAAATGCGTTTTTTTCATTAAATATGATTAATTTAAGTGAAGACGCTGCAATATTTAAGTTTTAAACTTATTATTTAGGTTGAATTCAAAAGCAAAAATTTTAGCCTTTTTCCTTTTCATAGCTTTAAAGGGACAGGCAAGGCATAGCTACGCAACTTTCTGGCTATGGATTCCCTAGGATTCCATAGACCCAACTTTTTTGATTGCGGAATGGATTCCGACTCCTTTTTCGCCGGGGGCCATGATTTTTCTTGCCTTGCACGGCCCTTTAAAGCTGCCAAGATTCGTCGGGATTTGTCGTGATTTGTTCTGTCGGCATTTACCCTCACATTTTGGTTGTCGGTATTTTCGCCTTCTACTTTTGCTTTCGGAAATCGAACATCCGGATTTTAGCTGTCGGCATTTTGGCATGTCGGCATTATCACTTTCAGGATCTTGGTTGTCAGGATTTTGGAATTTCCGGGGAAAATTACCGAGATTCCGACAGCGTACTATCGTCATTCCTGGATACCGTATGCTGTTCCATCTCGCTAAAATTGCGCAAGTTTTAAGCCCTTCTTGGAATTTCAGATTTCTAAAACCAGCTTTCCCAAACCAGAGTCCTCACAAGATTGCACAATCGCTCCTAGCGAGAGAGAGCGAGAGAGAGAGAGAGAGAGAGAGAGCTACAGAAATCGCTAATTTGCGGTTTCTGCAGCCATTTCCTCAGCCCTCCTCGCCTCCAAAACCACATCATCACAGACTCCGATCGGCTAATAGGTTTAGGGTCAAGTGAAAATGCGCCACAGCCACCACCACAATGCACAAGACGCCGAAAAAGCGTCGAAATTCGGCGGGCTTGAAATGTGTCACGTGCCGGAGAATGAAAAACGAAAAATTTGGCTGAAAATCAGGAATTTTGAGTGTGGCGATCCATTTCAATCGATAAAGTTCTTCGTTATCATCGCTTTGAACAAGGTCCAGCTTCCAAAAGTACGCTAGGATTACGGTAACCGAGAAAAATCTACTGAAATCCGTCGGAAATGTCTCGATTTTGTCGGCTATTTTAGCTCCGATCAAATTGCCCGGGGTATTGTTCGTCTCCATTATTACTCCTTTAAAAATCGCGAGCACTGAGGTGTCCATTGTATCCGAGCATAGCCGCGATGGGAGAAAGAGTGACTTTTTTTGGAGCAAGAACTGCTCTATCAAATCTATGGACCATCCATCTCGCAAAATTGATGACCTTTCAAGGGATACCAATCTGCTCCGAAATAGCTGCTTTTCTTCAACAATCTCTGCTAGCCTGCCCTCTCCTCTTCCTCAACAATCTCTGCTAGCCTGCCCTCTCCTCTTCCTCACCAATCTCTGCTAGCCTGCCCCAAATTCAAAGTTTTGCAGGTTCACTCTACCATTTCGTTATCCAAACCCAACACACTGTAATGCATAGTAACAAGGTAAACATGTTTTCCCCATCCTCACCCCTTTAATTTCCGCTCGGGATCCCCATTCGTGGATCTCCGATTTGCGCGTGTGCACCGGGGAATAACATCCCATGCAAAACTCATTACAACAGGAGCCAGAAGAAAAACCCCCGAGAGTTCAAAAGTTCATTTGCGCCTGATTTCAGCGGGAGGGAAAAGGAGGCGCAGTTCGGAAAATCACTGCATCAAAAATCAAAAGATCGCCCAGGTACGGGAACGTTGAACTCGCGCGAAATTGGGGAGATTTTTCTGTGGTTTTAGAGGGTTGACGAGCATTGTTTCTGCCGAAAAATACGGAAGGGGGCAGGCTAGCAGGGATCTTTGCGGAAAAAAGCTAAAAGCTACTCTTGCATCGAGGGCTTGGGCATGCTAAAGCAATCGTTATCAGCTTCCAGCAGCAAAAAAATCGCTAAAAATGGAAAAGCCCATGGCAGGCTAGCAGATACGATTTGGGAAATGGGCAAGCTAGCAGAGATCGTTTAGGAACCGGCAAGCAAGCAGATATCTTTGACGAATAGCTAAAAATAAATGTTAGGACAAGCTAGGAGCCTTCTTTCTCTTTTTATTAATAGCTTCAACGATTATTTTCGTAGCGGGCAGCCTAGCAGAGATCCTTGGGGAAGTGAGCAGGCCAGCAGAGATCCTTTAAGAAACGGGCAGGCTAGCAGAGATCATTTGAGGAATCTAGGAAGAACCCGGATGTCGGATTACCCCCTCAGCAATGCGAGAAATGTGGTTCTAGGTGATGCGATCAGTGATATCATCCCGGATCCGCGGGGAAACGCCAGTTTTTTAGGACCGAAAACGTCGCCCTGCGCGAGATGACCCCCAAAACCAGAGAGAGCCACGTGTTTTTGACCGGCAAAGATCAAAATGTAATAAAAATTAAATACAAAAATTCAATTGGATTTTATTTACCACAAAAGTTTTAAGTTGGAAAAATCAGTAAAATGAAAATAGGAAGAGAATCGGTACTGGGCTGTTTGCGAGAGGGCGGGGGACATTTAGCGCCGAGAAGCTAGTTTTCATTTTTCGACCTATTTCGCCCATTTAATGATATATAACGTATTTTTATAGTGTTTTTAGTAGTTTTTAATTGACAGGAAATATAAAAATATTTTTAACTGCAATTTTAAAAAGCTTAAAAATGTCCAAAGCTATCTAAATCTACTAAAAATACTAGATCTAGATGATCATCTCCTCCATGTATACTATCTAAAACTATAAACAACATTAATTTTATCTGAATTGAATTAAATTAAATTAAGCTAAATGGTGTACAGGGAACTACGTTGCACTCCCCTGTACGCGCATTTTTGCTTGCCTGTACCGAGAGCCTGCAGCCCGTAGCACTCCATTTAGCGGAAAGTACGTACTTTTAGTTCCAGAAAAACTTGTTTTTTTTTTCAGCTAAAAACCTTTGTAAAGTTGTAGATCTAGTTTTTTTTTCAGTTTCCGGGATGCTCACCAACTGCATCATACCGGGGTGTACGGAACCAATCCGCGACCTGTTCGGCCATTTGTGCGGCCCGTCACATAGGTATTTTGACAAGTTTTATCGCCAGGTTTTGAACTTTCAGTCTATCGACCGCCGAGGCAAGATTCATGATCGAGCAATATTGCGCCGCCGGATTTGCGGGAATTGTGGGTTTTGCTTTTGCCTTGATGTGGAACTTGCTTTGAAACTTGGAAATTTGGAAGAAGAATGGTTTCTTTTTAAATCGAGAAACGTGTCGCAGGCTTTTCTTTGGGTAAGATAACGTCAGCCGGTTTTATACTTTTCCAGTTTTTTCTATAGTTGCTAGTTATTCCAACTGTCAGAAGAAAATATGCTGAAACAACAATATAAAAACATGACTTGTAAAACTGTGAAAAAAAACTTAACGCGCGTTTTGCTGGAAAAAATGTGATTGTTTTTAGTTTTATAGGGTTTTATTTATTACTTTTTCGTAAGGATATAAGGATAAGGTACTTTAAAGCTTTATTTTGTTTCGAAGAACCTTTTTAATTCTAATTCGTTTTAATCTATTACTTTTCAGCAAAAGATCATCGAAAACAACAATCGTCACCCGTTCCGGCAGGGCGAACGATTGCCCAAAGTCCTCCTGATCCGGCTGGCCGATGAGGGCCAAATGAAGGTTTATTACCCAGTTTTGCTGTTTTTATTTGCTTTAGAAATTTATATACTACTTTCGCAACCTCACCGGGCTTGAGTGTGATGTGGAGAACAGTCTGCTGTGGCGCAGTGCCAGTGGCCGCACATTTCTCTTGGTAATCATTGTAAAAACACTTCCAAAAACGAATTTAGCTCCAAAAGTTTGAAGTCGGTCGCCATCTCTACCTATCGGTCAACGATCCGCTGCGGCTCGACGCCGAGGGCCCGTTTATTCGCGGTACTTTTTGGATTTGACCGCACAGGCTAATTCAGACCTTCAGCTTTATAGAAAAGAACAATTTTGTTTTTATTGAAAATTATTTTTCTGGGCCTTTCGCGTTATCGGGGGGGGGGACTTTTTTTTGACAAAAATGGGAATGTCTAATACCTTCTAGGAGTGTTTTAATAGCGTTTTAGTAACAAATAATATATTTCAACAATATTTCAAGTAGAATCGAAAAACGTTTAAAAAGTTCTCAAAAGGGTGACATTTTTGTCACAAACTGGCCATTTTTGGTCGAAATATTCATATTTTTAAATAAAAATTTGTAAAGTTGGCACTTTCAGGAATAGTAAAAAAGCGTTTAGAAACGCTTCCGCTTGTTATATTGGAAAAATTAGGTCCTGAATCATTTAATCTCAATCTCCTCTTTCCAGAAATCCTGAAGTTTGTCGAGCACTACGAAGACTTGTGGGGCATGGTAAAGCCGTCTTCAAGACGAGATTGTATTTTCCGTTTTAGATCCACCACTTGCGCGCCCATCTCCTGCGCCGCGCGGAGACCGGGTGCCGCGAAGTTTTGAGCCAAACCGACCTCGACGTGCACCAAACTGTGGCTAGCTTGACGGCGCATGTACTCCTTTCTAAAACTAAGCTGAGGCAATGTTTTAGGTAGTGACGAAGGAACTTTCCGAAGATCGCTTGATGCAGCGTTTGGAGTCCTGGCTGTCTGTCCTCTTGGTCGGCGGCGCCTCGCAGAAGATGCTAGACGAGCTGACAGCCCGGGCGAAGAGCGGAAGGATTGTAGGCTGTGTTTTTTTACGGCCGGAAAATTGGTATTTAGGACCCGTCAATTTTCTCGGCACCGCTTTTCACCACGCAGCAATGGCCGTCGCTGGGTGTCGACGGCGATCACGCAGCAGCCGTTTGGGGTAATTTGGGGAATCGAGACTGTTAGCGGGGCGAAGACTAATTTTTCTACAATAATTTTGTACGTGACTTTATCGAAATATAAACGATTTATATAGCATTTTGCACTTGATTATTTATACAAAGCGCATAAAAATGTCATATCTTTTGGAAATTTTGACCTTTGGTCAAAAATCTATAAAAAATTGTCAAATGGTCGAAATTTTGGAACTTCAATTTTTATATTTTTTTGATAGTTTTCTATCAACCAAAAGCGTCCCGGCCCCCGCTAACAGTCCAGTACCCAAGCTTTGATTATCTGCTTTAGCCGAAGTCCTGCGCTATCCCATCACCGATAGTCGTAATCCGGCTCCTCATCTGTGTAAGGTTTAATAGATTTTTAGCTTGCAATTATTGTTTTTATTTTTCCCTTTATTGGTTTAATTTTTACAGCTGTTGCCGAAATCTTCGAGCCGATCACCGGCGCTGCGCGACTCGTCGAAGTGCACGGCGCTATGTAATGCATTCATTTTGATGATTAGCTTTTTTCAGTTGCCCCCGATGCTTGGCCAAATTCCAGTTGATGTCCCAGTTGGTGGCCCATCTTCGGGAAGCGCACAATATCGGTAGATTTTTTTCACTTTATTATTGACAAAAAGATATAAAACAGAGTATTGACAAACCCATTTTGCAAATTTATCTCGAAAATCCTTTCTTTCAGGCGATCATCGAATATTCTGCGACAGCTGCGGAAATTTGATTGCCGAGGATTCGCTCGATCTGCATGCAGCCACCTGCGAAGTGCCGGTAGAATTTTATATATTTTTTGTGTAATTTTTCAGCGCGGAATCCATCCACCTCGCCGCAAATGCCTCGATTCGCCGGGCAACAAATTGCGCTGCAATCATTGTGAGGTAGGTTTTTCAATTCCTTCATTTGATTTATTTCTTGAATTTTCAAAAAATTTTGGTTTAGGTCGAGTACCCGTCGAAAAAGAGCTTCCTCATCCACCACGAGACGGTACACCCGAATTGCTACGAGTTGTGTACGTGTTTTGACA
This sequence comes from Mesorhabditis spiculigera, assembly GCA_958295435.1. Taxonomy (NCBI): domain Eukaryota; kingdom Metazoa; phylum Nematoda; class Chromadorea; order Rhabditida; family Rhabditidae; genus Mesorhabditis; species Mesorhabditis spiculigera. Next base: position 1,509,645 of record CATQJA010002648.1, read on the forward strand.
CGTTGCTGATCTTTAGTTTTTAGCAAAGGCCTGCTTCCACTATTTCCAACGTGTCTTCACTTGCAATAGGTATTTTTGGAGCCATTTAAAGTTGCAAACAGATTTTCAGATACCCCTGCCAGCAGCGCGACTTCCCCGGCTGGCGCTCGCTAGTCAATCATCTCAGGCAGACCCACAGGGTATGAATTTTTTTCACACACGACACTCCTGATTTTCCAGGTCTCGAAAGTCATCCAGAGACTGGCGATCCGGACCCGAGAACGAGTGGCCTGTGACGTCGTCCCGGATCTGCGCGGAATCCCCGTTTTGCCAAACATCCCGCAGGCCGCTAATCCTGGCAGAAAGCTCAAGGTATCGCTCTTACCAGCTTTTTGCACTGACTACAGTGTGTTTCAAACAACTAACACGTTGTTATCGTCGCTATACGTGAAATTACGTTGCGGAAAAACTTGGTACTGGACTGTTAGCGGGGGGTGGAAGTGAAACGAATTTCCCCCAGTAATTTATATAGCATTTTGCACAGTTTCAGACATAAACAGCTCAAATATTTCAAATATTTTGATTTTTTGACCAAAAAAGGTAAAAATGACGAATTTTCAAATAATGTTTATCGCTTTTAGCAATCAGAAACTACCAAAAACATATCAACGGGCACGCATAGGCAGAAAAACCAAAATGAGCTCCCCTGCTCGACCCCCCGCTAACAGTCCAGTACTAAAAACTTTACTGTTTTTTATAAAATCAATTTCAGTTCATTTCTACTGGCCCGGGCATTCTGAGGGCTATCCGACTTCAGCCCAACGACAACGAGGTGGAAGCGCTGCCGGTTCAGGAGACGCGCGTGGTGACCGAGGAAAACTTGCGCAACTTGCGCACCGAACGGCGCCGCAGGAGGCTGTCAAGCATCGAACGCGAGGCCGAATCGCACGACACTCAGCGGGTATTTTTATTTCAGACTCCGTATCTATTTCCGACAATTACACTTTCGGGTTCTTTCGCATTATCGGGTTGGGGCGAAATCTTGTCTATAAGTATCGAATGTCTAGTATCAAGTACCTAATATCAAGTTTTCTAATAGTGTTTTTAGTAAAATAAAAAATATATTTCAAGTAGAAAACTATCTAAAAACTTAAAAAATGTTCGAAAAAGAGATTTTGGTCAAAAACGGCCATTTCCGTCGCAAATGCATTTTTTGAATTTTTTTTTAGTACGAGTTTGTAGTTTTACGTTTAGGAAAAGTAAAAAAATGTTTTGAGACGCTTCCGCTATTCATATCGAAAAAGTAGATTCTTAGAAATGGATTTCGAAAAAAATTGTCGCGTACCCTAAGCCCAGACTTACACTACCTTTTTAGCCGTCCACTTCTGCCAGTAGCTACACACACGATATGAGCCAGCCATCCTCCATCTCGCTGGCATTTAATAATTTTAAGGTATCGCCCTGGGAAATCTAATCAAATATTTTTTTTGCAGAATCAACGGTCCACCTCCCGCATGGACTCCAATGGAAACATGACCGTCCCCGGAGGTATCGTTTTCCATGTTTGCCAAATCACTATTTCTTTTCAGCGAAACGCGGAAGCTTCTTCTATGACGACCGTTGGGACACCGTTAGATGAACATTATCATCCCATTTCCCACGCATGATCTCCCCGCACTTTTTAATTTGTCACTTTGTTATGTTGATTTTGCGACATTTATCGCCAATTCCCCCCTCGTTAATTATGCCCCATGTGCTGCACGAATTCTGTTATTGGTCTTATTGCCGTTATAAAGATTTTATCAGTCGAAAATTTAGAATTTTTTGAATCGTTCGGGCTGATTTTCCGCGCTTCCGTTCCGTTACGCGTCACGTCAAATTCGCGGCTCCGTTTATAGGCGCTTGAGGGCCTAAGGGGCGTGAAGGTTATATTTTTATTTTGTCATCTCACGAGTTTTTCGACAAAAAAAAAATGGCTCGTAGTATGTAAGTTAGTGAGTTACGGAAGTAAGTTGGACGCATAGCGCTTTATATTGCCAATTTTCAAATTCTCAGTTATTCCAGGCCAAAAACCCATCTTACCTGATCGATTCGATTCCACCCGGGCTCTCTGGGGGCAGTTCTTGACCAACGAACGCACCAACGGCCCTCACGTAAACAAGCGCCACGCCAGGGCAAGGCTATCGAGCGCCTCTCCCTTTTCGACGGCCAATCTCCCTCCCGCCTTGCTGCCGGCACTCGCTATCTCTCACCACCCAGGCCTCTGGTGGGCCGACCTTGACTTGTGTCCTGTGTATTCCCTTCGTATCATGATTACCTCCCCCCAAAATGATTGTTTATTAGGATTTGGTGCCGGTGATTGGCGCTCACTTCGGGGGTGTCGTTATTTTGCTGTGTTGGGAATCAGCTTTTTTCGTTTTTTTTTCTTCCGGATTTTTTTGTTAGCCTAGAAGACCCGAGGCAAATTCACTTCGAAACGGCAACAACGTGTTGTCTGTTTTTTTCCTTTTTGGTAGCTTTAGCTTACATCTCCGAAATTTCCAAAGCCATTTGCGATTTGGGAGTCTAGTTGGCTGCCAATTTTTTTGGCCTATTTGACCCTCCGTAATTACTGAGCAAGTCTTTAATTCTCTTCGTTGCTTTGTTTTCTCATTTTCACCAATTTTTTATATTTGTTTTTTTACAGGAAGTTCATAATGGCCGCCCCAATCCGAGCCCTCGTCACCGGAGCCGCCGGGCAGATCGGCTACTCGTTGGTCATCCAGATCGCCAATGTGAGATTTCGTGCGGTTTTCTAAATTTCTTTTAGGGCAGCGTCTTCGGCAAGGACCAGCCCGTAGAGCTGGTGATGCTCGATGTCCCCTTCTGCGCCCAGAGCCTGGACGGCGTCAAGATGGAGCTTCAGGACTGCGCATTCTCCACCCTGACTGGTATTCCTTTTTGTCTAATTGAAATTAACGTTATCCTTAGGGGTCGAAGCCGTTACGGACGAGGCCGCCGCCTTCAAGAACATCGACTACGCCTTCTTGGTCGGAGCCATGCCGCGCAAAGAGGGAATGGAGCGCAAGGTAATATTTATAGCTCCGTTGAATACCGACCTCTCTAGGACCTCCTCGCCGCTAACGTCAAAATCTTCAAGTCTCAAGGAAAGGCGCTCGCAGAGCACGCCAAGTCCACGACCAAGGTGAGGAATTTCGGAAAATCCGGAATTCTTGGTTATAGGTCCTTGTCGTCGGCAACCCGGCCAACACCAATGCGTTCATCTGCGCGAAGTATGCCGCTCCCAAGATCCCCGCCGAGAACTTCTCGGCCATGACCCGCCTCGATCACAACCGCGCCCTGGCCCAGGTAATTTATTTGCGAATTTGTTCAAAGATTCTTTAGGTCGCTGCTCGCGCCGGTGTATCCGTTGGCTCCGTCAAGAATGTGATCATCTGGGGCAACCATTCGAGCACACAGTTCCCGGATGTGCGACATGCTAAGGTTCAGAAAGGTAGCAACGTCTTTTTCGATTAGTTACATCCTGATTTCAGATGGAAAGGAAGCTGATGCTTACACTGCCGTCAACGACACTGCTTTCCTGCAGGGCGAATTCATTTCGGTATGTTTTTTATCATTCGCTTCAACAACTTGAACTTTAGATCGTGCAAAAGCGTGGCGCCGCCATCATCGACCGCAGAAAACTCTCGTCCGCCATGTCGGCAGCCAAAGCCGCTTGTGATCATATCCGCGACTGGCATGTTGGCACACAACAGGTTTTCATTTTTTTCTGATCTTCATTCTTTCATCTAGGGCCAATGGGTGTCGATGGCCGTGCCCTCGGATGGAAGCTACGGAGTGCCGGAGGGACTGATCTTCTCCTTCCCGGTTGAGGTGCGATTTTGGATTTTCATTGGAACTTGAAAGTTTTTCTGGTCGATACTGCACGTTACAACGCTTCCACTTTCAGATCTGCCCCCAGTCGAAGAAGTGGAAGATCGTCCAGGGGCTCGAACTCGACGACTTCGCCAAGCAGAAGATCGACGTCACCACCAAGGAACTGCTCGAGGAGCGTGACGAGGCGCTCAAGGCCTGCGAAGCCGCCAATATGTAGAGCCACACATGTGCCGTTGCCCCCCGTAAATGACGTGTACCCGCTGAAACTACCTTTTGAAGTTCCCAATTTTGTGTATGTGTATTCCTTGTGCGCCCCGTCAGTAGTTCTGTGATTAGCTGGGTAGTCAACGTGTCTTGATGCTTTTTATGTAGGCGAATAAAATATGAAAACTCGCTCGAAACACATGCACACCCATTGGTTTGACGACAATTTACCTTTTGCAATATCGAAGCGTTTGAATAATGATTAGTCATAGAAAAAGACTTGTAGCAATGCTTGAGAACCCAGCGCCAATCGTATACAAGGTGGAAGAGCGGAAGACTCGAGTTCAAGTAGATACAAGTTTGCAAGAGGACCCGATCGATGCCGGAGAAATATTCGACCTAATTTGGTAGGTGTTTTATTCCTGGAAATCATATTTTTAATTCAGTGATATCAACGACCCCGAGCATCCCTATTCTCTTGCCGAATTGAATGTAGTAAGGGAAGACCAAATTGTCGTGGAGCAGGACGATAGAGACGTCGTTGTAGATGTAAGTTTCGATTTTCGCAATTCAAACTTTTCAGGTAAAATTCACTCCCACCATTCCTCATTGTTCAATGGCCACACTCATTGGATTGGCGATACACGTGAAGCTGGCGAGGTCGTTACATCCGTCTGCTAAGGTTGGGCTTTAATGTTGTTTTTATAGTATTTTTTTTAGGTTCTCGTTTCGATTATGCCCGGCTCACATAACACCGAGGAGGCGATAAATCGACAACTGGCTGATAAAGTATGCTTAGTCGTTGTTCAATATAACTCTAATAACTTCAGGAACGTGTAGCAGCCGCCATGGAGAACCCGGGCGTGATGCAGGCGGTGAACAAATGCTTGGAGCCTCGAGAATAGTGAGCCGACCTTTTGCTTGAATTGTGATATAATGCGTGTGATTTCCATTTGCCTTTGCCGTTTATTTTTGGGCTGACAGTTCGACGATAAAACATTGAAATAATCAATTCTCCATGAAGAAATGTTGGCTTCAGGTGTACTTCTACTTTTATAAGTCATCAGGACTTGCATATTTGTTTCTAGGCGCCATTTTTCTCTGGGCGAGTCAAAGTTTAAGTTGAAATTCTGAATTTCCAAGCAAGAGCTGTTGGCGCTCAGTATACTTCTGGTTTTCTAGAACGATAGGCTTCGAGGCTGGCTTCGTGGTGCCATTTTTCACCTCACCGCTCAATGGTTATGACCGCAATTTGTTAGTTTTTGCAGCTCGGGAAGTGGATTTTCTTGTGCGCGGCTCGCTTTCGTGGGCGTGTTGACCCGATTCGGCCATCAGTGAAATTCTTTTTTTGGTACAGGGGGCTGGTCGGTGCTGCTTCATCTCAATACCGTCCTCATATCGATATCCGACGTTTCAGAGGAGACTTCGGCGGCCCTTGAAACTTCACAAGCCCATACCATAGCCATCCCAATTTGCCCCATTACTAACCGCAGGCCTACCCTAGCGAAGACCTTGCTTCGCGAACACCAAGGCTGTCTGTATCGTTACCCGAGCCTGCGGCAAGTGTCTGCGTCGAGCTCTCGCTCAGCCTCTCGCCCCCGCCCTGACCTACTTGGGGAACCGCCTCAGGGTGGATCCCGCTCTCTGCTGACCTGTTCGATCTCACCCCCGCAAGGCTCCGCGTGGATATGCTGCGGGGAAAACGACTGTCATTCAACCGCGCGCACGCACCGAGCTCTCATGCTTTTAATCATCACTCGCTGATTTTCTAGAAAATTCGCAAAGGATTATATATTAGATGCTAGGAAAGCTGTCGAAACTTCTGAATGAGGGCGTTCGAATTCTCTGTCAAATTGCCATTTTTCTCTAGATCGCATTTATATTAAATACGCTGATTTCCCTCAATTAGGCGCTTTTCTAGAAAAAATATCTTTAATTCTTTCTAGGAAATTTGCGAGAGGTTATTCAATAAGAAGAACCCCGAGGTCTCCAGGCAAATTTCTGTAACTTTTTAAGACGTGGATCTCAGATTAGTGTGTCAAAAATTTCTGCCTCTCCCTAAATACCGGCCATTGCGCGCAATTAGTCGGGTTTGGGATACGATTCTAGCGAGACCAAAATCGCCATAGAAACTTCTCGATCGCCATCCCTTCCGTTTTTCCGAAACCCATCAGCGCACCAGCTCTCCGGACGTGCAACTATTAGGAGGGGGGAGTGGTGCTTTTTTGGATGTAGACTGCGCGGGGCAAGTTCCACGATGGCACATACACGCGCTGCCTTATAGCCCGGGACAAGGAGCAGCGGCTGGTATGCGGGGGTTGTTGAGCAGGAGCGCGCGGGCTGGTGGTCAATCTAGCGCGATGCCACCCTCCACTCCCTTCGTTTTTTGATGCTTCCTTTTGACGGCCTGTGCCCTAGCTATTCCTTGCGCTATTGCGGGCTCGCATCTGGGTTTTAGGGCCCTCCCCCCGTCGGGCAACAACAAGGAATTGACCGCAATCGAGTGTTTTCGGACACGCTGTTTGCACATCTCGTTTTCGTGAACAAAACCCTTCGGCCCTTGAAGAACTATTGATTTCTATAAAGCCCTTTTCTTGCATTTCCAGTTTTGTTTCTCTAGACTTATCTACCTTCCTTTTTCAGGTACCACTTCATCCCAAAGGAGCAGCTAACGATATGAGGCAACTTTTCTTGTTGCTCGCTGTTCTGGCGGCCGTATCAGCGAACCGCAGGTAAAATTAGCTTGTTTTACTTAGTATAACTTACTTTGCAGCAGCAAGTTCCTCGTCCGGATAAATGAGACGAACTGGGCCCAGATTATGCGCGGGGAGTGGATGGTTGAATTGTGAGTTTTATAATTTCTTCTTCGTACCTACACTAACAATAAGCAGCAAAGCGCGGTTCGATAACTGGCAGCCCTCCGGGGGCGCATCTAGTTTCCCAAAGATTTTGAGCACCAAAACCTGTTCGGCGCCGTCCCCGTCAGCGCCTTGGTCAGAAACTCGAGAAAAACGGGGAACATGAATAGTGGAAGCCCGGCCGGAGCAGGGCCGCTTTTTCTATGCACCCCCTAATCGGGTAGCGCTAGCGGCATTAGGCTTCCAGGCCAATTTTGAGGAATGCCAATGTTTTTTTTGTTGCGAAAATTGGATAAACGGTTGTCGAGTTTCCCCTAACGACACGTGTAATTGTGGCGTTTCGCGCTCATGAATTGACCTTGCAGTCTGCCCACTAGGGATACCGCGAGCCTTTCGAGAGACCGTTTCGAGAGAGAAAGCGCTTCCGGCTTTCGTTTTTTGACCCACAAGGGGGAATTCTTACAGTGGGATGGGGTAGATGGTGAAAAGCCCTGAAAGCCGGAGTAAATTCAAGAAGAAAAATTAAAATAAAATAATTTAATTAATATATCTTTTTCTTCAGCCACGCTCCCTGGTGCCCGGCTTGCAAGGATCTGCAGAAGGCCTGGCATGCGTTCGCCGAATGGAGCCAAGAGCTGGATATTCAGGTGGGTAAAACGTTAATTTTTGCATTTTTTTATAGATTTTTTCAATACTTTTTGCGTTGTTCATAGACGGGTTTTGGCCATAAAAACGCAGCAAATATGATAATTCACAGATTAGTTCTTCAATTTTTTTTATAGAGGCTTGTGTTCTAAAAACGCAGTAAAAAATAATTCATAAATTCGTTTTTCCAGGTTGGCGAAGTCGACGTGACGGTCAACCCGGGTCTTTCCGGACGTTTCTTGGTCACTGCCCTGCCCACGATTTATCAGTAATTTTCAACCATTTTTCTGCAATCTCTGCTCTTCAGCGTCAAGGACGGCGTTTTCCGGCAGTACGCTGGCCCTCGCGACAAGAATGACTTCATCGCCTACGTCGAGGATAAGCGGTGGCGCAACGTCGAGCCCGTGCCTGATTACAAACACCCCAACTCCGCTCAGTACGTTTTTTTTTGGTTTTGCATTGTTGAAAGTTTGCCTAGATTTAATCACGTAAAAGGAATTGATTTACGCGTTTTTCGGATGGTTTTTATTCATGCTCTTTATAATATTTTATTTCTTAGAATTTATACATGAAAAAAAGGTTACGAGTCTTTGATTTACACTTTATTTAGGATGGGCGTGGTCGCCGTCTTCTTCAAGCTGTCGATGGCCGTCCGCGACCTCCACAACCACCTCGTCGAGGTGAAGGGCATCCCGTCGTGGGCCTCGTATTCTGGATTCGCGCTTGTGACGCTGCTGCTCGGCTGCATCCTTGGATTCGTGAGTTTTGCTAGAAATTCGTCTTTTCTTCCTAACGATATTTTCACTTATTTTGCTTATTATCCTGTGAAAAAAATAAGAGATGCATTAAAAAAACGGTAACCCCAAAACTATATAAGTTTTCGAACTACTTTTTAAGGCTTGAAATTCATTTTTTTTCAGTTGATCGTCATGGTGATCGACTACGTGTTCCCAACTGGAGCCCGTGCTGCCGCCCGCAAGCAGCAGCCCAAGAAGAAGGAGGCCGAGGCCGAGAAGAAGAAGGTGCGTTTCTTGGAAATTTAGACAATTTGGGGATTTTTGTTTCACCGAGCGGATGCACGCTATGTAGCAAAAATTTTTAGTGTTGTACAAGGTTTTTAGTGGTTATAAAAAGTTGTCAAAAATTAATTTTTATTTTACGAAATGTCAATTTCTAAAAACCATGTAAAAAGCTATATAAATGGCGTGTATTTCATTATCGGGGCCGTACGAGCCGAAATTTGGGCAATTTGAATTTTCCCTTTTCAGGACGAGGAGAAGAAGGACAACGGCGCCAAGAACGCCGGCAAGAAGGAGTCGAAGAAGAACCAGTAAACGCCCTTTCGACCCTTTTCTCTGTTTCTCCCGCCCCAGCTTCGTCACCTACCGCACAATACTCCCCCCTCAGGCTTCCACCAGGAACACTCCGCGCGGTGCGATAGGTTTCCGTAGTGCTTGCGAATTGCTCTATTTCAACATGTTTATCGTTTCCGCTTCTACACACACCCCACATCCTTCCATGCGCGCATTACGAGTGACATAATATCTACGTAATTTTTCGAACGTTGTGATCGACCCCTCCCAGTTACCACCCCCACTTGCCTTATTTATTTTTGTGCCCGGACCAATATTTTGCACCTGCCTGCATTTCTTTTGCTTGATGGTTCCCCGTTGGGTGGGTTTTCGCCTTTTGTTATTGACGTTGTGTCGTAATAAAGATTCACTTAGCACAAATGCTTGGAAAACGCAACGGCTCTGCGGGCACGTGGAATTGTTTTACCTATCACAAAATATAACAATTTTTATGGCACTTTACATAGTTTTAGATAAAAAATCTTAAAAAAACCTATAAAATTTAATATTCTAACTTTTTTTTTGTCAGAAATGCATGAAAAATGGTTGAAAACTTCGAATTTTAAAAATAAGTTTTTTTTTGGGGATTTGTAGCAATCAAAAACTACGAGAAAAGAAAAAGATTGCTTAGAAAAAGACGCCACGTTTGCTTACTCTGAAGTATCACGATCATTCAATGGGAGAAGAGCATTCCCCCGGCGACCCCCAGACGCAATTGGGCTTTTTTAATTAGACGCGCCTCTGCCTGCTCCGGGGCCCCTCCCATCGAACCGGCCGAGGGCCCATTTTAGTCGCCGTTCCCCGCCGTTCCCTTTGTGTTTGAGTGGTTCGAGCTTTGGGAGCTTAGTTTATTTAGAGTTTAGCGACGTTTCAGAATGCGAAATTACCACGCATTTAGGTTTTAGAGCCCGGAGACGGAACGACGAAAAACTCCTAGAAAGACGCGAAAGGGAATAATTCTTACTTCCCGGCTACTCAATCTGCTTCTGCCATGACGCATCCTCAATGCTATAATCCTAATCTTTCCGCGCCACCGCCGCCGCCACTTTCCCTTTGCGTAAACAACGGGATCAATATGTTTTGTGCAGCGGGTGACCGGTTGTTTTGCGGCACGGCCAGCCGGTGTGGTTGCCTTTCTTTTGCCACATTAATTCAGGGCGCTTCCCACACGTTGGATTTTCAAACCGAACGATTTTTTGCGGCAGATGCTCTTGTTGTATTTTCTTCATTTACTTGCACCAAAACTCGCTTTCCAGCTCAATTTCCTATTTTCAGAAACAGCAAAATGGCTCAGGTCGAATGGACAGCGCTGGAGAGCAACCCGGAGGCCATCAACCAGGCGAGGATACGTTAAAAGTTTCTATAAAACTCATTTTTTTCAGTTTCTCGGCAAAATTGGCGTATCCTCGGTGGATTGCGTGGACGTCTACTCGTTTGACGACGAGATGCTCGCGTTCATCCCGAAGCCGCAGTTGGCCATGCTCCTCTGCTTCCCGGATTACAGAAAGGTAGCCGTTTTATCAGATTTTTTTAGCATCTCTTCCGTTCTCGTGATTTTATAAGTTCGACGGTTTCAGGTTGACGCGATCATGCGGCCCATCTACGATAAGCTGCAGCAGGAGGGCACCAAGGTGGGACTTCATAGCATTGTTGTATTTTCATTTTTCAGGTCCCCGAAAACGTGTTCTTCATGGAGCAAAAGATTCGGAACGCCTGCGGCACGTTCGCCCTGTTCCACGCGCTCGGCAACATTGAAAAGCAGGCGGACATGGGTAAGGATTTTTTATCTTCTCTTCAAAATCACCATATACCTAAAAGAAATATTATTTTTTTAGGCCACGGCCCTTTCCGCGCCTTCCTCGACAAGGCGAAGGCGTTGAAACCGGCTGAGATCAGCGGGCTGCTTGAGAAGACGTCGGATTTGGGTAATTTTTTTGTGTTTTCTAAGCGTTATCTGTTTTCCAGCAACCGCTCATGAAGAAGCTGCTCGAAGCGGCGAGACGGAGACGCCAGCCGGCGACAAGGTGGAGCATCACTTCATCTGCTTTGTCGGCGTCGACGGGACGTTGTACGAAATCGGTTGGTTATTTTTTTGCTTTTTTCTGGTGCTCCCGTGTCAGCGGGGGCAAAAAACTGTTTCCTGTGCCGCTCTAAGCGTGAAAAAATTTACTACAATTTTATTGTACAAAATTTTTCGCTATTTCGATGTAGCTTGAAAAGACGCAAAGGCTTCGAACTGTCGTCAAAAATCAATGGAAGATGCTCATGGCGAGAATGGCGCCAAAACGGCTTGTATACTGTTTGGTGGAACTTATGTCGAAAGTTCCATGCCGGATTCCCGAATCCGCATGGCCCTTTCGAGGGAAATGCCCAGGCGGGGGTGGTCCCGCAACGCTCTCCCTGCGCGCCCCCTATACCGTAGGGCGGCCCCCAGGGGAGTGGGCTCTCTCGAGGAAACCAGCACTCGATTTATTGGCGATTTCCCTCTGGGAGGGAAATCCATGATACTTCGGGCGGGATTCATTCCCAAAGGGAATACCCGAACGCCCAGCAGTCCCACGCCCAGCATATGTGATCCACCAACGTTGCCCCCCTGATTAGGGGAGGTTTTGGGAAGTTCCTCACTTAGTGGGGGAATGACTGAGCCTTTCCCTCGTCGCTTGGCCCATGGCTGAGAGAGGGCAACGGTCCCCGAAAGGGGACGGTGCACTCCCCGCTTCTCACTTCCTTTCTCTCTATTGCTCTAGGTGTATTTGTGGTTCTCTAATAAACCCTTTCTTATTTACTCTATTCAATAACTGCATTACATTCATATGCATTAAACCTTGACCAAAATCCACTGAACGACCGACTCTCTATACTTTACACACGGCGCGCTTTGGTATTTTCCTACTCGTAAGGCAGATGGTGGCAACCTTGGATATATTGAGTTTACCCAAGAGGTACTCTTTATCCCAGGGGCATCTCGCCTTTCGACATGGTGCGTCTCGGGTTACGGCCTGTGTCTGTTTTCTTTTCTTGTTTTCACCTTTCCCTAGTTTTTTATTGAACTCCTTATACGGTGTCTTCTCTTTTTTGTGTTTTCGCGTGTGGCGGTGTTCTAGGCACCGTCGCCGGGCGGAGGTTTCTCTGATGCATGACGAGAATTCTCCACGGTTTGCCTAGCTCTGACCAGCCGGTCATTGGGCGAAAATTCGGATGGGTCGCGAACTCACGCAACGGTGCCACGGGGCCAGCCCCAATGTCGCGTCCCTCACGTTGGCTTCGGCCTTCACCCCTAAGCCTGACTTTACGGGATGGGTGTCCGCAGGGGTTTGCACGGCCGGTCGGAATGGACCGTCTTTGCAGATAATCCCCTAGTGTAGGATTTATCCTCACGACGCGGCCCCGGCTGTACTGGAAGTGGGCACCGTAAATCATCGGAAGGGGGAGGGCGTTGCATTTGTCAAAGGTACGCGAAGCCTAAAAAGCCCAGTCACAAGCCCAGAACAGCCGCCTGATCAGCGGTGTGGTTAGAAAGAAATTAAGATCGGTGTTCGCATCGTTTTCCTTTTGCGGCACTCGTTGCCTGATCAAAACCATGCCCAGCTCACGATTGTGAAAAGCCCAGTATCCGACCCTCGAAGATGGGAAAAGCCCAGAATCCTCCTGAAAAGGTGGATTGCGATGGCCAGCACATGCTTGGGACGAATGGACAGCGGGGCGGATGGTTCTCAACTTTACCGGTCAAGTTCTACAATGGTCAACATCGATGTGACGACGGAGATGTGGCTTCCAGTTTCGCAGATGACAAGACGGTATTGATTTTTGGCGCTAGCTACGCCAAAAATCTCATTCGTTTCCTCTTTTCCCTTTTCGAATAAGTCCAGCAATGCTCAGCACTTTTTACGTCCAGCAAAGTGTAAAGCAAGCTTATTTTCGCTTGTCTTTATTCTTTTTTATGCCCAGCAAGGAGAGAAAGCGTTTTCGCACTTTTCTATCTTTTTTTAATGCCCAGCTATGCTTTTTGTTGAAAGTTAGTACCGGCATTGCGTTTCGTATGCGCTCATGCTTGGGAAAACTTGAAACGAAAGTTTTTCGTTGCATTTGCAACGAACCAAACGCCCAGTTCCTGCTTGCAACGAAGAAGATGGCGGCGAACGGCGTGAAACAAGCTCAAGTCAATGGAAAGAAGCCAAATGGTCGACAGATGTGCCCGATTGCGCGCTGATGCTGGCGTTTGTGTCGATAGGGGCGCTCAAAGATGATGAAGCTTGCTTTTCGATGATGAAAGTTTGGTAAACACGCCCAGTTCGCGCTTTCGTTTTGCCTTTTAGCGCTTACGTCATTCATTTGACGCGCTGAAGCTAATGTATGAGAAATTTGCGATGCAGGGACGCCCAGTTTTCCTTTTTTATGACCAGCAGGATTTTTTTTTCAGATGCAACTTCAGTTAGTAATGTGAAATTTCTTCACCTCTTACTGATTGTTGTTCTTCCTTTTTCAAAGAGGAGCATCGAAATCCTTCTTTTTACGCCCAGTTTTTTCATTTCAGGATTCTCGTGCCGTCGCGAGCTTGTTATCGCGCGCCCGCGATGATTGAAATGGAGAAGTCCAGCCGCTCGGTCCGGCGCAAAGAAGAAAGCAAGCGGCGAATGGCAGATGAATGTTTTTCGCGTCGACTGCTTCGAATATTGTCAAAATTGGCAGCTTCTGTTTGCGCGGACCGAGGTAAACGTCCACCAGGCGTTTTGTTGCTTCTGCAACATTTTGCAAAGTCCAGCCAAATTGCGCTAGTAATAGCCAATTTAAAGTCCAGCTAGGTATAATTTAGCAACGGCATGTGCGTGGATTTCTTTATCCGCCCTCGTTGCTATTTTATCCAAAAGTCCAGCAACAGGATATCGAAATTTTCGATATTCCTGGTTTTTTTTAGGCCCAGTTGCGAAGTGAAGTGGAAGCGTTGAAGCATAACGATGCAGCAATACGCAAGTCGAATGCCGCAGCGAGCGCCCTTCCTTCGTCGAAGCCCAGTTCCGTTCGCGCCGCTCATTTGGGCGCGTGTAACGAAGTATTTGTTTTTGTTTATCGCGAATGTATCTTTCTCGCGCTCTAAACAATACAAATAAAACAATGCATTATTGCATTGTCGCCCAACTTTTTAAAGTTAAGGCAAAAGCCCAGTGGCAAATCATTTGCCGAGGTCCAGCACAGATTATCGATGCGCCCGCCCGCCCGTGCCAAGCCAATTGCAACCAGCCCGCCGATCGTGAATCAAGCCGTGTTGATGTGAAACGCCTCGATGTTTCAAGTCGCAGCCGCCGCAAGCAGCAACAATGGTTCAAGGACAAGAAGCGGACAGTGGATGAAGCGAAGGTTGAAGGCGGCGGGCGCGAATAGTCGGTATACCTTAGAAGCCCAGTAAGCATATGCAATAGCCATTCTTTGCGAGCTTGTCTCGTAGAGTTTGTGTTATGCCGCATTTGCTTTTGACGCCCAGAGAATAGAATTAATTTCTATTCAACAAAGTTTTTAGTTGCGCGCTGTTAAGCCCAACTAAAAACTTTCATGTCCAGCTCGCAACAACAAAGCTTTTCCGCTCGCATATCCTATGCGTAAAGGTGAAAGCTTCGCGGCGTAAAGTTTGCACGTTTGCAGTTTGCCTAATACGTGTTGCACAAAGCTCAGACTTATCTATGTCCAGCACAAATAGGAGTTTAGGTCCGCGGTTACTGAAAGTGAAGTCGGTTGCTGAAGTTTACTTCGGTACGGCGTAGCTGATTCAGTAACACTGCGGCTTCTTTCTCTTTATTTGCACATCTATTGATGTAAAAGCCCAGCGATTTAAGAATGTTTTAGGCTGCGAAGACAAGGATGCTTGATGGCCGTCGGTTGGAAGCATGCTTTCGCTGCCGCGTCCAGATTTCAATTTGTCTGCAGCCTTGACATTTCTTTTTCTTTGCATCATTGATGCACAATGACCAGCGTCGGACATCATTGTCCGACTTTTACGTCCAGGTTTTCCGAAAGCGCTCGTTGGCGCTGGTGTTGGCGGCCGGAGGGCTGCTTACAGCAGTGTAAAGCAAGTGAAGCTGGCGTTGCAGGAGCGCCGCCTTTACTCGGCGAGTGTACGACCAGTCCTGCTGAGCCAGTTAACCTGGCTCAGATGCCCAGCTTCTCTGCCATGCTATTGGCGAATGTCCAGCCCTGGCGTTTGGCCTCCGCCGCCTAGTCAGTGTGTGCCTCGAGCACCGGAAGCCCAGTTCTGCCTTAACACTCGATGTTTAGCTTTGCTCGTATGACACCGCGAGCGTGCGTAGAGCATTCGAGTTAAGCCCAGGGTGTCATATCTCCATACGCCGGCGGCCAACACTACATCGCCGCCCCTCGACGTCGAAGACTTCACTCTTGTTGCCGGTGACAGCGTGCAAGGACAGTGTCAAGCGATCGCGAAGAGAGGTTCTATGGCGAGTTGGCCGCAGGATGGGAGAACAAAGGAGGTTAGTTGTGCTTTCATTTGGCGAGCACAGTCTTTGATTGTGTATACGTCATTTGAGCAAGCGCGCTCTGCTTCCTAAGCCCAGTTCTTCAAAGCCCAGCTTAGGCGCCATCATTGGCGTCAAAAATTTTCAAAGTCCAGCAAGTTCTCGCGCCTTGCCAAGCAAGGACCGATGTTTCGGTAGCAGCTCAGCTGCGCGTGGAGAACGAGTTCTCAAAAACGCCCAACAAGGCCAGTAGCCGCATCACCGCGGCGAACGCTGAAGTTTTTACAATTGCCCAGCACTTTTTGGCGCCAGCACTTGGCGTCAAAATTTTTTGAGAAAAAAAACACAGCAAGTTCTCGCTGCCTTGCCAAGCAAGAGCCGATGTACTTCGGTTGCAACTTTGTTGTGCGGCGAGAATGATGAAAAAATACACAGCGCAGGGTTGTAGAATCGTTCTCTACCCTGTACGGTCTCGCAAGAAGGGGTAACTCCCAACTACCGAGCCGTGCGATGTCCAGCCAGGCTTCGTATAGCCTGTCTCGTCTGCTGCTGCTCCATCAAGTTCAAGCTCTGCGATGTGGCATCACCCAGTTCAAGTCAACTTCACTCAAGGCCCGACAAGTCAAGCAGGACAAGCCGTCGCCGCCAGTCAAGTCAAGCTCGTCTGGAGTCAAGCCCGTCTACAAGCAGTCAAGCTCAAGTCAAGCCAATCAAGGCAGCAATCTGACAGACAAGTACGTCCCCAGGTGACCCGGCAGAGGTACGGGCCTCTTAGCGCCGGTCACCTCCCCTGTCTCTATTTTTATCATGTATCAGGTCCCGTGAGGCCCCTCCTTATACTAATTTGGCCCCACCCGTCCCACCCTTTTTTATGGACCACATTTTCTCCTCCTGCTCTATCTTTTGTACCTTTTCTCAACCATTTGCGGAGGTGAACCAGTTGTCTTTGGTCCATCACAAAAGCCCAGTTTGTCCCAAAGACCAGCACCCTTCCCGACGCTTGCCGTCGAGGCCCCCAGCGCCTTCTTGCGAGCCATTAACCACTACTGTATCCCTTCCATGCCCACATTGGCACCAGGCCCGATGATACAATAATGCATCACCTGGTGGGGGCACTCCGCGGTTCGAACATTGGCAGCCAGGCCGGAGGGTTCAACTCATACCTCCACTGGTAGGGCCTGGCCCGCCTTGCCCTTGTGTCGGCCGGGAGTGTCGAAAGTTCCATGCCGGATTCCCGAATCCGCATGGCCCTTTCGAGGGAAATGCCCAGGCGGGGGTGGTCCCGCAACGCTCTCCCTGCGCGCCCCCCTATACCGTAGGGCGGCCCCCAGGGGAGTGGGCTCTCTCGAGGAAACCAGCACTCGATTTATTGGCGATTTCCCTCTGGGAGGGAAATCCATGATACTTCGGGCGGGATTCATTCCCAAAGGGAATACCCGAACGCCCAGCAGTCCCACGCCCAGCATATGTGATCCACCAACGTTGCCCCCCTGATTAGGGGAGGTTTTGGGAAGTTCCTCACTTAGTGGGGAATGTACTGAGCCTTTCCCTCGTCGCTTGGCCCATGGCTGAGAGAGGGCAACGGTCCCCGAAAGGGGACGGTGCACTCCCCGCTTCTCACTTCCTTTCTCTCTATTGCTCTAGGTGTATTTGTGGTTCTCTAATAAACCCTTTCTTATTTACTCTATTCAATAACTGCATTACATTCATATGCATTAAACCTTGACCAAAATCCACTGAACGACCGACTCTCTATACTTTACACACGGCGCGCGCTTTGGTATTTTCCTACTCGTAAGGCAGATGGTGGCAACCTTGGATATATTGAGTTTACCCAAGAGGTACTCTTTATCCCAGGGGCATCTCGCCTTTCGACAACTTAAACATTATAATAATTTCCATTTTATTACTAGACCGAACTCAACTAAATAACAAACTTTATTTTGCTATTCTTTTACAGATTCGCGAGCCCCATTCCCGCGGCCGCTCGGCAACACCACGCCCGACACGCTCGTCAAGGACGCCGGCGTGCACGTGCAGAAGCTGATGTCCCAGATGGACAACATTTCCTTCGCCGCCATGGCCATCGTGCCCAAGCAGTAACCGGTCAACTGAAGACATCGAACGCTTTCGCTTTCCCCCATTCCCTGTTCCCTTCATTGCCGCTCCCCGGTTCATTGTGATGTTGCGCTTTTTTTCGATCTCCACTACTCTGTGTGTGTCTTGGTAAAGCTTTAGCTGACTGGCAAATTGGCAGGGGAATTTGGTGTAATGCGTAGTGGGCTTCGAAATATCGAATCAGTTTATTTTAGTGGAAAATACGGAATATACAGAGTGAAAGGCACAAAGTTGCTGCTCGGGCGATCGTCTAGCCCTCCTTCGAACCTCTGACGGCTGCCCCAGCCGGGTTGACCGCATTCCGCGACGATACCTACAACGGGGATACGGTAGTTTTTAGAACGTGAAATTATCGATCGGACCTCAAATTTTCGAGATTTTCATCGGAAATTTTTAATTTTTGGTGGAAGAGCTATGTTTTTGCATTTGGGTTTAGACCTCGGCAAAATTGGTGATTTTTATCATTGTGTAAGCGGGAACCTAACTAAAAAGTAAGTTTAGGTTAAAAATGGCGCAAAAAACGTCGAAAATGCTTGTGCTTAGGATCCATTTTTCATTATAAAAAGCCGGAGCGTTTTTTACTAGTCCTAAAAGTAAAAACTTAACAAATTTTTACAAAACTACGAAACATCGAACAAAAACCGGTTTTTGCCAAAATTTGGACGTTTTGAAAACCTCTCTAAAATTTTACATGGCTTTTCTAATGGAAATGGGTTTTATTTGATTAAAAACAATATTAAAACAAGTCCTATTAAGTTCCTAGGCATTTCTAGTCTTATACAAGTTTTTTTTGTACCTTTGGCCCCTTCATCGTGTACGTGGTCTTCTTCAGCCACTCCGAGTTCTTCATCTGGTGGCAGGTGGGCCGTGAGTGGGGGTGCGGGTGCAGAATCTCGAAGATGAGCGTGCATGCCTCCAGCGACAGCACCGGCTGCTTGGGGAACCTGCAGCTCAGCGCCGTGGTCATCTACCAGCTGCCCCAGCCCACCGAATTCGGTGCTGCAGCTGCTGGTTGACCATGGCGGGCACCTTCTTGTCGTTGAACGGCATCATCCCGGTCAGCATCACGAACAGGACGACCCCCGCGCTCCAGATGTCCACCTAGAAGACGTTGTTGGCTAGCGCAGTGCGGCCTACCGTGTGCCCCGTGTACTCGACGGAGCGCAAAATCTCGGGCGCCACGTACGCACGGGAGCCGCAGTACGTGCTCGACTTCTCGCCGACGCGCAGGTAGCGCGCGAAGCCAAAGTCGCCCAGCTTGACGTTGCCGTGCTTGTCGAGGAAGATGTTCTCGCATTTGATATCCCGGTGCACGATCTCGCGCTCGATCAGGTACTGGAAAAGTGGGGGTTTTTGGAGGTCAGCTAGCAGAGATTGTTGAGGAAAAGGAGATGGCAGGCTAGCAGAGATTTTTAAGGCGCGGCTCACCGAAAGCGCCTCGACGAGCTGGCGGAAGATGAGCTTCGCGTCGGCCTCCGGGATGAACTTCTGGCCGTTGATCTTGTCGAGCAGGTCGCCGCCCTCGCACAGCTCGGTGACAAAGCAGACGTAGTGCTTGAACTCCATGATCTAGATGGAGGATGTGCAGGTGATTACTGTAGGGAGTCCGGTACCTCGAAGACGCGGCATATGTTGGCGTGGTTGCACGTCTTGACGATCTCGATCTCGCGTGGAAGGAAGCGCTTCACGTAGTCGCCGGACTGGCTGGAAACCGGCAAATTGTCGCTGTTAGCCTGCCCTGGGGGTTGTGGAGGGGCCGAAATTCCTCAAATTGTCTCGGCTAGCTGGCCCACCGTCGGTCAATGTTCTTGATGGCCAGCTGCGGGTGCTCCTTCTCGTACTTCTTCACCTTGGCCAACACGACCGTCGAGTAGGAGCCGGACCCTGAATTTTCATTAGTTGGTTTTAAGCCTAAGCCTAAGCCGAAGCCTAAGCCTAAACCCAAGCCTAAGCCATAAACCCACCCAAGATCTTGACCATCTCGATGTCGTTGTCCTTGTAAAATTGGAGCAGCCTCGGGCTCACCTCCGTCGGTTCTTTTGCCATTACTGTATCAGAAAACATGAATTTGCATACCGCATAAAATCACCCACCTTTGATTTACGACTATAACTTGAATAACGAGTAGTAAGAATTGATGCGAATGCCCGGGAGTGCCGCTTTTTTACTCGCCATCCCATGCTGCCGCCGGATATGCAAATTGAGATGGTCTTCACAGATTTTATGCAAATTCAAATGGCATTGAAAATTCCAGAAATTTGTGATTGGCTTTTGGTCCGCTTGACACCAAAAAAACGTTCTTGGAAACGTAAAATACGAAAATAATTTGGTGAAGTAAAAAAAGAGATAGAAAGAAGAAATTTTTCGATATATTAGTCTTCATTTAAGCTCGCAAGACGATAATTTTTTGTGATTTTAAATGGACGGGTTGCGTGCGATTTTTATGAATTTTAGCGTTTTTGTAATTTTTTTAGGCTTGGTTTGGGCTTGGCTTAGGCTTGGCTTAGGCTTGGCTTAGGCTTGGCTTACTGTAAAGTGTTTTTACTCAGGCTGGCATTTTGGTATGGGGCCAGGTCTACCTTGTGAAGAATTTTTCGCTGATTCCGAATATGGCTTCCAAATCTGCTGCCGACTTTTATTTAAAAAGTTATTCGAAATTTATAGTAAAAAAATTGCGAAAAATTGGATTTCTTTGCGTTATTTTTAAGCTGTCGTCATCATCAACGTTAAAACTGGCTCGATAACGGTTTTAGAGGTTAAAGCATGATTTTATGCAAAAAATTCCGTGTTTTTGTGCAAAAAGCAAAAGGAATCGTGCAGGGCGGGGGTTCGAACCGCCGCCCTGTACCTGGCAAGTGAACACCTTGCCAATACACCAGGATGCCAACTGGGCAAGGGGCTTCGGGAGGATAGATAAGGGGCACGGCAATGCCTGGACCCACGCCGGGACTAGTGGGCCAGCATCCGAATTTACGTCGTTTTTCAGCTTAATTTCGACCTCAAATGACTTTTAACGCAAGGTCCGCAGCAACTAATCAGCTAATAATTCTGCACAAGATAAGCTTGGTCCCATTCTAAAATGCCAGCCTGAGTCAAACACTTTACAGTTAGTCTAGGCTTAGGCTAGGGCTTAGTTAGACTTAGACTTGGCTTAGGCTTGTCCCTTCCCTTAGGTTTAGGCTTAAGTTAGGCTCGGGCTTGGGCTTAGGCTTAGGCTTAGACTTAGGCTTAGGCTTAGGCTTCGGCTTAGGCTTAGGCGGAAGACCTCTGTTATTATCTCTTTTTTATGCCTTTCAAAAACCACAATCCTTTTCTGTCCCCGATAAGGCCTTTTGGGAGTGTGGGAGTGGGCGTACTCGGGTGAAGCTCGGCCCCCCGGCGGCCATCCCACCCGCGGGCCCTAATAAACCAATCGATGGGGCGCCCCAGGGCCCGAAAAGGGGGGCAGAGCCCCCGGTGGCCTGAAATTAAAATCCGGCTCCGTGCAGCCGCGGGCATTGCCCGGGTTTTGCGCCGTTTCTGGGCGGATTTTCTTGGATTTCGGGTTTATAGGGGTGTAGTTTACCCGCGCGGGTTTTTCTCGTCTCGATTGAATCTACTAGAACTCAGATGTCTGCTTGATTTTTTGAAACATATTTTGTATCGAAGCCTAAGCCTAAGCCTACGCCTAAGCCTAAGGCTAAGCCTATGTCTAGGCCTAAGCATAAACCAAGTCAAGCCTGGGCCTAAACCTAATCCTAAGCCTAAGTCTAAGCCTAACGGCAAACTTAATGCTAATAGAAATTTAAATAAGATTTTTATACTTCCATGTTTTTCTGAAGCCGTTTTGAACATTTTCGCGCTTTCTATTTCCAGAAATTCTCGAAAATATCTCAAAACATGCCTGTTTCGTTTTTTAAGATGTTGACATCTATTTTATTTGCTTGTTATTGTTTTGCAGTTTTTTTCCATAAATAATACTGTAGCTTAACCCCCGAAACCCCGAAAAAATCCCCCAAAAAACCTAAAATCCCGATTTGGGCTGTTTGTTTCGGGGCGCTAAAAGCTGGCCGGGCTGCTCGAAGGGGGGTGGGTGACTCTGTAAATATAGGCCAATGGAAACCAGTACTAGCCGGCGCGCAGTTAGCCCCGAAAAAGGAGGGGGGAGGTGAGCGGAGCTCCACCTCCTCCTTCCGCTACTCGGGCGCGATTCTCGAGAATAGGCGATATGGGACGCGCCAAATTACGGCCCGACCTGATGTTTTCGTATTTTTGAGCTTACCGTACTTTTAAACAAAATTCCACGTTGGTGTAGCGGCTAGTGCGCTTGCCCCTCAAGCGGAGCGTCCAGGGTTCAGCTCCCGACGAGGTCAGAAATTTTTGCTATTTGGT
Organism: Mesorhabditis spiculigera; assembly: GCA_958295435.1. Lineage (NCBI taxonomy): Eukaryota > Metazoa > Nematoda > Chromadorea > Rhabditida > Rhabditidae > Mesorhabditis > Mesorhabditis spiculigera. Next base: position 1,531,512 of record CATQJA010002648.1, read on the forward strand.
TCGATGCGTTTCCTGTGCAAAATTATGAAGATGCTTTACAAAGTAAAGCCAAGCCAACGTCAAGCCTAAGCCAGGCGAAGCCTAAGCCTGAGCCTATGCCTATGCCTAAGCCTAAGCCTAAACCCAAGCTAAGCCTAAGCTAAGCCTAATCTAAGCCTAATCCTAAGCCTAAGCCCAAGCCTAAGCCCAAGCCTAAGCCTAAGCCTACGCCTAAGCCTAAGCCTAAGCCTAAGCCTAAGCTTAAGCCTAACCTAAGCCTAAGCCTAAGCCTAAGCCTAAGCCTAAGCCTAAGCCTAAGCCTAGGCTAGCCGTAACCCTGGATGCGAATCCGATTCAATTCTCGATTGAATTCCCGATTTCTGAGCGCGGGGCCAGGCGCGAGCGAGAGCGCCGGGAGCTAAATTACGCCCCTCCATAGCCCTAGAAAGTAGGCCTGTGTACCGTCTATAGGCCTCCAGCGGAATAGCCCTTCTCCCCCCCGCCTGCCCCATTCAGGGTTCTGGAAATTGGCCCGAGAATCCGCTTTCTAACCAGCCCAGTCCAATTTACGCCCTGCAATTTCTTATGAAGGGGCTGGGTACGGTAGCCTAGTAGTCTGAGAGGGGTCAACTTTTAATTTCTGTGTTTCGGCCTTGCCCTGCCGGCCCCTTTAAACTGGAGAAAACCCATAAAGAGCTGGTGGGTATAGAGTAGCGGGGAGGAAAACAAAGGAGCCGGTTGTCCGGATGCGGGCTTTTCCTTGGATGGCCTGGAAACTGGTTGATCCCCTATATCAGATGAGGCTTTATAAATGGATATGGGGGAATTTCCTAATTGTTTTCTGCTAGCCTGCCCTCTCCTCTTCCTCAACAATCTCTGCTAGCCTGCCCTCTCCTCTTCCTCAACAATCTCTGCTAGCCTGCCCTCTCCTCTTCCTCAACAATCTCTGCTAGCCTGCCCTCTCCTCTTCCTCAACAATCTCTGCTAGCTTGGCTGATTGCTTGAAAGAGTCTCTGTTAGAAATCACCTAGAGTGGCTTCAAAGCCTAAGCCTAAGCCTACGCTAAGCGACAGCCAATCCTAAGCCACCCGCAGCTTTAATTTGGTACCAAAAAATGGGAATCTGCCTTGCAGCCCTCGGCTCCGACCGGCCGATTTCAATCTGCCATCGTCCAAATGTGTATTTAGGGGTAGAGGATGGCGAGTGAAAGCCGATTCCGCAGTTTTCCCGTTCCCCGCCCCCTGGGCTGCTGCCATGCACACTGTGACCGGGTAGCCGGCGCTGATTTCTATTTTGGATTCTGGGATGCTGACGTAGCGGGGCAGGCTAGCAGAGATAATTTGAGAAATTGTGCCCCTAGGGCAGGCTAGCAGAGGCCAGTTGGTTCAAAATTTTGGTTACCGAAACCCCAAAAAGGCATTGACTCTGGCGGTGTGTGTGTGTTTGTGCCAGAACCAGACCACGCCGCTGCGTTTCGTCCCAAAACCAGAATCCCATTTCCCCACTACACGAAGAGTCAGCCCCAAAGCACCCCCTGGGGCGGAGGCAGGGAGGAAAAACTATTGTAGAAATTGGATCCCCTCACCCAGGGGTGGGATTTGGATGTTGAGGGCAGGGTGGGTTAAATGGTCTCTGCTAGGCTGCCCATTTTTGGTTAGCTCACTCTCTCTCTCTCTCTCGCTCTCGCTGTCTCTCGCCTTCTTTAGCTTTCGCTTGCAGTCTCTCACTTTCTCTACCTGTCTCTCGCTCGTCTCACTCTCGCTCTCACTCGCTTTCTCTAGCTTTCTCCGCCTTCTCTCGTTGTCTCTCGTTGTCTCTCTATGTCTCTTGTTTTCTCTAGCTTTATCTCTCTCTCTCTCTCTCTCTCTCTCTCTCTCTCTTTCTCTCTCTCGCTCTCCCTCTCGCTCCTCTCTAGATTTTAAAGATTTAGCCCGATTTGATCGATTTTTGTGACTTTTTTGAATTGTTTGTAGGTTTTCAGCTCTTGACAACCGATTGCGACATAAAATATCCTTTACTTCTTGCCGCTTTCTTTAAATTTTCGCCAAAGTGTCGAAATGAACGGCACTGCCCTTCAAGTTCAACACGTGGATTTTTTGCGCCCTTCCCCCCCATGCGGGGTGCTGTATTCCGATCGGCTCCTATTGACGTGAACGTCTCACCTAAAAGCCTATTTTCAGTTTTCGCTCGCCCCCCTTGAGCCAATGGCATCGGATGGGGGGTTGTGAAGACCCGTTTTCCCCCTCTCTGCCTGCTGCCCTGCCCTGATTCGAGCCGTTTCACTTTAAAGCCACCCCGCTGCCCCGCGTTCCTTTTTTGGGATCGGGGGGTTTCCGCAACGGTTTCTGCTAGCTTGCCTCAAAATTTAATTATTAAGATTTGATCGAATATTCCTGAAGAATCTCTGCTAGCCTTCCTTGAATTTAGCAATTTTAACTTTCAGAAATGTCCACTCTCGCCCCGGCACCGAACGTGCCGAACCCCCGGAATGCCGGCCGGAAAAAGAGCAACCCGGTGCGATTTTTTTCGATTTTTTGAGTAACCCGGTGTCGGTTTAAAGGAACATTGAAGGCAAAACGGACCTTGTCAACACCCGATTTAGTTACCTGTATTTTTAAAGGTATGGGAATTCTTCACCGACCTTCGAGTACATGGATTGGCTGGTGTTCGATGTCGTTTTTGCCATTGGGTGACGAATGACCGTAGCCCGACCACGATGAAATTTCACTTGAAGCGAAAGCACGATACCGGGCCTGGAGGTGTGCTTCTCGGGATCTATTTATGCAAATTTTTTAAGGTTTGTGGGCTTTGTGCGAAGAGAAGATTAACCAACAAACACCTCCGAATTATGCGCCAAGGAAGAGACCAGAACCGATTAGGGTGAGCTAGCAGAGATTGTTGGGGAAGAGGAGAGGGCAGACTAGCAGAGATTATTTGGGATTTTCAGCCGCTCCAGCCGCCAAGTGCCGAGTCGATCTTCGGGACGTCACTTTCGCTGAATCAATTTTTGTGGAAACACCTCGACCCAGCCACCCTTTTTCAACAAGCCCCGCCCCCGACGGCTACTGTGAATATTGGAGGTGAGAGCGTATGCGTAGTCTTGGGCTTAGGCTAAGGCTTAATTTTAAGCTTAAACCTGACAAATTTTTACAGGCATTAAGAGATAATCCACTTTCTCTCTCGCTTAAAAATAATTCATGAAAACCGAAAATTTGACGAAATTCTTGAAAATAAATGTTTCCTAATTTTTCGATTTCGGTCACCATTAGCTTTGCAAAGATTTAAGCTATCTCTAATCTCTACCTTCTTCCAGTATCCGCCAGCCAAGATGACTTCCTGCAAACACTTCTCCAGCAGGCCCAAAATCTAGCCGCCTCGTCGAGTCCACCAGAGGTACGATGGTTTTAAAAATTTTTGTTGTGCTAAATTTTCACAAATTACCAAATTATCCTAAAATCCCAAAATGCATCTGGTTTCTTGAGCGCTCCTTAAAAAATTCTGTAGGTTTGTATTTGTGCGAAAATTTTCCTCAAAAATATTGGCTAGCCTGCCCTGAATTCTATAAATCTTGTCATTTAATTCAATGTATTTTAATTATGCTCTTTCTGCGTTCAATTCTGATTTTCAGCTCCGGGACCCCGTAAAATCGGAAGATGTCGAAAATATGAACATTATCGAAGGACTGTTGCTGCCCAGGATAGAGGTAGTTTAGAAAATACTAAAAAAAGACGTTAAAGTGCTCAATAAATTTGATAAACAGCATTAGTTTTCAAACATTAAAAATAAATCTAAATCTCTGTTTCAGTCTTGCAAGCACTCCGACCACTCCTCCGACGCCTCTTACCCTACAAATTTGGCATCGCCCGATTTTAGGTTGGTATCTCGCACTCTCTCGCTCCCCCTCTCTCTCCCTCTCTCCCTCTCTCCCTCTCTCTCTCTCTCTCTCTCTCTCTCTCTCTCTCTCTCTCTCTCTCTCTCTCTTCTATCTCTCTGTCTCTGGCGCTATCTCTCTCGCTCTCTCTTTCTCAGTCGTTCTTTCTCTTTTTCTGGCTCTCTCTCTCTATCTCTCTCGCTCTCTCTCTCTCTCGCTCTCTCTCTCTTTCCCTCATATCTCTCGTGCTCAAAACCTCCTTTAGCCTAGCAGACGGTGCCTCAATCGCCGGCCTGCTGCAGATCGCCACTGAGTCCGACCTCACCTTCACCTTTAATGCGAGGAGGAGCGGCGAGTACTGCTTTGAGAGCAACAAGAAGAGCAAAGATGGCAGTCAGGTGAGCTAGCAGAGATTGTCGAGGAAGAGGCGAGATAATTTACCAAACGAGACCCAAGGCCGATTGATAGGCGGATTTTGACATTGACTACGCAATTTTTCGAATCATAAAAATTCCAATTTCAGGATAAAATGGTCGTCTTCTCCGATCACGGGCCAGAGATACGGGTGGAGCAGAAGGTGAACGGGAAGGAGGTGGGCGTTTTTTGTCTATTTACCTAATTTAATTGGCTGATTTATGTTTGTAAAATATGTTACTACAAATCCCATATTTCAAATTTTGCAAGATTTAATTTCTCTAAAATATGTTTTGGCAAAATTCGATCCAAAAATCGGCGGTTGCCGTTTAATTCACCGAATCCATTCCACGTAAGAACAATTTTTTGGCGTTTGTAGTTTGGGTATTTGTGCGTTAATGGGGGGGCGTTAATTACAGAAATGCATAGTACGGTAATAATGAATGTTTTTATAGTGTTGTCAATCAAACCTAATTAAAATTGCTAGCTGAAAAATCATCCAAAAATGTCAAAGTTTTTAAAAATTCAAAATTTCCGTCGAAAACTTTATTTTTTTTTAAATCTTTGTACGTCTAGGAATAGTAAAAAAGTTTGTACTATTTTGGCCAAAAACCAAAGAAAAAGAAAAAGTGCCCCCCCCCGATAATGCAAAAGCACCGTAGGTTCTTTTGGGTATAAAATATGCAATAAAGTTACTAATTTAATCCCTCAAATATCAAATAAACACTAATAATTCTTGATTAAAATAGACATAAAAAATTAATGAAAATATTTTCAGCTATCCGTGGAAATGTGGCGCAAGAGCGATTGGACCCAATTTTGCTGGGCCGTCCGCGGGACGTGTCTCCATTTTTTGAAGAGCTACTGAGATTTGCATACCGCATTTTTCTATTTTTTATTAAATTAAATTACTTAAATTTAAAATTAAACTAACCATTCGATTTTAAAAGCCATTTAATCCATTCAATCCTATATTTTTGGAAAAACACGTTTTTTAAAACTAGCAAATTTGCAAAAAAAGTCACAAAAATGTGCATATTGAACTTTATACTTTTTATAATTAATTTTATTAAATGTTAAACCCGATTTTTAACGTTAATATTTTTTAACTTTGTTTTACCTTATACAACAAATTTTTAACCAATGTTACTTCGCTTGTGATACCTGATTTTCGTGTCTTTCAAATTGTTTATTTTTTTTAAATCACGAATAAAAAGTTGTATTTTTTATTTAACGACCGAAAAAAACAATAAGAATAGTAAAACCGATCACAAATTGTTCAGGTAGCGGTAGAGATTGTCATCGGTGCCTGACCTAAAAAAATTTATTTATTTATGGAATTCCGAAATTCAGAAAAATTATTGTAATTTACTACGGTACTTGAGTCTTCATAAATTGCTGGAAACAAAAAGCAAAATAGAAAAACGTCCAAAAAGATCTCGAGAAAATTTTTTAGTTTCACAAAAACGAGGACCTAGACGCGGCTGGATTTTGACAGTAATTCTTGTCGCGTGTAGTTGTTGTAAAGCCTTTGATTTTAAGGGTTTTATCGTTTAAAGATAAATTTTTTTGAGCCAGAAAAAGTAGCAATTTGAATTAGAATAAAATCTTCAATAATTTTAATACCAAAACAGGGCTAAAATACCTGAACCGGCCGTGGAATCGCTGGCCGCTACCCTCCAAAATTTGCTGGTTGATCGATTTTCTGAAAAAACTCACACTCTGATCCAGTTACCTGTTCCTCAATAACCCCTGCTAGCTTGCCCTTTTTGCCTGTCTCTAGCAGAGACCATTTTGCAGGGGGCAGGCTAGCTGTGATCATTGGGGAATGGACAGGATAGCAGAGATTGTTGAGGAAGAGGAGAGGGCAGGCTAGCAGAGATTGTTGAGGAAGAGGAGAGGGCAGGCTAGCAGAGATTGTTGAGGAAGAGGAGAGGGCAGGCTAGCAGAGATTGTTGAGGAAGAGGAGAGGGCAGGCTAGCAGAGATTGTTGAGGAAGAGGGAGAGGGCAGGCTAGCAGAGATTGTTGAGGAAGAGGAGAGGGCAGGCTAGCAGAGATTGTTGAGGAAGAGGAGAGGGCAGACCAGCAGAGATTGTTGAGGAAGAGGAGAGGGCAGACCAGCAGAGATTGTTGAGGAAGAGGAGAGGGCAGACCAGCAGAGATTGTTGAGGAAGAGGAGAGGGCAGACCAGCAGAGATTGTTGAGGAAGAGGAGAGGGCAGGATAGCAGAGATTGTTGAGGAAGAGGAGAGGGCAGGCTAGCAGAGATTGTTGAGGAAGAGGTAAGGGCAGGCTAGCAGAGATTGTTGAGGAAGATGAGAGGGCAGGCTAGCAGAGATTGTTGAGGAAAAACTCACTCTGGTCTGGGTGTCGCTGAACGTGCGGGCCCAAATCGTGCGTATCCCTCGACCTCCACGCACAGTACCACCAACAACACAGCCAATACCGTAGCCCACAGTCTTCCCAGCATTACGCTCTGAAAAACAGTATTCAAATATCATTTTTAGATACAGTAGTTAGCCCCACAAAAAAGCACACTTTCCAGCAAAATTTCAAAAATGGAATAAATTCCCCTGCTGAAGCCTAAACCGAGTCCAAGGCTAAGCCTGAGCCTCGCCTAGGCAAAAAACCCAAGACTAAGCCTGAGCTTACGACACGGCCTAAGCCCAAGCCAAAGCCTAAGCCTAGACCTAAGCCTAAGCCTAACAAGGGAACCTCAAGTTGGCACGGTGGAGTTTCGAAAAACGCTCGCGGCTACCCCTAGGTTTTCGACTATGGCGATTCCAACGGTCTAGTCAGAATTTCCTAAATGGGCCTCTGGACAGAGATACAGCACTTCCGGAAAATGATAATTTACATCCGAAAAATTAGCATTAGCGATAGGTTTATGAGGCTCTCCCATCAGTACGGAATCACCAGTGGGATGGCCGAGTGGTAAGCGACTCGCTTGATAGAATGCTGACGAGGGTTCGAATCCGCTCACGATTTTTTATTTTGCTTTTTGACCGGAACTTTCTGCCAACTCCAAATTTTGATTTTTACTATAAAAAAAATTTTTGGTTATGGCCCCAGGCTTATTACTCCCAAGAATCCTGAAAACACGTTCTCGAAATTCAAAAAAGTTGGGTCTACCCATATTCCATTTTTTTACAGAGAAGCCACTATGATGTACTTGGATTCTTTTAGAGGTTTTAGAAAGAGAACGCATTTTCGAAAAAAAAAACAGTAATCAAAACTTGGAGTTGGGCAGAAAGTTAGGGTCAAAAAGCAAAATAAAAAATCGTGAGCGGATTCGAACCCTCGTCAGTATTCTATCAAGTGAGTGAGTCGCTTACCACCCGGCCATTCAACTGGTGCTTCCATAGTGATGGGAGAGCCTCATAAACCTATCGTTAATGCTAATTTTTCGGATGTAAATTATCATTTTCCGGAAGTGCTGTATCTCTGTCCAGAGGCCCATTTAGGAAATTCTGACTAGACCGTTGGAATCGCCATAGTCGAAAACCTAGGGGTAGCCGCGAGCGTTTTTCGAAACTCCACCGTGCCAACTTGAGGTTCCCTTGTAAGCCTAAGCCTAAGCCTAACCTAAGCAAAGGTCTAAGCCTAAGCCTAAGCCTAAGCCTAAGCCTAAGCCTAAGCCTAACCTAAGCAAAGGTCTAAGCCTAAGCCTAAGCCTAAGCCTAAGCCTAAGCCTAAGCCTAAGCCTCAGCCTAAGCCTAAGCCTAACCTAAGCAAAGGTCTAAGCCTAAGCCTAAGCCTAAGCCTAAGCCTAAGCCTAACCCTAACCCTAATCTAAGCCTAAACCTAAGCATAAGCCGAAGCCGAAGCCTATGCCTAAGCCTAAGCCTAAGCCTAAGCATAAGCCTGAGCCTAAGCCTAAGCCTAAGCCAAGGAAGGTAAGACAAATGAAAAAACAAAACTGCAACCCACAGCTTTAAAATGTGTGTGTGTGTGTGTGGGTGGCCGGGTTTGGGTTTCAAGTTCAGGGGGCAATTCCCCCCTTGGGGAAGCCCTCCCGAATAAAAATACCCAACGTCTATGATGGCATTGGGGGATCGAATTTGCCGTCAATGGCCCTTTAGGGGGTCCATTCAACCCCTTGCCCAAAAAATATTCGTCTACGCCGGTTGACACGACCAGTATTGTGGAAGCCAGGCGGAAAACAACATGTTTTTGAGCTGCGTTTTGGAAATGGAATTTTTTAAGGTCATGGACGTCAAAAATCACTAAAAATTTGGGGACGACCTTAACCGACTTGCTATAAACCGAGAAATTCCAGAGTGGTTCTAACCTCTTTCTTACGATCCCTAAATGCAAAAAATTTCAAAATTTTGGGTATAAAAATTATAAAACAATTCGATTTTCGTCCAAAAGTTTAGGAATTTTAGAAATACTTCTAAATTATGGATTTTTTGATACTTTAATAATAGCATAAAGACGCAATTTAGCCAGTTTACGACCATTCTTAAAGTAGCGATATCAACATTGGAGGTTTTTGCATTTATATTATTTGTAAAGTGACTTACCGTACTTTCAAGCAGTCAAGCGTTTGGAAATGCATTGAAGTTACCGTCTATCTAAAAGAATATAAAGATATGAGTTTATTAAACGATTTAAATCCTGGTTGTAATTTGTGAAAAAAGCGGAAGAGCCAAAATAGCCGCAATCAGGAATTAATGGCTCTGAAGGCCTCTTCACCCCTCAAAAACGTGAAACCTGTTTTTCTGATATTCGTGGCAATATTTAGCCAGAGAGAGAGAGACCTAGAGAGATAGAGAAAGGGAGAGGGAGCGAGAGAGCGAGAGGGTGAGTGGGTGAGAGAGAAACAGAGATAGCCAGACAAATGGGACCCGCCCCGGAAATAAGCCCAATTTGGGCGTGTAGCTCTTAGCAAAAATAAGCCTGAAATTGCAGATTTTCCGTCATAAACAAAAATTCCTAGACAATCTCTGCTAGCCTGTCCTCTCCTCTTCCTCAACAATCTCTGCTAGCCTGCCCTCTCCTCTTCCTCAACAAACTCTGCTAGCCTGCCCTCTCCTCTTCCTCAACAATCTCTGCTAGCCTGCCCTCTCCTCTTCCTCAACAATCTCTGCTAGCCTGCCTTCTCCTCTTCCACAACAATCTCTGCTAGCCTGCCCTCTCCTCTTCCTCAACAATCTCTGCTAGCCTGCCCTCTCCTCTTCCTCAACAATCTCTGCTAGCCTGCCTTCTCCTCTTCCTCAACAATCTCTGCTAGCCTGCCCTCTCCTCTTCCTCAACAATCTCTGCTAGCCTGCCCTCTCCTCTTCCTCAACAATCTCTGCTAGCCTACTGCACCATTTCCACACCTAAAAAACCCAGAAAAAGGCTAGCCTCCTAATCACGGCCATAAAAAATTGTCTAGGGACGTGGAAACGCGAAGGAGCGCGGGCTTTGGGAATATGTTAGTTAGTCTGTGTGTGCATTGGGGGCCCCGGAAGGGATTTCTAGGTGGATTAATCCCGGGAAAAGCCTTCTTAGGGCCCTGGCAGGGCCCTAAGAAGGAACGGGAAAGAGGGTAAAGCTTGGAAATAACTAGAAAATTCCCTGGGATTTCTCAAGGAATCTCTGCTAACCTGCCCTAACGATGGATAGCTGATTTCCTTATGAATCTCTGCTAGCCTGCTGAACTTCTTGAGCGCCGAAGTGGCCAGCTAGCAGAGATTTTTGTGGAAATTTGTATATTTTGTGGAAATTCTAGCAGAATTTTTGTGGAAATTCTAGACAGGGAGGCAGGCTAGCAGAGATCTTTGGCGAAAGCTGGTGACCAAAATTTGGGGATGAAATTGGGCGCGCCGAAAGAAGAGACTCACCGGACGACGTCGGCAAATCAAATTAGAGAGACACCCCAACCTCCCAGGGCTAGGGTTAGGGTCCAGTGACACGGATGCCCGGGTTTCTGATTGAGTTCTAGGAAACGAGCTCTCTCTCTATCTCGCTATCTCTCCCTCTCTCTGTCTCTCTCACCTCCTCTCTCTCTATAGCTCGCTTCCAAAAATTAAAATATTTATTCAACTACAATTCCGGATTTTTCTTCGCTTTCGGCGCCGTCTGTTGGTGGATGAACTCGAAGACATCGCCTCCGAGCGTTTTCGGAAGCTGTAAATTAAGCTTGTCGAGAGAGAGAGCGAGAGAGAGAGGGAGAGAGAGAAAGAGAGAAAGAGAGCGCGAAACCCCCCACCTCCAAGGCGGCAAAATGACCGCCATCCGGGTGCTCGCGGCGGAATTGCATATTGTAGTAATGCTTCATCACCTCTTCCGGCATCTACAAGGCGTTTTTTCGTTTAGAAATTGGTCCATGAGTCAATATCTTAATTTCTAGACTTAAAAACTCACCTTATCGAAGGGCTCGTTTCCGAAATTACTGTGACCAGTCGGGACGGAGCAGAAGACCCTGAAATCACGCATTAATAGGCTGGAATTCCTCAAAAATATCTGCTAGCCTGCCCTCTATTTCCATACATACTCACTTCCCAAGCTCCTGATTCCGAATGTCAGCAAAATATTCCTTGTAGAAGCGTTGTGAATGGACGATGTTCCCCTGCGCCCAGTAGATGGTCACCACCGTCAGCACCTCGTCGAGTGTGAATTTTCTGACAAAAACAGCGTGAGAGAGAGGGAGAGAGAGTGAGTGAGATAGAGAGAGCGAAAACGCCAAACTATACTTCGTGATACCGCCATCTGGAAGGTCACGGAACTCCAGATTTGTCCACGACGAGAATTTCTCCAGAATGTAGGCTGCCAGGCCGATGGGAGAATCGTTGAGTGCGACTCCTGAAATGGGCAGGCTAGCAGAGATTGTTGGGGAAGACGAGAGGGCAGGCTAGCAGAGATTGTTGAGGAAGAGGAGAGGGCAGGCTAGCAGAGATTGTTGAGGAAGAGGAGAGGGCAGGCTAGCAGAGATTGTTGAGGAAGAGGAGCGGGCAGGTTAGCAGTGAAGCTTTGAGAATTCCCACCAACGGTATCCGGCTTTGTCCCCTGAATATGCATATATCCCGACTCAGCCATGATCATCCCGAACAGGCTGAAGATGCTGAAGTTGGCCTGGTTGGGTGAGGCAAAGAACTGGAAAGGTTAATATTGTAGTTTTCGTAGCTAGCAAGACCCCTTAAACTAAAGAAACTCACTAGTTTTGGGGCGAAAGAGCCGAGAATGGCCTTGACCAGCCCGATGCCGTGGAACGAGCCGGCGCCGTTCATGTTGACGTGTAGGGCGAGGACGCTAGAATCAGGCGCTGCTCTCTCTCTCCCTCCGCCTCTTCTCTCTCCCCCTCTGTCTCTCTCTCTTTCTCTCTCCCTCTCTCTCCCTCTCTCTCTCTCTCTCTCTCGTATAACCTACTTTTCCTTGTACATCTTCGCCAGGTTGGTCGTCACGATGGCTCCCCAATCTCCACCCTGAAATTTGAATTGACGGTTTTTTAAGGGATTCTGAGGCGAGCGAGTTATGCTCGTTTTAAAATGGTCACCTGCAAGTAGAATTTCTCGAATCCAAGTCGGGTCATCAATTTTTTGAAAACCCGGGCGCATTCCACTTGGGAGAAGCCTGAAACGGATGATATACAGTGAGAGAAAGAGAGAGGCAGAGAGCGAGAGAGAGAGAGAGGGGAGAGAGAGAGAAAGAGAGTTAGACAGGACCTGTCTTTTTCGGATTTCCAGAAAATCCATAGCCTGGAATCGACGGCGCAACGACTTCAAATGCAAAGTCGTAGTCCAATCCGTGCTTTTTCGGGTCATTTAGGATCGGAATTAGCTTGACGAACTGAAAAAGAAAACGAAGATTGAGTGCTGGAAAATCCGCAAATGCTCTCTGCTAGCCTGCCCTCTCCTCTTCCTCAGCAATCTCTGCTAGCCTGCCCTCTCCTCTTCCTCAACAATCTCTGCTAGCCTGCCCTCTCCTCTTCCTCAACAATCTCTGCTAGCCTGCCCCTCCTCTTCCTCAACAATCTCCTAGCCTGCCCTCTCCTCTTCCTCAACAATCTCTGCTAGCCTGCCCTCTCCTCTTCCTCAACAATCTCTGCTAGCCTGCCCTCTCCTCTTCCTCAACAATCTCTGCTAGCCTGCCCTCTCCTCTTCCCCAACAATCTCTGTTAGCATGCCCCTACCTCTTGGACATTTCCGGGCCATCCGTGGACCAGCAGAAGGGGTAGAACCTTCTTATAGCCAGAAGCGGCCTTCGAGCGGATGAAGTGAACCTAAAAATGGATTTCAAAGCTGATATCAATTTTTAAAGGGAATGGGAAACCCAGAAAATTGCTAATCGGCAAATTCAGGCACAGTTTTTCATGCTCTTTCCAATGGTATATTTCAAAACATTTTTAAATAGAAAATTCTACCTGAATTCCCTCAATCTCGGTAGTGAACTGGGTAAACGCGTTGAGGGCCGCCTCGTGCTTGCGCCAATCGTACTTGGAGCGCCAGTATTCTTGGACTTCCTAAAATTGGGAAAATCTAAATTATTATATGAAAATGGTATAAAATATTACAGGAATTAAATTACCTTTAAATAATGCGTGTTGAACCCGTAGCGGAAATTGTCGGAATCTTCGAGCGTCTCGTGGCTGACCCTCGAGTGCAAGAGCCGGCTTTTTAGGTCCTAAAAGATATTTTAGCTAAAAACCATAGAGATTTTTGCCTTCAATGACCCTTTAAAAACCAAACCCACATCGAGCACTTTTTGAGGGACATTAATTTTGTAGGGGTGTATCGCCTCGTCGTCGGCCCGCCACTCCCCGCTGCCGTACCACCCGTTCTCGACAATGTCCACCTAGAAACCGGGGGTATAGAGGAGCGGAGCGTAGCTCGATTGGGATGAAATTTTTAGTATGAATGTAGATTGTTATAATCTATGTTCTTTAAAAAATTTAGGTAATTATCTTAAAAAATTAAAAAGTTATAGCAAAAAAGGTAGATTTCTCCATGTTTTTCGCAATTTTTTTCTATAACTTCGCGATTTGCATAGCTAGCGTATCGAAATTTTTACTGCAAATTGATAATACCTTAAACTATAATCCTGCATAATATTAGAGCATGATCTTAAAAACTGAAAGAGTTAGAGCGAAGGCAATGGTTCCTTTTGGATGTTTCAGCGGAATTCAGCGACATTCTAATAATTTTCCAATGAATTATGCTCCATTCCCTGCATCCCAAATGGTCTCTGCTAGCTTGCCTTTGGCTCCGGCGAAAAGTGACACCAGGCGTAGAGAATAGCGCTGAGAACGGCACCGCCGAGCAACAGCTTCGTCACGCAGCAGCCGCAGCCCATTTCTGGAATTTGCAAAGTTAAGCCAAACCAAAGCCTAAGTCTAAGCCTAAGCCAAGCTTACGCCCGGCCTAAGCGTAAGCCTAAGACCGGCCTAAGCTAAGCCGAAACCAAGCCTAAGCCTCAGCCTAAGCCTAAGCCTAAGCCTAAGCCTAAGCCTAAGCCACACCTACGCCAAGCCTAAGCCAAGCCTAAGCTAAGCCGAAACCAAGCCTAAGCCTAAGCCTAAGCCAAGCCTAAGCTAAGCCGAAACCAAGCCTAAGCCCAAACCTTAGCCTGGAACATTGAAAATGTTTTAAAACTAAAATGAACCAGCGGAAATAGGGTGGAAAAATTCGTGGGGGCGGGCAGTCCAAAAAAATTGGACCGGTCGCTGGGGCATCGAGGCAAAAAATGGGGGGTAAGAGAGAGAGAGAGAGAGAGAGAGAGAGAGAGAGAGAGAGAGAGAGAAAGAGAGAGGCAGATAAGGCGCGGGCAGAACACTACACAACCACAACACAAACAGACACAAATACGCTACAAATCAGCAGCCCCCCCCCAGCCAAGGCCAGGTGTACACAGATAAATTGCCGGGCAGATAGCGATTGAATGATTGGATTAGGGGCGCTTTTAAAGGGGTTGTGAAGTCAGAAAATTCCCATGGATTGTAAGGACTCACTATAAACTCTTAAATCGATCAATTTAGATGTTTTTTGCCTTAAAAACCTCAAAAAACCTAACCTAGAAAAATCGACGGCACAAGGAAAAAATGTTTTGAATCGATTTTTAAAGGAACTAGAACGTCTAGAAAATTTTTACAAAGTTTTTCCGGGGCAGTTTTTTTGTGCCTTTTCCGATGGTATATAAAAATTAACTAGTTATTGAGATTTAGTCTGGAAAATCGAGCAAAACCTTAAAAATCAGCACCACCCCTTGAAAATACCTAAAACAAATTTTTTTAAAGGATCTGGCGAGGTTATGGAGTTTTTAGGTATGTTTTTATAGTACAGTTATTTACGCTTTTTTGAATGATATCTTTAAACCGAATTTTCTTTATAGATTTTGGCCTTAAAAATTACCTTGAAGGGATACCCGGGTTCAAACCCCAGGGAACACCTTTGACTGGATTTTAAAGAAACTGTGTAGGTCAGAAAAATTTTAAATAGGAATTTTGCATACAGTTTTCCATGTTCTTTCCAATGATGTGCTTAAAAACACAAAATGTTACATTTTATGCAATTTACGGAAAGAGAATGCTCGCATTTGAAACGGCAGTAAACGATTTGATTGTATGTCTGAGAAAAACACACGAAAAATTAGGGGCAGTAGCTGCACTACCAAATCCAGCAGACGACCTCCTGGGGCGAGGCGCGGTAGTCGCGGTTTTTGGCGAGGAATTTCTGAAACTCTCCCCGGTCGGTCATGTAGATGAAGTCGTCGGCATTTTTGCGGGCCTCCAGGAGGGGAGATCGAGCTCCTAAACATGCAAACATATTTGAAAAGTTAAATGCATCCCACCGCATTGTCCCATTTGGCGGACGCACATCCCGATCGGAGCCACCTCGTTCTAAAAAATTGATAAAAATCTGGAAAACCCAATACCGTACCCAGCCTTGCATTTGCATACGGCGACGCTCCGACGAGTCGGCCGTCAGGAATTGGCCGCCGTTTCGCGCCATGTAGGAGAGCTCTTGAAGGCCTGGGCAGCGATTTTTCAGCATTCCTGTGTTCCTGGAAAACGCGGATCCTGAAGAGTCTATGCTAGCCTGCCCTCTCCTCTTCCTCAACAATCTCTGCTAGCCTGCCCTCTCCTCTTCCTCAACAATCTCTGCTAGCCTGCCCTCTCCTCTTCCTCAACAATCTCTGCTAGCCTGCCCACCCCTCTTCCTCAACAATCTCTGCTAGCCTGCCCTCTCCTCTTCCTCAACAATCTCTGCTAGCCTGCCCTCTCCTCTTCCTCAACAATCTCTGCTAGCCTGCCCTCTCCTCTTCCTCAACAATCTCTGCTAGCCTGCCCTCTCCTCTTCCTCAACAATCTCTGCTAGCCTGCCCTACCTCTCAAAAGTCTGCATGCTGATAATCTTCCCGGTTCGATCAGCAGCTCCGAAACCCCGCCCACTTCGCTGATCGACCAGTCGACGGTTCGGGTGCGTAAAGAAGCGTCGCGTAGTCGGATTGTACGCACGGTATACCTACAGCAACTAAAATTCCGCAATAACCTATGCTAGCCTACCGTCGACGCGAAAAAATCGAGACTCGGGCTCTGCTCCTTGGCGAAATTGGGGTGGATCTTGGTGATGGTGGTTACTAAAATAGCGTTAAATGGAAAATTAGCGAATTTTAAGTTTTTAAATTTAGCTGCGCTCGAAAGTTTTAATTCCGGAATATGCAAATAAAACGTACTGATTTTCGCGCCACCAGGTCCCATTGGCGCGAACGGAGAGCGGCCAGGGCCATCTAAAAATTCTTAAAATTGAACGAAATACTACAATCTATACCTATTTTTTTAAATTTAGGTTATCTACGTCCTAATTACAATAGAATACGTTATTGAGCAAAAAGAGGTATAGGCAAACTTTCACGCTTACCAAGGCCCAATTCCGCCACATTCCGTACTTCCTTCTGGCTGGAAAAGAGATAATTGATGAAACGTTTTGAATTTTCCACAAGGATCTCTGCTAGCTTGCCCTACTTCTCCGAACAGTCTCTGCTAGCTTACTTGGTTCTCGCAGAAGCAGAATCGCACAATCGCAGAACCTCTGCTGGTTCGGCTTGGTTTTCCTAAAGCACCTCTGCTAGCTTGTCCTACTTTTCCTAAAGAACCTCTGCTCGCTTGCCCGATTTTCCGAAAGGCTGCTAGCTGGCCTTGGAATTCTACAACGATATCTGCGAGCGTGCCATGGACCTCCTAAAGAATCTCTGCTAGCTAGCCATGATTTTCCTTAAAAAATCCCTGCTAGCCTGCCCCTGCGGTCAAAAGTACTAACTCGTAGTCATAATCGTTGTCATTGGCCTCAAATCGGCCTCCATCTTCAGTCTTGAATTTCCGCTTCTCGATCCCCGGCGGTCCCCAGGCCATGGCCACGCTGAGAAGCGAGAGAAAGAGGGTGAGAGAGAGCGACAGTCGAACCATTGCCCTGAAACACTATATTCCCTACAAATTTTACTGAAAAATACCTAAAATAGAAAAAGTTATTCAAACAAAAATTCAAATTTTTTCCGAGGCTTTGTCTTAACTTTTTAGGTTTTTCTACCCAATTAACTTCTAACTTTTCTAGCTTTTACCCATTTTCCCCCAATGGTCCTTGCTGGCCAGCCCTCCTAGGTCTCAGTATTAGTTACGAATTACCATAAAATTACGATAAAAACGAAACGTAAAAGGAATGATTAAATCTCAAAAAAATGCCAAAAAATTGGGAAGCGCATTGCTAGTGGCTTTGTCTGGATGCTAGATCGGCCCATCCCCGACATGACCTCGAAAAATTCCGCCTAACTACCATGCCCGATATTGAGCTATGTGGGGATGGAAATCGCGAAAAAGAAGAAACCTTGCGGGAGCCCAATGATGTTTGCTGCACTTTTGGACTCGCTAAAATTGGATGGATAAGGTGCGAGAGAGAGAGATAGAGAGAGAGAGAGAGAGAGAGAGAGAGAGAGAGAGAGAGAGAGAGAGATAGGGAGAGGAGAGAGGGAGAAAGAAAGAGACAGAGCGAGAGAAAGCGAGAGAGTGCGAGAGCGAGAAAGGGAGAGAGAGAAAGAGAGCGAGAGAGAGAGAGAGAGAGAGAGAGAGAGAGAGAGAAAGAGAGCGAGAGATAGATAGATGGAGCGTGAGATATAGAAAGCGATGGAGAGAAAAAGAACGAGAGCGAGGTCGAGAGCGGGCGAGAGGGAGAGAGAGACAACGAATTATCAACACCCTTCCTTTGATGGATGACTTTAATGCGTGTTTTAATGCCCGCGCGTTTAGTATAAATACTTTTCACGTCTAGCAGCGGAAAGAACATGAAGAACTACACCAGAATTCTTCAACTACAATTTTTTTGGTCTTGCTGGCCCCTTGAAAATTCGGCTTAAACGGATTCCCAGATGCCCCTGTTTCGGTGGTTCACTTTAGTGCATGTTTTCACCCAAAAAAAAATGTAGTCATTTATTTTTAAGACTACCATCGGAACGAGCATGAAAAATACACCAGAATTTTATATTCATAGATTTTCTAAACTTCTAAGTCCCTTTAAAATGTCCTCAAAACTATTTTTCAGGTACCTCACCTCCGTTCTTGTAGTCGACCGTATCCCAGGGGAATTAAAAGGCCGTTTGCGAGCCACCCGAACTAGGCTTGGCACAGTCTGTTTTTCGACCCTACTTTTTTGACGCCATCGGATAGAGCATGATCGAATTAGTGGGGCTGCATAGTTTTGAAAGTTTAAAAAAGTTTAATTTGGGGGTTTAAATGGGCGTTGAAGTTGCAGACCCTCAAAAATTATCTTGGAAGTTACTTAACCAAATTCGCTGAAAATTTGTGTCAATACCTAATTTTGGACGGGGATCATTTCTCTAATACATCGCAAAGCGTGAAAATGGCCGGAACATGGGAATCTCGCGTACCCAAAACAGTTTTTGAAGATTTTCGTTGTGAAGGGTTGTTGACTGCGCGCTGTAAATAGCATAGAAAGATGCGCAAAAACTTTCTGCATCGAATGGTGTATCATTTAGCGCGCAGACAGGAACCCTTCATATTCAAAAAAGGGCTTAAAAGCTACCAAAAAGAAAAAATTCGAATATTTATAAAAAATAAAACATGGACTCCCATCTAGAGGGTCCAACCGCACGATCGCAAAAAAGAGCAAAAAGAAATTCGACTTTTGAGAGGGGGGCTGGGATTGAACTCGGGTCGTTCGCCTGGGACATGGCGGCGCCCACTAGCGGCTGTCCCCAGTGCCACCCAGGCGGACTATCGCGGGTTCGATCCACGCAAATCGTCAGTTCCGAGTGGGAAGCGAATTTCTTTTTGCTTTTTTTTTGCAATGGATACAGTTTTATCTTTAGACCCTATACCCGTTTCCCATTTTTCAAAATATGCAAACCTCGGGAGTAAGTACCAGCTTTTCTCCCGTTTAAAAATCGCGTTTTTTGAATATGAAGGGTTCTTGTCTGCGCGCTAAATGATACACCATTCGATGCAGAAAGTTTTTGCGCATCTTTCTATGCTATTTACAGCGCGCAGTCAACAACCCTTCACAACGAAAATCTTCAAAAACTGTTTTGGGTACGCGAGATTCCCATGTTCCGGCCATTTTCACGCTTTGCGATGTATTAGAGAAATGATCCCCGTCCAAAATTAGGTATTGACACAAATTTTCAGCAAATTTGGTTAAGTAACTTCCAAGATAATTTTTGAGGGGTCTGCAACTTCAACGCCCATTTAAACCCCCAAATTAAACCTTTTAAACTTTCAAAACTATGCAGCCCCCCTAATTCGATCATGCTCTATCCGATGGCGTCAAAAAAACGGGGACAAAAAAAACTGTGCCAAGCCATATTGGGGTCTGTTCGGGTGACCCGCGGACGGCCTTTTAAGAGTTCGCAGCTATGTTGTGGACCACCTTCGATAGCCAGCCTCAATTCCCAGGGAGTCTGACTCAGCAGTAATGAGAAAATCAGGAACCGAAAAGCTTATCGATTTCTGTTCTGAATTTTAGATTTTTTTCGATTTCCGGGCTGGGGTACCACTCTATTATTTTATTTCCTTATTTTCTTATTCACGATCTTTTTGACGCAGCGGGTTTTGAAAACATTTTTTTCGAAAGTTTCTGATCTTAAGCTCAATTCCCAGTCACCCATGCAAATTCCCTACCCCAGGGAATCCAGATGTTTGGCCAAATGCCAAAAAACACCTTGCTCGCCCTAGAAACGCCTCTCACCGAACAATCTATCAAATTTGTGTCTGCCTTTCGGGCTGAGTGAGGGTGAGAGGGCGAAAATAGGATTATTCCCCCGCCATTATTCGCGTCTTTTCACCTCTAATTCCCGTCGAGACCCCCCCGAGGGACAACACACACAAGACGGGCTTTCTGTGGCTTCTTCAGAAAAGATCAACTGCTGATGTGAATTCCGCAAATTGTCACTGCTAGCCTGCCCTCTCCTCTTCCTCAACAATCTCTGCTAGCCGCCTCTCCCAGGCCAATTTCAGCTTTCAGTTCTCGTATGTTTTGGAGCGATGTGTAGTCTGCCTGGGGCCACGATGACTAGCCATTCTCATGCATTTTTTTTGTGTGCTCAGGGTGAAATTTTTGGATGAGCCGACAAAGCTTCTGCCCGATTAGTTTTTGAGGATTTTGAGGAAGTTCCTGTTCTGAAAAATTTCTTTCTTTGTGTCTCTCTCGCTTCATTTGTCTCTCTTCTCTCTCTCTCTCGCTCAAGCAAAATCGACAGTAACCTTACCAATTTTGAGCAATTTTGGAAAAAGATTGCATGGTAGAGAGCGAGAAAAAGCGGGAGAGTGCGAGGGAGAGAGAGTGTGAGAGCGGAAGAGAGCGTGAGAGTGAGAGAGATAGACAGAAACATAGAGAGAGAGAGAGAGCGAGAGAGAGAGAGAGGGAGAGAAAGAGAGAGCGATAGCGAGAGGGAGAGAGAGAAAGCGAGAAAATTGAGGATTAGTGGCTTCTCAAGGTAATCCCGTTTTCGTCCACTTCACACCACGTCTCTTTTACCACGTTTTCCTACTTCCAGGTATTTTTGGCCCCACTTGGTCGCTAAAATTGATTTTTCTATAGCGAATAAAAATATCAAATTATAAAATCGACTTTTCCTAATAAAAAAGCTAGCAAGTTTTTTGTAAATTTCCAAAAAAATTCCCCCGTACTCCCTAAAATTTGCCCTTTTCCGCGTCATCGCGCTCGTTTTCTTTTTGTGCCCTTTTTTGCCGTGGCGGCTTCCCCCGCGAGATGCAGGAAATGGGCCAATTTTATCGCGAAAAATATTTCAGGACAGCGGGGTGGCTATTGCCTCTGCGGGTTATTTTCTTTTTGTATTTTTAGCGAGTTTTTCGATTTTTGCGGCTAAGTAAAATTGTCATAAAACCTATTAAAATGCTAATCATAACATTTTAATTGTAACAACAAAATTGTTTTTTTTCTTTGATGTTTCGATGAATCTGGAAGGCTATTTATTTTGTTTTTTAATTACTTAATTTGCTTTGTTTTTGAATGAGCTCTGGGCAGACTAGCAAAGATACTTTGGGAACCTTTCGAATCGTTAAAATCAGCGATTCTTCCTCAAACAATCAACCCACAGAAATGTCTAAAGCTTCGGGCAAGCTAGCAGCGGCCATTTGGGAACGTTGGGAATCGTTGAAAAAATACGGCGCGCTAGCAGGTGTGATTTAGGGCGCTCAGGAACTATCTAGAGCGAAGGGCAGGCTAGCAGAGAATCTTGAGGAGGGTTGGCTCGCGGGGATCCTTGAGGAATACAGGCTAGCAGAGGCTTTTAAGGAGGGCAGGCCAGCAGAGATTCTTGAGGATAACAGGCTAGCAGAGACACTTTAGGAAGGCTTCCTCGACCTTTCCTTTTACACGAACGAAAAGGTACCCGCTAGAATATGCGATTAATTGGGGTCTGGCGAGGGCGAGAGACTGAGAGGCAGAAGCACCTGACCGCTATTTTCGCTCCTCCTCTCTTCCTATTATCCGCTTCTATTTTTTTATAGAATTCTCTTTCTTTATATTTTGTGTTTTTCACGGTATCATCCTTATCTTTCATTTTAATTAATCACATCAAAACCCATACTCTTTCCAGGAATCCGGAAACCCTTCCCTCTACGCCGAACGCGCCCGGATGCACTTCAAGCGGACGAGCACGGTGGTGGGTGATTAAATTGTTTTTAATGAAAATTAAATGTTTTAAATGTAATTTAATATAGAATTGAAGATATGATTTTAAAATTTTTTTTTGTGTTTTTAAGTTTAATCTAACCAACATTTTTTGCCTTTTTGAAATTTTAAAAAGATGTTTTCTTTTATTAAATTAGTAACCTAAAAGCTTGGATAAGAAAAACGAAAAAGAATCAAAATACGGAGGACTGTAAGCGATAGGTATTACGGTAGGAAAGCGCGAAGCCAGGCTAGCAAAGAGCATTGTGGAAGCTTTAGCAAGCCATAAAAAGCCAGGTAGGCTAAAAGAGATTTTTGGAAATATTTAAAGCTAGTTAAAAGAGAGGAAAGAGAGAGCAACCGATATAGAGACAAAGAGAGAGAGAGAGAGAGACGCGCAAGCTTCACTTCCGGGCAATCAGATATCTTTGAGGAATGGGCAGGCTAGCAGAGATTGTTGAGGAAGAGGAGAGGGCAGGCTAGCAGAGATTGTTGAGGAAGAGGAGAGGGCAGGCTAGCAGAGATTGTTAGGAAGAGGAGGGGCAGGCAGCAGAGATTGTTGAGGAAGAGGAGAGGGCAGGCTAGCAGAGATTGTTGTGGAAGAGGAGAGGGCAGGCTAGCAGATATTTTAAGGAATTCCCCTTCCCCTCTAATCACCCACCCGCATCAAAGGTCGCCCAAATTATCTGGAGACAGGTAAAATTAACGGGCATGTAGCCTCACCCGAGAGCCCCCATAATTAGAGGCGCCTTTTCCGAAAATCTCAACCCGGGGATGAGACAAAAAACAAAAACGCGGGCCGGACCGTGTAATCCGCAATGGGAGGGATGGGAGCCGACAAAAGCCATCACCGGGCCAGTCATTTTCTCTGCGGCGCTGTGAGATTTTCCCTATCCCTTTTGAGGCCCGCTTCCATACACAAATTATCATCTGGATTTTGGGCCCTGGGGGCTTCCGTGAATTATTGATTAGCAACCCGGAAGGGACTGTATTTCCGCTCTTCCTCAACAATCTCTGCTAGCCTGCCCTCTCCTCTTCCTCAACAATCTCTGCTAGCCTGCCCTCTCCTCTTCCTCAACAATCTCTGCTAGCCTGCCCTCTCCTCTTCCTCAACAATCTCTGCTAGCCTGCCCTCTCCTCTTCCTCAACAATCTCTGCTAGCCTGCCCTCTCCTCTTCCTCAACAATCTCTGCTAGCCTGCCCTCTCCTCTTCCTCAACAATCTCCGCTAGCCTGCCCTCTCCTCTTCGTCAAATTTCCCAAAGAATCTCTGCTAGCTGCCTGGCGCTTCCATTCCTTAATCTTGTTTTCAATTTTTTTTTTTGAAATGTAAGCAAAACCATTAGGTGTATGCATGCTATCATATCGGCTGAAGCGGACGCACTATTCATTGGTAAGTCTGGGGTATTTCCTGGAAATCTCTGCTTGCCTGCCTGGGTTTTCGTGCCGCCAGAATTAAAGATCTCTGCTAGTTGCCTGGACGTCGAAGGCTCTCCTACGGTATTTTTCGCTCCTCAACGGTCTCTGCTAGCCTGCCTGCCGTGGAGGAGCCATAACCTAAAAGTTGAATTGTACAAACCAGCAAAAACCAGAAAATACCAAATATCTTCCTCCGTTGATTATCGTTGATTATCGTAGCGCGTTAGGCCAGTTTTTCATTTCAATTTTCGTGAAACATTTTGCGTACAACCTGAATTTTTCAAATTTTGTAAATACCAGTACACGCTTCTTTTACTTCTTTTCACAAATTCCCTAGCTTTGACTTAGGTATGCAAAAATTACGAACTACTTCCCGTTCTGGGCCCAAAGTTCCAGACAAATCGCCATTTTTCCGGATTTTTGGAATTTTTATGTTGCAAAAAATTGGGTATTCAGCGTGAAAGTGCACTTATCAATGATTTCATTGCGCTGACGAGTGGGTAGATTTTTTCTGCTAGCCTGCCCTGAGGGTTGTAAAGGGCACAATTCCTCAAAAGGTCTCCGCTAGCCTGCCCTGGTGACTGTTCCGCGAAAAACCCCTCCCACGTTATTTCGCCCACCCCGCCCTCAGAGCTTTTCCATTATCGGGGGAAGGGGGGATTTCCCATACGTCCAGCAATACCTGGAAACGTAATGGTAAATGTTTTAATAGTGTTTTCAGTGAAAATTAACGATGATTTAAATGAAAAATATTTAAAAACTTCAAGCATTTAAAATTTAAATTTTGGGAAAAACCTATATTTTTTCGCATTTTATTAAGAAATAGGTATTTCCTTGAGGAATTAAAAAACAGTAGAAAACCATTTCCTCTATCTATATTTCAAAACCTCTGCAAAAAAAATTGAGAATTTGGAAAATACAAATTTTGGGCGAAAATCTAGTTTTTTGTTTTTTTTTAGGTTAGCAAGTTTTTTAGATTGGAAATCATAAAAAAGTGTAGAAACATTTCCTTTCATTTAAATAACAAAAATTGGCTACTAAAGACAAAAGTTGTTTTTCCCTTGATAAATGCCCCCTCCTCCCGATAATGCAATAGAACCAGTTCTCTCAAATTGTCTCTGCTAGTCTGCCCAAGAACCCCATTAACAACACCCGATCCCCCAGATTCCCATCAGGAACACGGGAGGGCAAATCCCCCCAGCTCCTTCAAGGAGCTCGCCCTCAAAAATCCAATTTTCCATTCAGAGCTCGGCGAGCAGCTTTTCGCCTAGATTTTTGCCTGCCGATTCTCGACAACAAAAAGCCCACTGATTTTCTCGTGCTCCCCCCTTTCTCGTGTCTAGCTGAATGGCCAACGAGTTCCGATTTAATTTGGCGACTTTTACATGCGGCTAGGGCGCCCGCACTTGGAATAGGCTAGAGCTGAATGGGGGTAGGCTTGGCTTAGGCATGGCTTAGGCTTGGCTTAGGCTTGGCTTAGGCTTGGCTTGGGCTTGGCTTAGGCTTGGCTTAGGCTTGGCTTAGGCTTAGCTTAGGCTTGGCTAAAGCTTGGCTTAGGCTTGGCTTAGCTTAACTTAAGCTAGCCTTGAGGAGCTAAATAAGTAACTGAAGACTGGCATAAAATCCAGAACGACGCTGGCGGACCGAAGCTTAAGCTTAAGCTTAAGCGCAAGCCTAAGCCTAAGCCCAAGCCTAAGCCCAAGCCTAAGCCTAAACCTAAGCCTAAGCCCAAGTCTAAGCGTAATAAGCCTAAGTCGTAATCCTAAGCCTAAGCCTAAGCCTAAGCCTAAGCCTAAACCTAAGCCTAAACTCCTAAGCTTAAGCCTAAGCCTAAGCCTAAGCCTAAGCCTAAGCCTAAGCCTAAGCCTAAGCCTAAGCCTAAGCCTAAGCCTAAGCCTAAGCCCAAGTCTAAGCATGGAAGCAAAAAAGTAAAACAATAATAAAAAATGAAATAAATTAAGAAAAAATTTTCCAAGGATACAAAGGTGATATTACAATGCATATCAGTTATTCAAAGCCTAAACGGATCTTCTTTGTTTTAGGAAATTCATATTTTTTTGTGAGTAAAAATGCAATATAATTTGTGAGCCTGGACCTTGGTCACCCGGAAAAAAAACACTAGTCCCAAAAAAGGGATATGTCCCAGAACGGCCCAAGGGCCACGAGGGGCCAATAAAATATTGCCTTAGCTTGCCATCGATTCTCCCACACCCAGTTTTTCCCTACTTTTCACTCCAAAAACGACATTAAAAATTCTAGTGACATTTTTAAGTCTTTTTAAATGCTAATTGATAGCTTCGCAAAACTTGGGGGTCCCTTTTCTCGCAAAATTGCATTTTTCGCGATTTATTAAGCCCGAAAAACGGGTAAAACATATTTTAAAGCATTTTTTGAACGTCATACAGCATTCGTATGCTAACTTCCAGTTACGACATGTTAATAAATTTTCCTCGCTTGAAAATTCATGATTTTTGAGCCTTGTCGCTCCTAAGATGCGCTCGTCGACGCGCCAGACGCGCTTTTCGCGCAATTCCCTGAAAGAGGTGGGTTTTAAGGGTATCCGGAAGCCAAGGGCAGGCTAGCAGAGGCCATTTAGGACGTAAAATTGAATAAAAGGGTATAAAACCATCAGATAAACTTTATTGCCCGGTGTCCGAGTCCCTTTAGAGGCATGAATGGATCAACGAATGAGATCCGACATTACCGAAAATATTGAGGTTTTCGGGCGTGCCGAAATCAAATGTTGCATATTTTTTTGACTTCTGAATCCCCTTAAATTTTTTATTATGCGGATTCCCCAGTTCTTTCTGAAATATCTTTTCAACGCCATTAATACATGAAATTCTGCAAGGTTGAAGCTACGCTTTAATATCTATCTTGTTGAAACATTTAAATCTAGCCATTAATGCATCAATAAAATAAGCATGAAACTGAAAAACTTCTGAACGTTGCTAATAAGAGATCGTGAAAATCGAATGTTGCGGAATTTCTAGCCTATTTTCTCCGTTTAAATTCCCCAATGAGGCATGGGTCGATTTCTACTATCCTAACTTTCCATTTTTTCAATTTTCCACCCTTGCCAGTCCCTTTAAAATCATTAGTGGAAGCTGCTGCTCAATTTTGATTGGAATATTTGCGCCACAGACTCCTTTAATTTTATCGCATACCGCTGGGAAAAAGAATGTCGCAGATTTCTTGGGCCTCGAAAAAACCCAAAATCCGATCAATGCAAGTTTTTGTGCTCGCGGAAAAGACCAGAACAAACCCTAAAAACCTTTGCGCATTTTCCAGACTATTAAAAGACATTACTGCATCATAAAGATGGAATTTAATGCGCAAAATGCCTTGAAATACCTTTAAAAATTTAAAATCAGTTAACATCCCAGGAAAAATTGCAAACAAAGGCAGCAAAAATTGAATGCAACGGTTTTTCGTGGCTTTACAAGGCTTTCAATTGATTAATTTTGCGCCAGCTTATCCCGCAACGCCATTAATACGCAAATAAGGCGGAATTTCGTGGATAAAATAGGATAGGAATATTTTGAGTTTTTATGCCAAGGTTTCGTGCCAGCTACCCTAAATTAGATAACGCTTATTCGCCATTTCCAGAGCATTAAAACGACGCTGAGGATTAAAATAAACGTTACAGATTTTTGCGACTTTTTGAGCCTTCTAAAGAAGTTAATTCGAGCGATTTTCCATCGTGAAACTTCTATCTGGGATTTTGGGCTAATTTTTACACTTTCCAGCCCCTTTAAAACCATTAATGCCGCCAGAAAATGAGCGTATTGAACCCCTCGCTCCATTAACGCTATTCATCCTCGCCGAAAATCGAATGTAGCAGCTTTTTCTGACTTCTGGCACCGATTTAAAATTGTGATTGTTGTTGTTCTCGTCATCATCCATGCCCTAGTAGGAATTCCTAGGAATGCGCTAAAAAGATGGATTCCCAACGAAAAACGCTCTAAAATAGCATTAGCATGTTTAGGATTTTTTTTTGGTTGTTTTTGTTATTCCGGCCAAAAAAATGGGTGTAGCAAATTTTCTAGTCTTCTCCAACTCCCTCAGAACGGTAATAACTGGTCGATAATCTTTTTATCTCTCTCTCTCTCTCTCTCTCTCTCTCTCTCTCTCTCTCTCTCTCTCTCTCTCTCTCTCTCTCTCTCTCTCTCTCTCTCTCTCTCTCCTCTCTCTCTCTCTCTCTCTCTCTCTCTCTCTCCCTTTTCCGGCCATCCGGTCAACACTAACACTGATGATCAGTCAGTAGGTGACGGGGACAGGGGAGGGCATGTGAAGGCGAGAGAGAGAGAGAGAGCGAGCGAGCGAGAGAAGCCCCTCCCCGCCCAGGATGTCAGGCTTCATCCCGGCCAGGGGGACGGCCTCCCCTGGACCTCAAATCCCACCCCCCAAAATCCAATTGCCCCCCACCCGGGCATACGGCGCTAAAAATCACTCTTTTTGAGGGTTCTAAGATTCTGCTAAGTTCTGCAATATTCAAATTAATCCTAAAAATTCACTAAAATCCGAAGATTACTGTAAAAGTTTAAAAAATTGGAAGTTTTTATACTTCCGAAAAATCGGACAATTCCTATCTGCAATTTTTTTATTTTTTTACTACCATATTCTCCTTCGAAATCAGTTAATTCAATTATTAAATTCTTAAGAATCTAATTTTATTCTGAATCCCTAAATCCTAAATCCTGCCCCGGTTACCGTAACCCTTAAAAACCGAATTTTCCCTGAAAAATGGGAAACGCTGTGGCGTACAAGCGAAATGTTACGGTAAGTGAATTACGGTATGAAGACTTGATAAGAAAAATACCTAAAACCAATTTCTTTAAATTAAAAAATTTTTTTAATTTAAAAACGATAAAAGCTAATAAAAACAATTTAGGGCATGTAAATTAGGATTAACATAATTTTCCAATCATTCCAGAAGCAGCAGAACCGGAAAAAACAGCTCGAACACTGCCTAAAGTCCAGGGAACGCGTGTGCTTCAACAACAATCTCGACCCCATCGACCTGAAACGGCTGGATAGGGGTGGTAAGCCAGTTAATTTTAAATTTTAAGGCCAGGACAGACTAGCAGAGACAATTTGAGCGCCAGTTTTGAAACTTTATGTGCCATTTTTCAGCTCTCTAGCCGAAAAGTGGGGGCGTTTATTGGGCCCATGGGGCCCAAAAGGGCCCCACCCACACACGAAAACACATGTCACTTTTTGGGGGTAAAGTCACTCGTAAAACGCGCTATTTTTAGCATTTACTGCCGTTTCTCAAGAATCACTGCTTGCCTGCCCAAGCTCGATTTTTGCGGCTGTTTTGGGGCTTTGAGAAAAGGAGTCGCAGATCCGAGAAAGGGGCTTCTCGGATTACTTTTTCAATTAGCGAGTTCGGCGACAGATTTGGTGTCTAATTCATGGCAAAACAATCTCTGGTAGCCTGCCCTCTCCTCTTCCTCAACAATCTCTGCTAGCCTGCCCTCTCCTCTTCCTCAACAATCTCTGCTAGCCTGCCCTCTCCTCTTCCTCAACAATCTCTGCTAGCCTGCCCGTGTTTAAAACATCGATTTTCCAGAAAATCATGCCGGAACTTCAGCTGATTCCTATGTCCGACTGTCCGTTGGTGGGAAGTCCTATTGCGTCAGGTATGTTTTATTGATTTAAAATTAAATTTAAGAATTGAAAATTCAAATAAAATTTAAAACCGATCTTACGTTTAAAAATAAATCGTACCATTTTAGAACCGAGCTCTACACTCCAGAAGAGACGCGGATGCACCGATTTGTCGCGAGTGGGCATGAAGAGCGGCTACAGGTAGAGAGAGAGAGAGAGCGAGCGAGGAGAGAGAGAGAGAGAGAAAGAGAGAGAGCGAGAGAGAAAGAGGGAGAGAGAGATACTTACTGTATTCCAGCTCTGCGATGGCTACGACCCCGCCACCGGCGAGTACTATTTTGAGCGCAACTCAAAGCTGGCCGACCATTTGATGGATTATTTTGCGACAGGTACTACCGTAATCCTCCCCGGCGCCTTCAATGGCCCTTTAAAATACATTCTCCACCTGTCACACCCCCTTTAAAGGGTCCCTCCATCGGCCGAGCAACGTCTGCATCGAGCGCTTCAAGGAGGAGCTGCTGTTCTGGGAGATTGGGTTGGATCAGGTGTGTTTTCCTGAGTCTAAGCCTAAGGCTAAGCCTAAACTTAAGCTTAAGCGCAGGCCCAAGCCTAAGCCTAAGCCTAAGCCCAAGCTAGCCTGCCTTGGGGCTGAGAGCCTAGGATTCCTCAAATTGTCTCTGATAGCCTGCCCTGTCGCCAAAATTCCTCAAAGATCTCTGCTAGATGGCCGCCTGCTGCACGATCATCACCCCGCCCGACCCGAGCTTGCTTGCCGCCAAGAAGAAGGGGATGATCGCCGTGCCCGACGACGACTTCGAGCCGATTTTCGATGGGGTAGGTCGTTTTAAATGGGCTGGGAAGCGAGAATTGAGCTGATTTTAAGATAGCTGATGCGAAATTCGGTGAATTTAGGTGCTTCTCGGACGATTCCGGCTAACGCTCTGGCGATTCCTGGAAGACCCGCAATCCTCCATCCCGGCCGCCGTCTTTGCCCTCCTGTCCGTCATGTTCGTCTTCGCCAGCGTCATCGGCAAGTTCAAAACTCTTAAAGGCGGATATTTTATGTTATATCATTTATAGTTATGAAAATCTATTTTTTACAGGCCTGATCCTCGGCTCGATGCCCGAATTCCAGGAAGACTCGTCGATGGCCGACGCCTATCACAATATGCATAACAGGAAGACGTATCCGGGTGATGTACGTAATTCCAATGATCTCTGCTAGCTTGCCTCGTTCCTTATGAATCTCTGCTAGCTTTGAGGGCTTCAAAAACTTTTTAGGGCCCAGCCGCGCACAAATTTGCCGCCGCTATGGAAAACCCGTTGTACCCGAATTTCGTGTATCGTGCTACCGACAATCCGATGGCTTTCCTGGTGATGCTCGAGTACATCTGCATCGCGTGGTTTACGTTTGAATACGCGGTCAGGTAAGGGCATTCCTAAAGAATCTCTGCTAGCCCGCTCTTTCCCTAGGACTCAAAGTATTTTCACGCGCCTCTCTCTCGCTCTCTCTCATTGCCCGTCGCTCTCTCTGACTCTCTCTGTCTCGCTCTCTCTCGCTAACTCTCGCTTTCTCCGCCTCGCTCTCCCTCTCTCTCACTCCCCTCTCTCGCTTGCTCTCTCGCTCTCACGCTCGCTCTCGCTCTCCCTCTTTCTCTGTTGCTCTCCGTCTCTCTGTCGTTCTCAGTCTCACCGTTAAACTGACTCTTTCTCTCGGGCCCTCCCTTTCACTCCCGCTCTCACTCTCTCGTCGCTCTCTCGCACCGATTCTCACTCTCTCTCCTCTCTCACTCTCTCGCTCTCCGTCTCATTCTCACTCTTCTCTCTCTCTAGTTCGCTCTCAATCTCGCTGTCGTTCTCACTCTCTCTCTCTCTCTCTCTCTCTCTCTCTCTCTCTCTATCTCGCTCTCACCCTCCCCTCTCATTATGTACAGATCCACCTTCTTTCCCCAATAATCCCTGCTAGCCTGCCCTCATTTCCAGGCTTCTCGTCTATCCCAAACGATGGGAATTCGTCCGCAAGACCCTCAACCTCATCGATCTCCTCACCATCCTCCCATTCTATATGGAGCTGTGCCTCCCCCTCGCCGGGGTCCACTCCGGGAAGCTCAAGGATTTGACCGGTAAACTGCATATTTTAAGCTGAATTTTTGTATCCATTTTTTGTGAAAAATTGTGTCAAAAACTAAAAACCAATGCACAGGCGAGGAGGTGAACCTGGCCCGGAGCGCGCAGACGTGGATGGGTAATACTTTGGAATTCAGTGTTCCTCGCTAAAATGCACCCCACACTCTCTTTCTCGTCAGCCATTAATGCACCCTTTGCTGTGTCTTTTCAAAAGCTATTAAAATATAAAACTTAATCAACATATTTTGTTTTAAAACTTGCTTTTTATGAACTCTTCTACTTTCTTATGAAATCGTTAAGTAAAAATCATCAAACTTTAAAAATTTCGGTAGGTACACAAATCGCTTAACTCTACAGTAGTTAGAAAATTTACTAAACCCCCAATGCAGCACTCATTAGCTAAGCCTAAGCCAAGCCTAAGCCTAGCCTAAGCTAAGCCTAAGCCAAGCCTAAGCCAAGCCTAAGCCAAGCCTAAACCCCGAATTTAAAAATCGGCTTTTTAAATTTCAAGTTTGGCGTGTCTTTCCATATCCAAAGCCTCGTGTGTTGCCAAGCTAAATCGGTTTGGCCTCTCTGTGCTTTGCGTGGGATTTCCAAGCTTTGAATACCAGTTAGATTATTTTTTCAGGCGCCATGCTGGTGATCCGGGTGTTGCGCGTGCTGCGGATGGCGCGCGTCTTCAAGCTGGCCAGATACAGTACCAGCTTGCAGGTAAAAGCCTTTTAGTCTGCCCTCTCCACTTGCTCAACAATCTCTGCTAACCTGCCCTCCCCTCTTCCTCAACAATCTCTGCTAGCCTGCCCTCTCCTCTTCCTCAACAATCTCTGCTAGCCTGCCCTCTCCTCTTCCTCAACAATCTCTGCTAGCCTGCCCTCTCCTCTTCCTCAACAATCTCTGTTAGCCTGCCCTCTCCTCTTCCTCAACAATCTCTGCTAGCCTGCCCTCAATTCCAGACATTCGGCCACACCCTCCGCTCCTCCATCACCGAGTTGTCGATGTTGTCGATGTTTCTCCTCACCGGAATCGTGTTTTTCTCAACGATTATGTACTATCTCGAGCGGGACGAACCGAACACTGATTTCTACAGTATCCCCGCCGGGTGCTGGTGGTGTGTGTAAGTCAAAGCTTACGGTAGCCAGGGCACGATTTAGGGTCACGATGGCCACGGTTGGATATGGGGACGCTAAGCCGGTTACGACAGGTGAGGAAAGCTAAGCCTAAGCCTAAGCCTAAGCCTAAGCCAAGCCTAAGCCTAAGCCTAAGCCTAAGCCTGAAAAGGCACGGCATGCTAGCAGAGATTATTCAGGAAGTTTCATTAACAATTTTCAGCCGGAAAACTCGTTGCTACCACCACGAGCATCTGCGGCATCATCGTGCTGGCCTTCCCGATTTCCATGATCGTCGAGAAATTTGCATCCGCCCAGCAGAAGGCCATTGAGGACACGCAGCTGGCGCAGGGTAAAAACACTGATTTCTACAAATTAAATTAAAACTTTAAATTCCATTAGGAACATCGAATTTTCGGAATTTACTACCGATTTAATTACTGAATTTCCAACTCAATAACCATGTAAGTTTTTCAGCCCAAATGTCAGCCGCGGCCAATAACGCGCTGCTGCGCCGCTTCCCGACGCGGCGGCGCCCGCGCGCGAAGCGCCCCAGCGACGCCCGGCACGACAGTCTGCTGAGTACGGTGGCCTGAGGGTACTGTAGCTTGATTTTCCATACAAGTTTTGCTGATTTTTGATCTGGTTAAAGTCGATTCGAAATGCCGTTTTTCATGCTGATATTTTGAGATTTGCATGCTAATTTATGTGACATTAGATTTGCTGTATTTAGCTTGAATTTGAAGCCTGAGCCTAAGCCTAAGCCTAAGCCCAAGCCAAGACTAAGCCCAAGCCCAAGCCCTATCCATTATTGATTTGCATATTTCGGCTGTGTGACGAGAAACCGGTGCCCGCATTAAGCAAAATTTGCATATTTTTGATCTCATTATAATTTTATTTTGGGGCATTCTAATTTTTTTCGATTGAAATTTTAAATGCCGTTTTTTTCGTTTTAATTTGCTAAATTTAAATTTAAGTTTTTTAAATTTTTTGTATCCAAATTTTGTGTGTTTCGTGCGGAATTGTTGGTGATAAATAAAAACTAAACACCACACTGCGAATAACGATATACCGAAAAAAGCGAAAAACACAAAAAACCATGAAACCATTTATACATTAAATTAAATCAACACTCAACGGGGCACAATTTAGGGGGCACAAAAGCGACACATATTTGGAGACACACGGTGAATAGCGAAGGAATTGAGAACAACTCTCAACGGAGGAGGAGGCGATTGGTTTTAAAGGGCCATTGAAGGGCGGCTGGGCGGGTGTTTGGGCCAGTTGATGCTCAATCCGAGGGGCGTGCTTTTGGCGGCGGAGGGGCAGCAGCTTCTGGAGCCGGAACGTCGAGCCCGTCCGCCTTCCGCTCGGCCATCACAATCTTCATGCGCTCCTGCTCGACGGCGCGGAACGCGTCGAGGTCCCAGTTGGGCTGCTGGATGATCGCGTAGCGTTTCTGGAATGCAGACATTTCAAGTGTCGAAAATTCATAATTTCAAAATTTCACAATGTAGAAATTTGATAATAGCGCGATTTGGGTACTGTTCTGTTAGCGGGGGTTGGGGCGGTAAAGAGGTTTGTCTCCGTTTTTGCAGAGGCATGTTTATATTTTTTATTTCCACAAACTGTGTTAAATGTCATAAAATTTGGATTGTTTCGGTAAACACCCCCCCCCGCTAACAGAACAGAACCCAAATTTTGACATTATGATAGTAAATCGGGTCAGGCTAGCAGAGATTGTTGAGGAAGAGGAGAGGGCAGGCTAGCAGAGATTGTTGAGGAAGAGGAGAGGGCAGGCTAGCAGAGATTGTTGATGAGGAGGAGAGGGCAGGCTAGCAGAGATTGTTGATGAGGAGGAGAGGGCAGGCTAGCAGAGATTGTTGAGGAAGAGGAGAGGGCAGGCTAGCAGAGATTGTTGATGAGGAGGAGAGGGC
This sequence comes from Mesorhabditis spiculigera, assembly GCA_958295435.1. Taxonomy (NCBI): domain Eukaryota; kingdom Metazoa; phylum Nematoda; class Chromadorea; order Rhabditida; family Rhabditidae; genus Mesorhabditis; species Mesorhabditis spiculigera. The sequence continues at coordinate 1,565,100 of CATQJA010002648.1, forward strand.
AGGCTAGCAGAGATTTTCGGGGAACCCACGGCTGTAATCCAGCCGCCGGAGACGCTGTACTGCAGCCCGCAGACGTGGGCACACTCAGCCATCGTCAGCCTGGAAGTTTAAAGTTTAGTAAACTGTTTAAACCAGTTAAAATCCCAAAATGAACCTTTTATTCGGATCCTCCTGCCAGCAGTTCTGGCACAGCTTCCACAGCTCGGCGGGGAACGTGTCCCCCGGCTGCATCCGGCCGCCCCCTTTCACGAACGCTTTGATCTGAAAATTGGGAGAATTTCCGAAATAATCTCTGCTATCATGCCCTAAAATTCCTCCGCGGTCTCTGCTAGCCTGCCTGCAATTTTCACACTGACCTCCTTGATCTTGGAGTCATCAATGTCCTCGTAGGGGGTCTTGCCATCGTTGAATACCTGAGAGAGCATGGGGTAAAGCCAGAGAGAGAGAGAGAGAGAGAGAGAGAGCGAGAGCTACCCACCTCCCACATCAACACCCCGAACGCCCAGACGTCGGTGCGGGGCGAGTAGATGCCCTTGGTGAGCGTCTCTACGGCCAGGTAGCGGATGGGCACCTTCTTCAGCTTGGTCTCCTGATGCAGCGAACCGGCGCGCGACAGGCCAAAGTCACTGGAAACTACAAATACAGATCGGGATCGAAATCAAGAAGGACGGGGCATGATAGCAGAGTCAATTTGAGGAATTTAACTCCTAGGAAAAATTGACCCTCCCCTCTCCCCCCCGATAATGCGAAAGACCCCAAAATGGACCTGATCTTGGCCTCGTTGTCCTTGCCGATGAGCGCGTTGCGGGCGGCGACGTCACGGTGGATGATCTGCTTCTCGTGCAAGAAGGCGAGCCCGCGCGCCGCGCCGCACACCCAGTGGATACGCTCCGCGATAGGCGGGCAGCGCTGAAAAATTCCGGGTCCCGCCACGCCCACTTCAACCAGACCTTGTTGGGGTGCTTCTCGTCGGGCGGCTGCACAAAGTCGAGCAGGGCACCTGGAACAGGCGGGCTAGCAGAAATTTTTGAGGAAAGGTAGGGCAATCTAGCGCAAGTCTAGGAGGATGACGGACCCTGGCACAGCTGGAGGACGAGCATCAGCGGCTGCTCGTAGCAGGCGATGGCCACCAAGTCGACGACGTTCGGGTGGTGGATCTTCAGCGAACGCATGAGCAGCGCTTCCTCAAAAAAAATTCCTCAACAGTCTCTGCTAGCCTGCCCCACCTTGAGCAACGCCTCGCTGTCCTCCGTCGTCGCGCCGACCAGAATCTTGACGGCCACCGGCACGCGGGAAAATACTCCGGCACGGTAGTAGGCCTTGAACACCTCGCCGAACGCGCCGTCGCCCAGCGCCTTGATGCTGAAAAATCCGGCATTTGGCGGGGCAGGCTAACAGAGATCCTTGAGGACGAGGCTCACCGTTGGATCTGCTCATGGTAGATCTTGTGCTCGTGGGCCAGGCGGACGCCGTTGACGATGAACTTGTCGGCGAAGCGGTCCAACGAAACGTGGAAGTCACGGTGGTAGGAGACTAGGCCTGAATTGGGCGTACTAGCAGAGGCAATATGAGGGTTTGTGGTCCTCCACTCCACCAAGGGCCGGCTAGCAGAGAGAATTGGAGCAATTTCGGCCAAAACCCACCCTGCGCCGTGTTGAAGCAGTATTCATGGAGGTAGTAGACGCGGTTGGTACGCGAGTATCTGATGGCAACCTAATATCTTCGTGAAGTGTCTCTGCTAGCCTGCCTCTTCAATCTCTTGTTTCGACGTCATGAAGGCGATGATGTAGCGCTTGTCCTGCGTCGACTTGGAGTTGTTCTTCCAGGACAACACCTGGCGGACGAGAAAGTCGCCTAGAAAGATTTTTTGGGCAAACTAGCAGCGTTTTTTAGGGAAAAGGAGAGGGCAGGCTAGCCGAGATTCTATACCCGGTTCCATCAAATATTTGGACGTCTCGTGCTCCTCGATGAAGCTGTAGAAGAACGGCTCGGCGTTGACGGACGCCATGCCACCCGCCACGGCATCGCGCACTTTTGTGTAGCGGAGCTTCTGGTTCGAGTTGCTCACCGTCCGGGTGGGTTCTTGCTGGAAAATTATCATAAATTTCGCGATTTGCATAAGGTATACAAATGCGCTGCGAAAAGCGTACCCCCTCTCGACTCGGTCCGAGGGCGTCCATGGTGGGAGATAATGGAAGTGATTTTTCGGATCTTTAGCTTTTCGGCGTCCGCCATGCTAATTCAACATTCTAATTGATCTTTCTGACTGTAACCCTCTTATGGTCGAAATGGAAATTCCGTACGAGAGATAGCACATCTTGTGCAGAATTTTTTTGCTGATTCCGAATCCGTTTTCAAAAGTTGCATGACCCCTCAGATTAAAAAGTTACAAGCTTTTTTAATACCCAAAGTTCCACAAATCGTTTACTTTAAAACGTTCTAAAAATGGTAAAAAAACGTGCTTTTCGAATGGGCTACCTCATGAACCCCTAGCTCAAAATTTCTAGAATTTCGAAAATCGACGATCTTGGGCAAGGGTCTGCCAGAACAAGTTTCTATTACATCACTAGCAATTTTCGTTATAAACTTTTCAGGAGGTTTTGACAAACTGAGAGCGCTCTTCGATCGAAAAAGTGGGTTTGCGAAAAAATGTCGAAAATGACGTTCAAGTGCCGGCTAAATAGCGAAAAAATCTCTCATTCTCTCTCTCTCTCTCTCTCTCTCTCTCTCTCTCTCTCTCTCTCTCTCTCTCTCCCTCTCGCTCTCTCACTCTGTCCCAAAATGCCGATGTGCCAGAATTTTACCGTCGGTGGTAAAGCCTCAAAAACATAGGCTTGGGCCGGAAAAAATGGTTCCCCCCATGCGCGCCCTATTTTTGAAAAATTTAAGTACATGAACAAAGGGCCGCTTCACGGCGTACGACTGGCGCGTGTTTTGTGTGTCTTTGCGGTTTACTTGCTTGCGCCTAGTTTACAAGCTGTTCATTAGTGTGTTGGTAGGCGGTTTTCCCAGGAACTCTTTATTTCGAGTGTAACACACGTACAGAAACCGATCAAAAGCAAAGGAAATTGGGGGAAATATAGGTAAACACATTTGGTATTTGAGCAGTTTGGTCAAGTGGGGTGGTCGGTAAGCCGCCGATCATCAGGCGGCGATCTTCAGGGTCTGCTTCCTAACGCGTTCCCCTTGGGGTCGCCCAGCGTCCAAATTTCGGTGTAGATTTCCGTTGCCTTCTGAAAACATGCACAAGAGGCTGATGTAAAGGAACATAAAACCAACTTTGTAGACTTGGGCAGTCGGAAGGACATCAAACTCCTGAATCATCACCATCGTTTCGGCTTCCGTTTGCAGCCAGTGCGGGTGAGCGGCGAAATCCGGGCCTACTGTGGTGTGGTCGATGACCGCGGGCTGCAAAATTTCAGGTGATGTGGAATTAATTGATGCGGTGCGCAGAGGGAGAGAGAGAGAGAGAGAGAGCGAGAGAGAGAGGGAGAGAGTGAGAGAGGGATAGGGATAGAGAGAGAGAGAGAGAGAGAGAGAGAGAGAGAGAGAGGTAGGGGAAAGAGTGAGAGAGAGGGATAGGGATAGAGAGAGAGAGAGAGAGAGAGAGAGAGAGAGAGAGGGAGAGAGTGAGAGAGGGATAGAGAGAGAGCGAGCAAGAGAGACAGAGAGAGCGAGGAAGAGAGAGAGGTAGGGGAAAGAGTGAGAGAGAGGGATAGGGATAGAGAGAGAGAGAGAGAGAGAGAGAGAGAGGGGAGAGAGTGAGAGAGGGATAGAGAGAGAGCGAGCAAGAGAGACAGAGAGAGCGAGGAAGAGAGAGAGGTAGGGGAAAGAGTGAGAGAGAGGGATAGGGATAGAGAGAGAGAGAGAGAGAGAGAGAGAGAGAGAGAGAGAGAGAGAGAGAGAGAGAGAGAGAGAGAGGAACCGTCTCAGGAACATAATTCTCTACCATCGATGAAGCCATTGGTCGAGCTTCCGTAATGGCCCTTCCGATCTCGAGAAATTTCGCCTCCGACTCGGACCACGCGGATAACAACTGAAACAAATGCTTTGGCTGACGATTGGTGATTAACCTCTGATTCGTCTTTCGTTGTTCGCTACAGGTACAACCAGCCGAGGGAAAGTAGGCAGAGGGGCTGAAAAATCGATAGGCGATTCCTTTGGACAAAGACTGGTGTGTGGGTATTTGCTTTTTGTTGCCTTACTTTAGTGTATAGATCCAGATGCACGCCTTCGCCACGCACACACGTTCGTAGCCATCTACCGACGTCGCGTCTCGCCGACTCCAGCATGTTGTTGTTGTTATTGGCCTGAAAGCCGGAAATACCATTGTTCCCTGGGAAGAAAGCGCCAACCCGCCAAATTTTATCAAAAGAACACCGACCGGCTGGCTTCCGCGAACTTGCTCCAGGGCCTCCTCGGAGAGCGTGGAATCTTCTCGAAGCGCCCGATTGATCTCAACCTGAAAATGAAATATGATTCGTTGGATTATCACTAGTCACAGCCCCTTTAATTGAATTGGTATCATAATGTCGAAAATCATAATGTCGAAAATCATAATGTCGAAATTTCACAATGTCGAAATTTCATAATGTCGAAATTTCATAATGTCGAAATTTACATAGGCTAATATTACCGGTAAAACCGCCAAAAAAATTTTCCACATTCTACTTTTTTATCTTATTTCACGACAACATTTTTTTGCCTAGAATTCGGGGACTTTACTGGGAATTTTAGCTTATGTAAATTTCGACATTCTGACATTTCGACATTACGAAATTTCGACATTATGAAATTTCGACATTATGAAATTTCGACATTGTGAAATTTCGACATTATGAATTTCGACATTTTGAAAATAAGCCCCTTTAATTAGCTAATTTAACCGACTTGGGCCTCTTTCTCCTTTCCCTTGTTCTGCTCGAACTTGTCGGTGAGCTGCTCCACCGTAGCAGTAGACATTGAAGCCGAGGGAGGAGAGCCGACAATTTTGATCTCAGCCTGAAAATGAAATATGCTTCGGTGGATTATCACTAGTCACAGCCCCTTTAATTAGCTGAATTATCTGACTTGGACCTCTTTCTCGTTTTCCTTGTTGTGCTCGGACTTGTCGGTGAACTGCTCCACCATATCAGTACACACTGAAGACGAGGGAGGCGAGCCGACAATCTGGATCTCATCCTGAAAATGAAATATGCTTCGGTGGATTATCACTAGTCACAGCCCCTTTAATTAGCTGAATCGAGCAAATGGCTACCTGGCGCCGGGGCGGGCGGCCATGCCTTGCCGTGAATCTATTCAGCGTCAACTTTTTGGGCGGCACGCGTCGGCGCGCACATCCGAGCAGCAGGATGAAGTGAAGGCATGATACGATGAGGCATAAGCCCTGGGCGATCAGCATCACGAAGATGGAGAATTGGGAAAGTGAGGATTTCTTCCCGCAGCGCTTCGAATATCGCGTCAGATTCTGATTCTAAGTGCGGGCTATGCATATTTGGAACCAATTCAGCCATATCCTGTTAGTCCAAAATCCCGAGAGCGATAAACCCGACGGGATACCCCGACAGCCGAAAATCAGGGGATCCCGACAGGGCAAAATCCCGACAGACAGAATCCCGACCGGGCGAAATTCCGACATACAGAATGCCGACGGACAGAAGCCCGACAGGGCGAAATCCCGACATACAGAATCCCGACTGGGCAAAATCCCGACATACAGAATCCCGACAGGGCAAAATCCCGACATACAGAATCCCGACAGACGGAATCCCGACTGGGCAAAATCCCGACATACAGAATCCCGACAGGGCGAAATCCCGACATACAGAATCCCGACAGGGCGAAATCCCGACAGCCAGAATCCAGGCAGGGCAAAATCTCGACAGCCAGAAATTCCGCAGTTTCAAGCCATTGATGGGTAAAACGATCGGCAAAAAAGCATGTTGCGATCCTTGCTGTCGGGATTTTTGGAATTTCCCCATTTAGGGCGCCTACGCACGGAAATACCGTAGTTCCCCTGAAGCGTATCTGCGTTGTATCTTGCATTTTTTGCCGGTTATTTCGCATTATCGGGGGGGGGGGACGACTTCTCTAAGGATACAGTTTCTCTATTCTAACCAGAGGCAGTGTTTCTGGGATGTTTTTACGCTGCTTAAACGCTAAAACTTTCTTTCTGACTTTCCTAACTTTCGGTTTCCGACGCAGCGGGTAAGAAATAAAATTTTTCTTGAAGGGTTGAAAAGTCGCGAAGCGGCTTTTCAACCCTGGTTTTCATTAAAACAATACCAAAAAAAAACTATTTAGCGACGAAAATTTGAGATTTGAAAGCTTTTTAAAGTTTTCTAGATCGTTTTTGCACCTGAAACATCGTTGTTTTTTTGGCAGATTTAGGCAGCTGTGAGGCAGGCAAGTAGAAGGCTTTAGGAATCGAGTTTAGCCGTCCTGCAACTTAACCGTTAGCAGCAACCATAAAACCAGGAGCTGAACCTCCCACCAGGCCTAGATACCGGAAAGGGCAGGCTAGCAGAGACCATTTGTGCTCTAAAATCACACCCCGGTTTCAATCTCGCCAGCTCATACCCTGTTTTCTAGCCAAAACGCAACCGATTCAGACTCACCGAAGAGATGAGTCAGGGTGCTTCAAAAACCCAGCGTCGAGTGGCGAGGAGGGCCTTTTGCGGGGGGCGCTGGCCCCCGAAAATGACCCTTTAAAGGGCTGTGCAAATAGTAGATTTGAATACAGGGGTATGGGTCGGATATTTTTACCCATAGTTCGGGTCTAGTCACCAGTTTTTCGAGTCAATATCGTACTGTAGAACGTCTGATTTCCTATCGTTGAAAGCTCGCTGCTAGCCTGCCCTCTCCTCTTCCTCAACAATCTCTGCTAGCCTGCCCTCTCCTCTTCCTCAACAATCTCTGCTAGCCTGCCCTCTCCTCTTCCTCAACAATCTCTGCTAGCCTGCCCTCCCCTCTTCCTCAACAATCTCTGCTAGCCTGCCCTCTCCTCTTCCTCAACAATCTCTGCTAGCCTGCCCTCTCCTCTTCCTCAACAATCTCTGCTAGCCTGCCCCTCTCCCTCTTCCTCAACAATCTCTGCTAGCCTGCCCTCTCCTCTTCCTCAACAATCTCTGCTAGCATGCCCTCTCCTCTTCCTCAACAATATCTGCTAGCCTGCCCTCTCCTCTTCCTCAACAATCTCTGCTAGCCTGCCCTCTCCACTTCCTCAACAATCTCTGCTCGCCTGCCCTGCGTCACGCCATCAAAAAATGTGAATTTACCATGAGTCAGTAGCATCCCCGTTTCCGATACCCCGCGATCTCGGGTAATCCGCCCGGTACTCGGGGCCGACCACGGCTCATCCTGCTCCAAAAAAAAAATGGTGGGGCGAGGAGGATTCCGAATAGATTTTTGTTTCAACGGGTTTTCAAACATTTTTATTTTAAAACACTGAACTATTACAATTTTTAGATTTTTCACATCATCGATTAAAAATTGAAAAAATTACTTTTTTTTGGACGCGGCTTACCAATTATCCTAATCGCAAACTTTTTGGCTATAATTTTCCTTGAAACATCATTATTTTCGACCTCGGAATTGTCGTATATTACTGTACTACTTTCGTTTAACGGCCTATTTACAAATCGCCACGCCTTCCCCTTCTAAATAACCGCCCTATTTGCATATGCCCTGGGGGCATGAATCAGGCCTGTTTGCCCTTGGTGCCAGCCTGCCGATACCTTTCAGGATAGGCCGGGAAGTTATGGAATTCCCTGGAATAAAACTTATCCCTTCTCTAATAGGCCTACTATTAATTTTAAAACAATCAAAAATTTTAAGAATTGGTTATTTGTATGCAACTTATTGAGCTTAAAATTTAAAAGATTATTGAGGCAAATTTTAATATTTTTTGCTTTTTAGGTTGTTGGTTCGGTATACGTCTCAAATTTTGTATTTTTAATACTGTCTTTGTGTATTTTTAATTCAAAGTTGCCATAAACTAGGCGATACTTCAAGCGAATTTTGCTGATTTTTAAAAAAAAAAGGTTTCAGCATTCTTGGGCCCCAGGTACCTTGGGCTCCGTATTAGTTGGGTATCGATTGATCCTTGAGATAAAATAACTACTTTGGTTTATGCCTTTTTTCAATGTTTACGAATTCTTAAGATGCAATAATTGCTTAATATAATTTTAGAAAATTCCTGTAATTATGCAGCCTCTACCCTCTAAATTGCTGCTCATTTCAGGTAAAAAGTTTCACAAAAAAACGTTGAAGCCTGGTTGATATTTATTGCTCTCTTACCAGTTTTTTTAGTTCTATTTTCTGCCCTATTACCAAGTGCATGGGGTGTAAATAGTACTCGAACGAAGCGGCAGGATCTCGTCAGCCGGAATTTGCCTCAGGAGCTGTGCTTGAATGTTAATGTAAGTTTTTTATGATAAAACGACAATGGGCAGGCTAGCAGAGAGTGCTGAGGAAGAGGAGACGGTAAGCTAACAGTGATTCTTGAGGAATTTCAGGGCTACCTAGCAGCGATTTGAGGGTGAGCAGGGGGCAGGCTAGCAGAGATTCTTGCGAAAACCGAAAAAATCACCATCACGCCGATTTCAGGAAGTACGCTCGTGCTACATCAACTACCTGGCGCTCTACGGGCTGCTGGCCCGGAACCAGAACGGCAGACAGGTTGGAATATTGGAAAGAAAAAAAAGAAGAAATTGATGGAAAGAAAGCTGTATTTTTCTAACCTATTTAGATTATATTTTTATTTTTATTTATTAATATCATTTTTCAAGAATTCAACTTCAAAGCTCCATTTTCAGGTGTTGGCCCTCTACGAATTATATGACCGACTGATCAAGATCACGGACCTGAAAACGATTTGCCAGTGGGTAATTTTGGTCTTTTTAGATTTGACGAAACCAAAAAATAGCGCTGACATTTATGAAATAATACTTTCAATTCATTTAGAAAAAGCAAAACAGCTTTCAAAAAACTAAATTCCTGAAATTCCAGAAATTTCGACATTCTTACGACGTGTATGGGCGGCTACCGGGCCACCTGCTCAAATCCGCAAACTTTCCTGCAGCTGGCCGGGAATCCGAATGATGTTTGTGATTTTGTAGTTAATACCGCTAGCGCAAAGAGCAGGCTAGCAGAGATTCTTTGAAAAGGATCGGGAGAGCTAGCAGAGATTGTTGAGGAAGCCAGCGTCCATACAAATCGTTTTTAGGCTCGCGACTACCTCCTTGATTTTGCCTTTTTCGAGAATGTCTGTGGCACTGGGAAGGAAGGTGAGTCCCTCGCTTCTGAGCGTCTTTAAAATGCTTTTTTGAAAATCATGATTTTTCAGTATTCCTCCAAAACCAAGTCTGCTTATCCCAAGCTTTTGCCCAAGCCTCACTCTCCCATCGACTCGTGCAATGTGGTGGGACCAGCCAGGAGCAAAATCAGATGATGGTTTGCGAGTAAGTTTCGGTGGGCTAGCAGAGATTGTTGAGGAAAGGAAGCCAGCCATAAAAAACAATTTCCAGTCGAGGAATCGCGGCTGTCGGCTGCGTCCGCGACCAAATCATCCAGCAATGCGGATTTCCAAGCGGAAAGGTCGTCTGCTCGGCTGCTGTAAATATGGCTCGAGGTAGGGTTTATCGTTTTAATTTGTAAGACCAAGCTACTTGTAAGAAGGAGCTCTAGAAGGCTCTCGGCTCCTTAGGAGGAAATACCCAAAAAGCAAAAAGTTTCGACCGTGACAGGACTCGAACCTGCAATCTTCGGATCCGAAGTCCGACGCCTTATCCATTAGGCCACACGGTCATGTGGGAGGGCTGCTGGGGGACTGGGAAGAGGGTGTTGTCTCCCCGGGCCCCGCCCCCCGGCTGCCTTGCCCCTCAAAATGCGAAGGTTCAGGTCTCGGCCAGGCCGACGTCACCTGCATCCAGCAAATGGACTACGTCTGTAATTTGGAGCATCGTGCATTGCCTGTGTTTTTCGCCGTTTTATTATTCGCATTCTTTGTGTATTTTTAATGCATGTAATAAACCGTCAGAATTGCGTTTCATAATTGTTTTCCATCTATTTTTATCTATTCAAAATTCCAATCAAATCCATGCAAATTTTTCAGAGCCTGGAAAATCTAAAAAAGTTCGATTGGACCTTAAAGTTGAACTGCATATTTTTATGCAGATTTTAGGGGGCAGAAAACATCGAAACTATGTGGATTTGAACTCTTAATTTTCATACCCAAATCTAGGCCAAATTAGTTTATTCAAATTTTCAATTTTACACAAATCTAAAAACGTTATTTTTCGAAATTCGCACGAAACAGTATTAAATTCGTAACAATTTTTTCAAAAAGATTGCCTAAAAATTACGATTGTTTTTGTAGAAAACAAAGTCTGTAATTCAATTTCAAAACTTCTCAAAGATCTGTCCGTCTGTAAGAACTCCCGGGTAATATTGAATGTATGCAAAGCAACGCCCCAAAAATGGTAGAATTTCCGTTTATCCCTATGCACAAAATTGGTGTTTATGTAATGTAAGATGATGATGAGGACAACGAGGGGAAAAACGGGAAAACAGGGCGGCGATGTTGATTTTTGGGTGGGCGGGTTGAGTACGCGAAATGACTAACAACAGCTTGAACGCGCCGATAAAACAGGGGCTAGGTGCGTGTGACAATAATCAAATCAATGAACACAACGAAAAAGGGGGGCGGATAATGGGCGGCGTGGGGCTGCAGGAAATTATCATAGAGTGGAGAAAATAGAGATAGAGAGACAGACAGAGAATAACAGTATATAACCCTTTGCCCAACCGGCGGAAAAGCTAGGAAAAGCTGAGAATTTTGTAGGAGCAGCTAGCCCCGAATTTTCCTCAAACGGCAAAAATATCAAGCCGGGGTGGGGTTCGAACCCGGGTCGTCAGCCTGGGACACTCGAGCTGGACGATTCAGGCCTTTTTAGTCGATTTTCGAACTTGTCGATTTTTTTTATGCATGCCAATTTCATTTCAATCAAATCGCAACTATTTGAGCCATAAAAAAAACTTTTAAAAACACTTTCATTGGTCCGCAGAGTTACAAGCTTTAGAAGGAGTTATAAGAAAATTTAATACTAACTAAAATAATTTTAATCCAAAAACCCAGAACTTTAAAAATTTTGCTTTTTAATTATTTTTGAAGCTTTTCAAATTACCAATTAATGCATAAACAATTAAGAGATATCATAAACAGCATCCCGGCAACTGAAAAATCGGCGAAGTGAGCGTAAATCGTTCAGTTCTTCCAAGCCAAGCTGAAGACCCGGGTTCGACTCCCGCCCGGCACAAACTTTTTGCTTTTTGGGAAAAATTGCGGGGCCAACGATTTTCTAAAGGGCCGTGGAAGTGTTGGGAAAGCGATCGAATTCGGCAACCGTTTAGCTGCCCTCAAAAAAGACAAAAGCGAGCCGTGGCCAGCCAGCAAATTCAGCGAGGTGGGGGACCCATTTTTGGTGTAGAATTGTCGAGAGGCGTTAATTCCGACTTGAAAATCCTGTAAATTATAATCTTTTACCTTCGATTATAACCTTAATAATTATCGTAAAGAGAGGATGAGGATCACAAAAAGGCATACGGGGTATGGTGGAGTGGGAGGAAAAGGCGAATCGGGGTCGGTGAATCCGAAGGAAAACAGATAACAGCGTAGCATTTACGTAATGGAATTTAAGCGCGGAGCTAGAAGGCAATTCGACCACTGCACGGTGGGTGGTATCTATTTCTTCTCGCCGACCGGCATGTAGCCGAGCCGCCGCAGCTCCGTCTCGTAGACGATCACGCGCCACAGCTTCAGGATGAACGTTTCGGCCTCGTGGTCGAGAATCTGGAGCAGAAGATATCATTTTTTCGTATGGCAAAACTATGTTATAAAGCGTTTAAAAGCGTCCTAAAATTTACAAAATTTTCGCGGGACAAATTACTCTAGATCGAAAAATATTCTTGTACCCTCATTCACCAAAAGCGGCAAATTCCTATCTTTTTCATAGTTTTTAAAAAATTTATTTTTGCTTAAAAAGGGTTTAAAAATCAGAATGGCGAAATTCCGGCAGGTTTTTCAGGGGAGTTATTTTAACGGTAGATTTCGATCGTTTGAAATTCTTGAATTAATAATGAAATTTCGTAAAAATTTCGAAAATCTGAAATTTCACTCTTGTAAATTTCGAAATTCTGGCATTGGGAATTTCGATATTACAAAATTTGACGATTATGAATCTCGACGTTATAAATTTTCGACATTCCGAAATTTCGACCTTATGAAATTTTATGTTTTGAAGTCTCGACATTATGAAACTTCGATATTCTGAAATTTCGGTCTTACGACTTTTGAGACGCTGATAGCTATAAACATCAAAAAGCTAAAAGTATCCAGAATCCAGCAAAAATTGAACGCACCAGCTTCATGTCCTTGAGCAGCACGTCCGGCTGCACCTTCGACTCGATCTTGCCGTAGACGAAGTCGACGAGCGTCTTGTCCGGCTGCAGAAATGACGCCCTACTCCGAAGCTCCTCCAACCCCACCTCGCCAATGTACTCCTTGATCTTCTTGTCGACCCAGGCGCGGATGCGGGCCTCGAACGCCTTGTCCACGAATTCCCAGTGGATTTTCGCCGCGAACAGCTCGTCTGAAAATTTAAGAAATTTAGTTTTAAACGGGTTTTTTAGTTTAAGAAAGTGAAAATTTTGCAGGCCTGAAAAAGGATTTATATATCGATCGAAATTGTTTTTAAAATTTAGTCGGAAATTATTTGCAAAAAATTAAGAGAATCCGGCTCACCTTTCTTCGAGGGGATCGACTCGAGCAGCTCCTTGGTGCGCTTTTTCCGCTCCTCGGCCGACATCAGCTGCATGCGGTCCTCGTTGGTGATTTGGAAGGGCTTCAGCTTTGTGCGAACGGGCGCCTCTTCCTCGTCTTCCATGCCTGCAAAACAACAACTGTGATTAATGGGCTAAAAATCAGTAAAAAAATTTAAACAAAATAAACAAATTAAATCGGTGCTTCCTTATTTTTATGTTCAAAATTTTAGACATATTCAAAAGCTGAATAATACCCACCAAAAACACCATTCAACCTGGCCGTCAGCCCGGGCCTTGGGGTCGTCGAGCTGGCCGACGGGGATGACGTCGCCGCCGTGGCCGCACTTGTATTAGCCGAACCGCCAAGGCTGATTGCACCTAAAAAATGTCTATAGACATTTTTAGTCATTTAGAATTTAGAAATCCTTGCAAAAATCATTAATTTATTTCACGCAAATAATTAAAAAACGCACTCTTCCACTTGGTAGGCGCCGCTGTCGTGGGCGCCGTGGGGGCGGCGGGAGTCGGTGTATTCGCGCCCATATTCGAGGCCTCGTCGCCGGTCTTCTCCACTGCCGGCGACGACATCCAGCCACCATCAGCCTTCTTCTTTTTGCTGTCCGGCCCGTCGTCGTTGTCGGAATCGCTGCTGCTGAAGGAAAGCGCCAAATATTTGTCTGCGAATTCGGAAAGAGAGACAGAGAGAGGGAGAGAGAGAGAGAGAGAGCGAGAGAGAGAGATACGAAGTAAAAGATCCATAACACCCACCTTCCCGACTCGCTGTCGCTGCTCTCGCCGTCCTTGGCGCCGGCCGGCTTGTGCGGGTTGGGGCTGCCGCTGTCCTCGCGCAATTTCCGCAGCGCTTCCTCCTCCTAAAATGGCGGCTATTAACGGGGGGGCCCGGCGAGTACAGCGATTAGACCACACACCATGAGTTCGAAAAAGGGAAACCCACACGAAAGCGTACCAAAATACCGGCGCATCGCCCTTAAACGGTCATGGGTGGAAAATGGGGGGTCTTCTAGGGGTATTTTTTGCACTGGGGCCCAAGAATCGATCACGTAAATTCAGAGAGCAAGCTATTTGCAAAAACGTTGCCAACGGCTCGAAAGGGCCGCGATTGTACCTGTTGACGATGGCGTTTCTTGGCCTCCTCCTCGGCCAGCTCGCCGTCTTTGCCCTCGGCGATTAGCTGCTTCTTCAGCTCCTCAATCTAAAAAATGTATGAGCTGCAAATTCAGGGACCGCCGTACCTCTTGCTGTTCTCGCTTCCGGTCGAGCGCATCCTGCTCCTTCTCGCGCTCGTAGTCGCGGGTCCGCTGGAAGAGCGAGCCGCCCCTGGAAGAACTGGGCCATCAAAGAAATGGCGAAATCAACCCACTTGTAATATTTTCCGTCCTCCTTCTCGTCGTCGTAGTCCTCCAGGAAATGGCGCAACTTTTTCGCCTCCTTCTGGACGTCGCGACGCCGTTGTTGCTCCTTGGTCTCCTCTTTCTCGTAGGCGCGAGCCATTCTGAATTTTATATTTAACGTCAATCCAAAATTTCGCAACCTTCGCTCCCGCTGCTCCCATTTCTTGAGCCGCGCAATGTAGGCCTGCTCCTTCTCCTTCAACTGCTTCCTGAGGGCCTTCTTCTCCCGGGCCTCCTCCGAGTCCTCGGAGCCGGCGCTGCGCGAGCGGCTGCGGTTCTCTTTCTTTTTGCCGTAGGTTGAAGCGCTTGATCTGAAAATGGGGAAAATTACGGCATTAGCAAAATTCTAAAAAAACGCTTATCTGCACTTTCTCAGAAAAAGTGTCGAAATCGTGAAAACTCGAAAAACGGTCACAACAAAACGAATTTCGCTATTTTGCTAGCAAATCTCCAAAAAGCGCACCTTGACGAGCGCGAGGATGAGCGGCTGCGCGAGCCTGAGTCGCTGGAGCTGGAGTGACGGCGACGCCTCCTGAAAAGTAGATATTTTTGTATAATTAAGAGACTACTTAAAAGTCCAAAAATTCTTACGGTTGTTTCGCATTATCAGGACAAAAAATTTTTGGTTTATGTCTAGAAATGCGCAGAAACAGAATAGGATGTGTTTTCATAATGTTTTTAGTAAAACAAAACTATATTTCAAATAGAAAGTTATCTAAAACTTTGGAAGTATTTTCAAAAAGTGGACAGTTTGGTCAAAACGCCATTTTTGGTCGAGAAATGGAATTTTTGATATTTTTTAATCAAAATTTGTAAAGTTTTGACGTTTCGGGATATGGAATTAGTTTAGTAACACTTCCGCTCACTATATTTAAAAACCGATTCCAGGAAAAAATTTTCTCCGCCTCCCCCCTCCCCCCGATAATGCGAAAGAACCGAATCCTTAAAAAAATCAAGAGACTACACAAAAATTCAAAGTCCAGAAATTCATACTTGTGGCGGGGCGGGGAGCGGCTGCGGCTCCTTCCGCGCCTTGACCTGCTGCGGCTCCTCCGGCGACGGTCCTAAATGGCGGACTATTAACTGTTCCCGGCAAACGATTCCCCAACCGCCGACACAGCCTAAGAAGGTAGGCAAGTGGCCGTTTCCAAAAAAAAGAGAGAGAACGGCCTCGATTAGGTAAGTAGACTATTGGGGGGACCCCCATATCGAGAGAAGCGTATTCATAAAGCGTAGCTGCGGGATGGTGTGAGTTTGTGGTGGGGCGGTGGTTAGTACGGAGTACACCGATGGACGCAGTGAGGGTTCGGGATTTTTTTGGATTGGGTTCTGATTGTACAAAAAGCTTATTTTTTCAGAAGTTCTAGCGAAAAGAGGATTTTATATGTCGAAAATTGCATTTTTTCGCATTTTTGCAGGGAAATCCTTGAAGAAAATATCAGAAAAAAAATCCCTGAAGAGTCTCTAGCGAAAAAAATTTACAAATTTTGCTTTAGAAAATGGTGTTTTTCAGAATTAAACTGTTTTCTCTTTCCTCTATTTATGCAGTTTTGAATAAAAAACGTAAAAATAAAAACGACCGTATACTTCCGGACAATAAAAGCTACAAATTTTACTTTAAATTTTAACATTTTTAATTTTCGTTTAATTTCATTTAATTTCATTTTTATTTCAAAAACTTTTTAATTGTTTAACTTTTTAATTATTCTAAGCCTTTCCGCTAAATTCCAGCTTACAATAACCAGAATCCAATCAAAAAATCGCAAGTCTCCCCTCAGAAGCGCCCGTCTACCGGCCTCCCTTATGAATACGCCGTGCTCAAAATCGGGGGGCTGGGCGATGGTAACAAATAGACATATATATAGAGAGAGAAATCCGGATTTTCTTTCAGGGGGACAGGCACAATTATTCACGCTTTGTTTCAGCGCTTTCAGAATGTGCGGAGAGGTGTCGACGGGGAGCCGGGAGCTGGAATAGTTTTAAAAATGGCTCTAAAACGCTGGTTCCTGCTCCCGGCTCGGCTCCTTCGACACCTCCAAGAGAATTGTACAGTACGCTCACTTACGCGGGGCCCTCGTTCGTTCGGGGGGTTATATCTGAAAGCTAGCTTTCATTTTTCTTCTGGGACAATTCTGGGAGGGTGGGGGGCACACACGAAAGGCCGTCTCATCAACTAACAAGCGCCAGCGTTTTTTTAAGGACGTCTTTAGAGGCGGGAATTTGGCTTGGATTGGCTTGAATTTTGGGCCCGATCGGAGCATTGGAAGTTAAAACAATTCAAAAACTCTGATAAAAAATTCATTTCACTAAAACAAGCAACCAAAAATCACCAACAAAGAGTTATTAGGGTTTCCACACGGCACGTAGCCACGTAGCCTATTTCGGGCAGAACTTTGCGCTGATTCCGTGGCTGGTTTCAAAATTTGCGAAAAGACCAGATTAAAAAAGTTATGAAGCTTTTTGAAATGCACAAAGCCCCAAAATTGCCCGAATTCGCGATTTTTTTTGCCTTTTTTGCACTGAATAGCTTTTTAACTTTTTTTAATCGGGTCAGTTCGCCATTTTTTTGAAATCCGCCTCAGAATCAGCGCAAAATTCCGCACAAATTACGCTATGTGCCCCATCGAAACTTGATTGTCATTAAAAATTCGATTCGAACTTTTTAAAAACAATTAGCCCAAAATCAAGGCCAAACCAAGCCAAAAATACCCGCTCCAACGTCTAGAGACATGTTAACGCGAAGAGGAGGGGGGGAGACGGTGCAGTGATTCTTGTGGAAATGTGCTGGCCGGAAAAGCGGTGCGTGGGGGGATTTTGACTTTGGAAGGCCAGTCTAAGCCCGGAAATTTACGAAAATCAAACTCAACTTAAAACAAATTTAAATTAAAAAAGGCACACAACAACTGGGAGGAAAGTAGTGCAGCGATAGAAGCCGGAAAAGCCGGTAGAAGCCCAGGCAACTGTGGTGAAGCAGCGACAGAGTAGCGATTTGGGTGCAAATTTTGGGCGGACCCTGTTGTGCATGGGGTGCATATTTTTGTGTGTTTGTGCCGCACGGAAAACGTACCTAGAAACCGTACCGGGGGACAATCAGGGGGGAAGGACGTGGGGGACACGGTGGATCGGGTCTGTCTCGGCAAACGCACACACACATTCCAAAAGCCGGGGGAAATTTGCATTCCGGGGTTAGGGTTTTTTGGGGGGCCATGCCAAAGTTACGATTTGCGGTCATAATTTTCAAATTCAGCATGTCGAAATTTTACAATGTCTAAATTCCGAATGTCAAATTTTTTTTGCATAGTATTCGGGGGTTTTCCGGGAAATTCCCTTATGAAAAAATTTCAATGTTCTGAATTTCGGCATTTTGAAATCCCGACATTACGAAATTTTGACATTATGAAATTTCGACGTCATGAAATTACGACATTTTTAATTTCGAAATTTGGAAAGTAAACCATGCCAAAATCAGGGAACGATCTATCTCGATCGAGTAAGGGAAACCAAGGAGGTGCCGAAATCTACATGCTGCTCTCGGCGGCGTGCGTTCAATTTTCCCAAAACAATTTTTCCTCACTTTCTAGGCGTAAGATTTTTGAAAAATTATTTCTGGTAAAACGAACGGATTCGCCTTCAAGATGTCAGCCAGTGTGCGGGGAGGGCACTCAAAATGTTGGACGGGTGGGGTTGGGATAATTGGGAGGGTGAAAAAAAGCTTAATATGGCTAAATTATCCTAAAAATCCTAAAATAAATTTTATAATACGAAAGGGCTGATCGGACTATACGAAGGGCTAAAACGTCCCAATCATCAGAAAATGTAAAAAATAGCATTTTTGGGTCGATCGAGAATATCAAAAGCTTTTGAAAGAAGAAGGAGGTTCACTATTTTTGGTGTAATTTTATAAAATTCGATACAAAACTTGTAGCATTAAATTATCGTAACTTTTTTCCGAAAAATTTCCATCCCTTCCTCCCAACCTCCGTCCCGCCCAGGGCAACCAAAACCAGGCCTTCGACGGCTAAAACCAAGGATGCTGATCTTGAAAAGTGAGGCAATCCAAAAATCAAAAAAAAAGGGTTAAATCGCATTCTCGTGGCACACATACCATCCAGTCTGCCGGCTTGTCATTTGGATAATGGGCCCTAAAAACCGACGGAATTGCGCGGGCACCGTAACGGGAAATCGTTGGTTTTAAAGGGGGCGTGAAGGCATGGGCATGGATTTTGGTGGTTATGGATTTCGACGCAACCGCGAAACGTAACGTACGCTCGCGACACGTTACGCAGCCGCACGCATGCTGATAGCGTAATCGACTATTCAATTCAGAATTCATGAAAAAACAACCCCGTTGATGACGGTAGAGCGTGGAGCGCGTTGTGTGTCGCGGTAGCTGCGCAACTTCGCAGAAAATCAAATAAAATCCATAGTATAGTCTATAGTAAAGAGTAGAAAATCCAATAAAATCTGTATATGTAGTATCGTTTTCTACAATCTATAGTCTAAAATCTATATTTTAATCAGTCTATAATACCAAATCCATAGCAAAAAAACCAAATCCATGCCTTTCCCCGCCCTTTAAACGCCAAAACAAAAAAGGAAAGCAAAACAGAGAAGTAACACACAGACACCCATCGCCTGGGGTTCATTTCCCTACCTCACCGGGGTGTCGGCGGGGGGTGGGGGAGGGATCGCTAAATGAATGTAAAGTGTGATGTGGTGCGCTGCGCGCTGCATGCCGCGTGAAATGGGTGATGGGGGTGGTGGTGGCCAAGTGGGCGGCCGTACAAAAAAATGGAAATGTGTTAGTTGGGACAAGAACACCCCCGACTTCGGGGAGGACACCGTGTGGACACCC
Source organism: Mesorhabditis spiculigera (assembly GCA_958295435.1). Taxonomy (NCBI): domain Eukaryota; kingdom Metazoa; phylum Nematoda; class Chromadorea; order Rhabditida; family Rhabditidae; genus Mesorhabditis; species Mesorhabditis spiculigera. The sequence goes on from CATQJA010002648.1 coordinate 1,584,189, forward strand.
AAGCCAGCAAGCCCGTTACATAGAGTACGGTGTCGTAACGGTAACAAACGGTACCTTACGCCCCGCGGGGGTTAACTGAGGGGTGTGTGCCGTACATGCCACACGCGCACACACATTGAAATGGTGTTAGCCTGGGCGATGGGGGATGGGTGGCTGCTGGCGATTTTGAGATTTTTCAGGGAAAGAGAGAGAGAGGGAGGAGATGATCACCAGCCGCCGCGCCCCCAACGCGAACACGTATCCAAGCCGACAGGGACAGGGCCGGCCGTCCCCAAGTGGGCAAAACGGGCGGGGCAGGCCGGCCGGGGGACGCGCCACATCGCTGTGTATCGAAAGAGCTGGAACGACAGGCCTGATTCCAAAGCCATACTGTTGACATTTTTCGCCTTCCAGCAATAAATGATATCAGTATCGCCTCAAAATTGGCATTAAAGAGAACGACAAGGCATGACTATGGATTTTTGTAGTTATGGAATTCTTATGGAGGTTCTTTGGCATTATTGGGGGGGGGGATTTTGTTATAGGATCTTATTTTTTTAATAAAGATAGGGAATTGAAAAGAAAAAAAAACAGCTTTTGACGATTCCTAAACGTAAAAACATCACAAATTTTTCTTAAGTCAAAAATATCGAAAAATAATATAAGAAAAAATATTATTTTTCGACCAAAACGCTGATTTTTTTACCTAAATTTCGACTTTTTGAAAGTTTTTAGATAGTTTTTCTAGTTCAAATATAGTTTTATTTTGATAAAATCGTTATTAAAATACCTATTAAGTTACTAGGCATTTCTGGAGTAATACAACAAATTTTTGTTCCTCTCCCCGATAATGCCAAGAACCCTTATGGACTTTGCCGAGAGGCCATGAGCCCCAAAAAATTCCATAGCCATCTAAAAATGCAAACATCCATAGGCCCATCACTTGACCGTCCCTTTCATAGCCCGTCTACCCCGAAATCCTCCGACACAAGCGCTGCCGCGCGTCCCCGAGAGAGACAAACGAATAGTCGGTATTATAGGAAATGGCATATCGTTTTGATATATTTTGACATCTCTCACCTTATCCGCTCTCGGCAATCCGTTTTTTCTGCGAATTTATCGCACCCTATAGTAGGTCGATCAGTTCTGCGAGGAGGGCTATGGTGGGGGCAGGGTGAGTGTGGCAAAGAGAGGGGGCAGAATTTGTTTTTGTTTTGTTTTCTGGCAATCTTAAGGCAAAAAAACCTTTTTGGCGTCTCGATTTTTTGGTTGGGTAGTTTTTAGAAAGAAGTAACTTGGGGCAGAGCTTAAGCCGGAAAACTAGGGCTTTAAAATGTCTAAAAAGCTCACAGAATTAGCATAAAGCCCCCATTTCTGACCCATCTCCAGAGCCCAAGTTTTCGGCATTACTACAAAAACCCGAGTACGACTGCGGGCGCATGCTTTTGGGAGAGTAACGACAAAAATCGAAAAGCCAATTTTGGAGTGGTAGAGTCTCTTTTTTGGAGGGGGTGTCAAAACTGATCGTGGCAAGCCGCGCGGAGCACTGGTAAAAGTGCTCCCTTGGAAAAAGCCTCACTTTACGATCGTCCCGGCGCCGTCCGTCGTCCTTGCCCCGTTTGCGGCTCGACTCCCGGTCCGACACCTCGCCGTCTGAAAAGCGGAAATTATTCTCAGCTCCTTGGCGGGGTGTGCTAACAAAAAGCTATGAAAACCACATGCCGTTTTTACATGATCCGCTTCTGGCCTTAAAAATGGGACCGCTTGTGTGCTTTTTGGAACGGGTTGAGCAAGTTTTAAAGAGACTCGGAAGGCAAGATCAAACTACGAGGGCTGGTTCGTTATCGGCGGGGGGGGGGGGTGGCGAAAAACAGGATAATTTTTATCTAAAAGAGCGTAAAACATGCTATCAAAATAGCTATCAAATGCGATTTCTGTAACATTGGGAAAATTGAGCCATCCCCCCGTTAACGAACCAGAACGCAACTTCCAACACCTTTAGAGTCTCTTTAAAAAGAGAAAAGCTATGAAAAAAATACCTTCGATGATGAGCAATTCCGGGTGATCTTTTTCGATCGCGTTGAGGATCTTGAGACGCACTTCCTCGTCAACCTAACATAGTTTATGGTAATTTAAACGTCGAAAAAAATACTCTGAGCATCTCCTCGTCGACGGGCAATTCTTTGCCGGGCGTCGGCTTGAACAGCGGCTTGTCGGTGGAGGTGCGGCGACGATTCCAGTGCTCGACCATGATGGCCCGCACCTTGTCGTCAGCCTGAAAATTTTAATTTAAATACAAAAGCTAATTTTCAATAGTAATAATCATCAAATTTTCCCCCCACCTTAATATTCAACTTCTTCTCGCCAATCTGGAACTCGTGCAGAATTCGGAGCGCGCGCATTCCACCTTCCGGGGTCTCGTACTCGCAGAAGCCGAAGGGCTGAAAAAACTATATGAAAAATTTACTCGATCTTACCTGAAGCTTGCCGTTGGAGCCCTTGATGCGCTTCCAGCTGTTGACTTTGCCACATTCCTAAAATAGCTTGATTTGTAGGATAATTTACAAATGATTACCTCAAGCATTTGGGACATGAATTCGTCAGTGCACTTCTCGCTGATGTTGCCCACGAAGATTGTGATGATCTTTTTCTAGAAAAAATAGTTTAGAAAGTTTATGTTTTTAAGGTTGATCTTTTCCAAAGACAATCGTTTAAAAGTTGCATTTTCTATAAGACCCCTTTTGCAAAAAAAATATCTTTATTTCGTCTACTACAGGGAATTTTTTCAAAGGTTGTCTATTTACATATATTTCCTTGCTTCTACTTTTCACTCATCAGTTGGATTTTTAGAACACGATTTTTCTAGTGAAAAGCGTTAAAAGCTGCGTTTTCTAAAACCAATACCTCAAATAACACTGATTTTCGCTCGACCAGCTTCAAAAAAAACACCCAAATCCAACCTGCTGCACAGCTGGGGCGCCATTCGTGTTGCCGAGGTTCTGCTCGTTGGTGGGGAGGAACGGGTTGATGAACAGCGTCGGTTGCACGGCTTGGAAGCCGACGGCCGAGACTAAAAAACGGACAATGAAAAAATACTGCGCCATCAAAATGCTATCTATAATACCCAATCCCTAATCGGCTTGGCAGCAATACTTGGGGGATGCTAAAATTAAATTTTTAGGAACTTAAAAACTGTTAGGACTAGAAAACCCCAAATTTTTTTGTCTTGACCTTGTATTTGACCTTGTATCGTCTGCAACAGGCGTTCGATGGCCTGTTTTTCCTGCTCGGCGGCGACCATTTTGGCCAACTGGATCATCTCCATCGTGGAGACGGCCCGGGGCTATTTGATGTACTCGAGTCCAGAATTTCCAGGGCTATTTCGGTGACCCGGAGCTGATAGGAAAATATCGATATTCAGGTATGATAATGAGAACAAGAAAATTTAGAAAAATTTCAGAGATAGGGCGGGCTAGCCGAGAGTACTGGGGATCTCCTCTCCAAAGTTTCCCATAGGGAATCAAAGGCAACACTATTTGGATTTCAGGGGGCTTGCTCGTAACGAGACTGAGGAAATTCTGAAAAGAATCGAGATTTGAGGCAGGCTAGCCGAGATAACTGAGGATTTGCTAGATTTTTAGAGCATTCCAGAGAAGCTACTCGATGTTTCAAAGCCACCTTCCAATCTACAAAAGGCGACAGAGTATCTCCAAGAAAAATATAAATCGGAGGCAGGCTAGCCAAGAAATATAAGGAATTTCAATTTGCTAGCCCTAAGTCGAAATCATAATCTCGCATTTCAGAATTTCGACATTTTTTTGCATAGAATTCTGGGATTCTTTTCGGGAAATTAGCTCATGTAAATTTCGACATTATGAATTTCGGAATAATTTTCGGCCGTTTTAAAGGGCTGCCGACGGCCTGTGTCGATCCCAGCCATCAACAAATTGGCAAGTAGCCAACAGGGCCGAGCGCGCGCCCTGGGGAGGGGCGCAGAGAGGTTTTTTACAACGCGTAACCAATTAACTATGCCGTCGGCATCCCTTTAAAGTAAACCAGCAAATTCGTATGAAACTTAGAGCGTCCAGAAAAGCTTCTCGAAGCCTCAAAAACCTCCTACAAGATCGATACAAAGTGGAACAGCAATTCGAGAAGCAGCATCGGGGCGCGAATGTTGCCGGGCGGTCATCGAAAAATTGCTCATCAAAAACAAAATTCGGGCGAGACGACGCGGTTCGAGGGAGACGCCCCCACCCAGCGCCGTGTTCGGTTGCCCGGCCGAGTGAATCATCATCAACGCCAGCCGGCGATGGGCAATGGCGAAAATGCCGGGTGCCTTTGCATAATCCTTTTTGTGGGGACCCCGTATACGTGGAGCGTGTTTATAGGGCGGTGCGGCGGATGAGGAGCAAGGGGAGGAGTGCGTATTGAAAACAGAGGCTAATAACTAGAGCAATTCAACCGCTCTAAAAAACGCATTTTATCGATTCTCGAAATCGAACGAAAGCTAGAAAAATGCAGCTACCCGAAATAAGCATATCTATGGACCCTGGAGGTCTAATTAAGGCCCTGAACGCTTCAGAAACTCTAAAAATATTATCTTCATTTTTGAAGCCAAATTCAGCGAGTCAAGAAGCATAATAATAACTAAGCAACCACAGCGACTCGAGAAAAGAATATTCCCTCGCTCCATGACGCCCCCATGAAGCTAAAAAATGGGAAAAGCCTCAGAAAACGTGGCTGCCAGCCGGCTTCGATAGGATTGAGTTTTGTCGGGTCCCAAGGGAACGGGATTGCCCGCTGAATCAAATCAGGGGTCGTAGTCAGGGGTAAGTTCGCCCGGGGATTGAGAATATCTGCGAAAAGCAGCTAGAAAAATGTTACACAAAATTTAGCGATTTTAAGGGTTTATGGAAGATCAATTTGTACGCTTTATGAGCCAGAGTTTGAGTTTTGAGTGGAGATTAGCGGGTATTTTTTTGCATACCCAAACCTCGGTTTTCTAAAATTCAAAACTACGTTATTTTCGCTCGGCTCCGGAAAAGCATAGCATTTTCATAGATTCTCAAATTTCCTGAAACCCCCAAAAAATTTAGGCAAGGTCAAGCTTCGAAAAAGCCGAGTATTCGGCCAAAAAAGAATAGCTGAGAATCCAAAAAACGGTGAAGCGTAGTCTCTCTCGAAAAGGGATTGCAATTTCCCAACTCGCAAATTCCGTAAACACCAAAAACTTTACGAAATTTCAAAAATTCCAAAATCAGTAGTCACAGACAAAAAGTATGGAGAAAGGCGCCAAAACAAAGCCCAACGACTGCCCGGAAAATATGTGGCAGCTCTGGGGGCGCTTCAGAATGGAATTCGGGGGCGGTGGCTCAAAAGTTCAATGGGGGTGGGCCCTCCCCCTTGGACTCCGTATGGGCCCCCCCGGGCGGAAAGATATCGATTGTCGGGCCGGGGGCCCAGCAGTGCCCCGGAAAAGCTTTAGGATCATGACGCGTGTAGTCGCTGGGTTTGGGGGAAGGGCGGGAGGGATGGAGGGATGTGTCGGCTGACATCTCGGGAATGGCCCTCCGGGATGGGCGTCGCGTCCCATGCAATATCATGCGCGCCTCCGCATGTGAGGGCTTGCTTAGCAAATTGGAAGGCCAAGGCAGTAAAACAAACAAAAAAACGGACGCCTCTGTTTTTAGATGAAAATTAATTTAAGAAATATTTGTTTTTTCGAAGCACAAAATGGTCTATCCCAAGGTTTTTCAAAGCAAAAAATCGTTATGCCATTCATCGCAACGGGGTCATTGAATTTTAAAGCAATAAGAGAACAATTTCGTATATCTGAAAATCTCGACCCTCTATTCTCACGTGAAATTTAATAGAAACGTCGCCGGAAACGTCAAAAAAAGAGATATCCCCGGATTTCAGTGCCAAGAGAAGGATCTTGTTCTACTATTCCACGCACTGTCGTCAGCTACTTCCACAGCAATATGAAGAAAATATCAAGAATCTTCGCCTCAAATTCGATTTAAATCTTTAGCTAGGAGAGTTCCAATTAATAAAAACACATCACAAGCAATTTCTAGTGGTTTTCAGTGTCAAGCAATATTATACTACGCGTCTTTACCCAAATACTGCTGCCAGACCATTTTAAACCAGACGAAAAGAAAACTCACTCATCCCGGGTGCGGGGTTCCGCAGAAATGGAGACTGGAAATCCATCGTGTCCGGTCAGCAAATTTGAGGGAGGCCGAAGGTGCGGCTTCGTACCTGTAAATTGGCAATTGAATAAGGCCCAGACGAGGGGCACGAATGGAAAACAGAAGCCTTCGCAGAGATGAGAATGAAGAAGGAAAGCGTACAGAGCAGAGATTATCGATTCTAGAGAAATCCAAGAATTCTACGTTTTCGGGGGATCAGAAAAAAGCAAGGAAAGCGCATTTCAGCGATGAATATCAAAGTGAGATTGTTAGTGTAGAATTCGTTCTAGAGAAGTATATATCATAGCCTTCCGTGGATACGAGAAAAGAAGAGAGCGCTTTTCACCTGGCCAGTGATTTTTTAGGGTGACAGACTTGGCCGGCAGCCATTAATAAGTATAAAAACGCGTGGCAGAGGCAGCAGGTGAAAATATGCCGATTAATGCCGCGAATAAACCTAGCGCGCCAGATGCAGGCAATTTGACCTGGAAATTGCTATCAATCGATAGAACCTTTTAAAGGTATTAGATACAGTAGAAGTACTGTATCGCGTCAAAATTAAAAGCACTTGTAAAGTGATTAGGTACTGGGCTGTTAACACGCTAAACTAATTTTTGTTTTTCCGCTTAATAATAATAGATAGTTAATAATAAAACTAGTCGCCTTTCATGATCTCTTTAGTTTTTGATCCCTAGAAAGTTACAAAAATATTTTTAAAAGCTTCGAAAATTCGAAAATTTTGGTCGTTTTGGGTCATTTTCCACAAATTTTTGGTCATAAATGTCGAAAAGTTTTATAAGTTGTTTTATCAGCTAATTCCATAGAAAAACTGTGTAAAATCAGATTAAAACAATTTTTATTCTACCAAAATTCTATAAAAACGCCTTACATTTTTGAAAAATTAGTCCCATACCCCTGCTAAGACCCCAGTACCAATGTCGCCCTAATAAAAAAACCTGATAAAACCGTAGAAAGGTATAGCATACAGTTCGTATTACTGTACGATCGCGCAAAAATTCCAATCCACCTGTAAAGTATTTCGACCTAAAACGCACAAAACAAAAATGAATAAAAGATAATAAAAGTATCTTACAGTATATTACTGTAATATCGATTAAAATATTACTCCAGCAGCAAGAAACAATGTTTATTGAACGACGGGCGCGAGGTGCGCGATCCGCTATATGAGATAACAGGTAAGATATGTTCCGGTGTCAGCGTAATCCATAGTAACACGCAGCATAGCCCATTTTCAAACAGAACCCGATGATAACATGAACAAAAATACGAAAACGACAAGCACAAAACAACGAGCGAGGGGACGGCTTGCCGGAGAACCGGTGACGCTATCAAACGTCGTAGAGGCCCTGCTGTTTGGCGCGCTGCACGCACCAGACGATGTAGTGCGGCTGCTGGCAACTCTAAAAGAGGATTTTTCAGGGTTGACCTGGAAAAGGCTTACAATGCACTTTTGGATGTCGATGTGACAGTTGCCCTGGTGAGCCTTGATGCAAACCTGGAAGGGGGACCGGTTATGAAAGCCAAAAATGGAGTTTCCATACCGGAAATTTGATAAAAACACTTTATGGAAATAAACTCGAAAATTTGTCATTCTCGGTCCTATACCGTTCAGGAAAAGCGCTTCCGGAAAACGATATAGCCAAAATAGCTGAGCTAGCAGAAAAATAAGAAGCTGCTTCCGAAAAAAACCATATATAAATTTTAGTGGCTGCCGAAGGCTTGACCGGAAAACTCCCGAAATTTCAGGGAACCGGCTACGATAACAAGAATTTTATGTGTTGCCGAAAGTGAAAAAACGGCCCTGAATTATCCTTAAAAAGGGCTTCGAAAGCTTCAATTTCCGGTGACATCATGAGCAGAAGAATCTATTTAAAAATCCCATCAGACGGTAGAAATAGGTTACCATGACGAAGCAACTTGCTAAAAATATGAAATTTTAGAAAACTGCCGCAAACCGGATAGGAAATTCACGAAAAAATTCTTCTTTCGTTTCTTCTGTGGTTTATGAAATCGTCGTCCTTTAGAAAGAATAATTTCTTCGATTTCCTCTTCTTGGCTTCCGAAATACGACAAATGACGCCTGCCCAAAGGTCAAACCAATTTGCCGGGCCATTTTTCAATTATTCTTCACCTCATCCAGGATCCCTGCTTTCTTTTTCTTATAATCTTCTTCCACGAAAAAACTTTTTCAAGGTTTTTTCGACAATAGAGTTTCCGTACGGGACCCAGCATGCCTTGTGCAGAATTTTACGCTGATTCCGACCCTCGTTTCGAGAAATTTTTGCCTTTTTTTTGCCCTGAAAAATGTTACAACTTTTTGAATATGATCGCTTCGCAGATTTTCAAACGGGGGTCGGAATCAGCGAAAAATTCGGCATAAGATAGGCCTGGTTTCGTAGGGAAACTCGTTGTCACTAAAAAGTCCCTTTGTTAGACCAGCTCGGATGACTAAAAATCCGTTCATCATTTTGAACTCAACAACCGCTCAATTCTGCCTTGATTTGTATTTCACTAAACATGAAATCATTAAAAAAGCCACTGACCCGCTTGTCCATGCAAATGCCGTTGAGGTCGGCGAGCCTCACGCGGCGCGACCACGGCAACGACCCTGCGCACATCTTGTGGTGGAGCCCGACGTGCCGGTGGAATGGGCACGGCATCGCGGTGATGTCGTGGACGTGGCACGTCTGACAGAAAATATTTTAAAGTGGTAGTGACAGGTGGAATCTGACAATCTAGGCCATTAAATCGCAATATAACATTTTAGAAAGCTAATTAGCACCTTTGGCTCCTTGATCAGCCGCAGCAGCTCGTCCTTATCCTTGACGGCTAAGCAAATTTTCTTCAGATATCCCGCCGTCACGCCCTCGCGGTCGTTGATCAAGTGAATGCACCTGAGCACAAAAATTTTTTTAGAAAATTCTAAATCTCATAATTTTTCCCTGTTTTTGAACATAGATGAATTCCTTTCCGAAACGGCACACCGCTTAGTAAACCGGACCTTGCATTAAATCGACGCGCCGGAAGTTTCGCAGCTGCAAAATCCTGCTCCGAAAATTTGAAAATCGTCGTGATTAGTTAACAAACCGAAAAGTAAAAAATTTTCCTGGTTTCCTGGAAATGATCTTAATTTCAAAACTCCTGCCTTAATTTCAAAACTCCTGGAAGGCCTGTAAAACATAGAGAAAATTGACAAAATATGCGAAAATCTTGTCGTTCTTGGACATTGGATTTCATTAAATCGAGGGGTGGGAAGTTTGCCGACTCCAAATAAAGTCTTCAAAGCTCCTGAAAAGTCTCAAAATACTAACCAATCCGGGACGTAGTCCGGCAACGATTCGCGGTAGATCTTCTTCTTGTCCCCTGTCGCAAAACTGTCCGAGTCGATGATAGAAATATTGGCCGGGCCGGTGGGCGCCGCCGGCCACGGCGAAACGTATTGCTGCTGGGCGGGAATGGCCTGGAAGTAGCCCGGTTGGTTCATCACAGGATGTTGTTGTGGATAGGCATTTTGAGCAACGGGAACTGGCGCCATGCTGGAGGCTGGCGGCTGCTGGCCGAGTTCCCTGAAACGATAACATAAATTGGTGGCTTCATACGAAAAGCCTCTTAGAAATACGAATGAAAAGAGTTGAGAGAAAAGCCCAGTTTTTCGCTCAATCTGAATTTTTCAAATTCTGTTTTCATCTCCAACAAATAGCAAAATGCAAAATTAATTCCGGAAGCTTCTTCTGGACGACAAAGATCTAGAAAAATCAGCTTGTTCTCTCTGCTAACACAGAATTTCAAAAAATTTCGTGACGTTTCTAAAAAGCCTATTATGCTTTCGCATAAAACGGATTGAAAGTTAAAAATCAATGACAAGAAACTTCACGTAAAAATATCATCTTCTTTGAAACTTTGAACTTTGTTTACTGAAACTCAAGAAAAACACTACTAAAATTGGCATCTTTTATTCCGCAAAGCCGCCAGGTTCGAAGTCCATTAGTTTTTCAGCTTGAGCTCATCTACCAATAGAAAAGAGCTTTCTGCCGCTTTAAAATTTTTATCACTTTCAAAATCCACACACCTGTCCAAGTCGTGCAAACGCTTGAGCAGCGCCATCTTCTCGGCCAACTTCTGCTGTTCGTGTTGGGCCATCTCGGCGATCGGGTCTCTTCCGTACATCATCTGATTGGCCGACGAGCCGGGCGGGGGCATCGGGGGCGGCGTCGGGAGACGCGGCAAGTGTTGGGGAATTCCGGCCGGGGCCTGCATCACCGGCGGATAAGCCTGGTAGCCGGCATACGACGTGGTGGGACCTTGTTGCTGTTGTTGCATCATGCCGTACTGTGGCGGAATTTGATTTGTAGCTAGAGCCGGCTGAACAATGCTGGGCGCCGGCACGTAGGCAGGGTTGATTTGGGCGGGCGGGTTAATTTGGGCGACGCTCGACGGCGCAGTGTGCATCTCCTCCAACATGTCGAAACGGGATCGGTGCCGCTTGCGCTTCTAGGAGGCGTTTCAAAAATGAAAATTCGACAAACCTCATCTTCGTGTGGCGGCGACGGGTTGCGATGTTCTTTGCGCTGCCCGCACGCGTCTTCCGCGCTCTTTTTCGGCCTGCAAAAAAGTTGCAGGTATTCGAAAAAGCAAATAACAAATGCCAAGATCCTGAAAGCCGTTTTCGGCCATCATGAAAAAAATTGGCTGACAATCATTTTTTTCGAAAATCACGTTCGTAAATCAAAATTGGAAAAATTTAAATTGCTATAATAAAGAGAGAAAAGTAATATATGAGAAGTAAAAAGATGAAAGGAAACTCCACACTGCGAACAGTGGGAGTCTTAACAGGCCGAAGCCTGCGGAACCCCGAAGGGTGTGAACTCGCAAGCGAGCGAACGGCAAAGCCGTGTGAACCAAACCACAAGGGAATGGCGGGTTGCTCTAAGAAGAGCTAAAAGAAGAAAAAATGTAAAGTGGGTGCCTGTTTCGACCCTTATCCAAGACAGGCTAGTTTAACATCAGGGTGGGTCTCCTCAGCTGGATCCCTGATGTTTTCTAGTTCAAAAGGTTAAATTCTTAGTTGTATAGTAAAGTATTTTAATTTTTGTTAGGAATTTGTCTACTTTTGGATGAGTTTTAGTTATATTTGTTTCACTTTCGCTGAAATTCTCTTTGATTTATCAGATGGCTTTATCAGCCCCATCATTCGAGTCAGGCCGTGTCGATAGGGTGGGTGTGTAGGCTAACGTAATCGAATGGATGGGTTGAATTTTGAGACTAACTAAGTGAAAGAGTAAAGAATAGAAGAAAAGGTAGAATAATATAACACACCCTTTGCGGAAATTTCCCATCAATAGCTGCACGCAAATTTTTCGAAATTCTGATCGGAAAAATATGACTTTTCGAAAATACGATTTTCGGAAAAGGATATTCCAAAAAGTGTTTGCAAATCGGAAAACTTCGTAACCCCAACAGAGGCGCAATATGGATAAAAAGATGAGGAAACAGCCTTCTCGCACAATTTCCGGCAAGAATTAAGATTATTAGAATTATCAACTCCAAAAATTGATAAAAATGCTGTAATCTATACAATCTTGATAATGCAAGATTCCAATCCGGAATCCACAGCCAGCTCGCTTCCAGTAACATAAAAAAACCGCCAAAACAACACTACGGACCTCGCCGTTTCCGCATGACGAGAACTCGGCTTATCCGATTTCTTCTCACGATCGCGCTTTTTGTCCTTCTTCCTTCGCCGCTCCTCTTCGTCCCGTTGCTTCTCCAGGTCGTCGTCCACCTCCTTGATCCGTGCCATCACCTCGTCCATCGTCATTTGGCCTAACAAAATATAATGCGTAACAACCAATAAAACAATTATATCGACAAAACGCCGCCAAAAAGCCTCATGTCGGCACCTCGATTGTACAGCTCCAGGCAGCGCTCCATTTCCTTGTTCTTGCGCTCGAGCTCGGCCTCGCGCTCGTTGATCTTGCGCAGCGTCTCGCGCTCCTGAGTCTCAAATAAAGATTTTTTGGAAAATGGGGCGCACCAGCTCTTCCTCGTCCATCGGCGGGCTGGCGGAACTGCGCTCTTGCTCATCGTCGGAGATGGCCACCACGCTAAAAGAAATGATAAAGTAGGTAAATTTGAGCGGAGGAGAAAATTTTCGTTTCGGCTATTCCTGAATTCGGTTCTGATTCATTAGTGGGGGGGAGCGTTCTGGAGGGACTTCCAATAGCTCTATCGAGAAAGGAGAGTGCGCGCAACCTCCCGCGATAACGAACTAGCCCCCTAACATCAAAGAATCAGGCTCAAAAACCAACGAGTGATCTGATGAAATTTCCATTGGAGCCGCCTCCGGGGATTTCGCGCGCCAAGACTGCGACGGGGGCTGCGACTGCTTTTTGGGAGGCGTGGATGGGCTTCTGGTACTGAAATAAAGATTTTCGAATGAAAGGAGACGAAGAGATAGAATTGACGGTTTTATAACTGCGCCTATGAGAAGGCAGAATTATCGGTTCTTTCGCATTATCGGGGGCGGGGAGAACCTTTTTTTAAGAAGTCGAAATTTTGGTAAAAAATCGACTTTCTGCCTACTTTAAATTCCAATTTTAAAGTTTTCACGCTTAGGACATATAAAAAACCATTACAAAAAACACTTCCTCGATTTGTATTTGAAAAATTAGATCGTAAGAACAAGGTTGGTCCCCACGATAATGCAAAAGAGGCAAATTATCTTAAAAAACTATAGTTTTAAAATAACTACCGCCTCCTCCGGTCGCGATCCTTATCCCGTTTCTTCTCCTTTCTTTTCGCCTCCTTCTCGCGGCGCTCCTCCTTTTCCTTGAGCAGCTTCTCCTTTTCCCGGATGGCGCGCGCTTCCGGGGAATGGTAGTGGAATATTTTCACCGGCGTCGACATCTTATAGTGATTTTCAAACACCCTAAAAAAGCTCGCACCTCTGGCATCGGTGCATTTCCGGGTGCGATCACGATCGTATTCGCCCAGTGGTTCTCGGAAAATCGGCGGATCGTGTCGGCAAAGATGTGTGTTAATTGCTCCTGAAATCGGGGCTGCTCGAAACAACACCAAAAAATGAACGCGAACAATGTAGGGGCCCCGGAAATGGGCCAAAAATCGGGTGCAATCAGAAAAAGCCGTTTGGCCAGTTGAGCTCAAAAAATTACATGGTGCGGGTTCTGGGGCGGCAGGAAGAACTGGCCGGCCTGTTCTAGTTGGGCCAATTCGGCGAGCAGTCCCGCGTAGACGGCTAAAAACAGAAAAATTTATCTTAAAATTTAGGAAACTACTTACGGCTTTTCAGCACGGCTTTCACGTAGTTCATGCAGGCGGTGGTGGCCCGGAACGCCGGCTCGAGCCATTCCTAAAAATTACATAGAAAAAATTTAGATGCTATTCAAAACTCAAATCTCTTCTTCTAAATTCGAAAACATTTTTTAAAGGGATAAATCAAACGGGAATATGCTTATTTTCACAACCAGTGGAAAAAGACCGCTTCGCGGCCATTTTCCACTGGACCCCGTCTAGGAATCATGAATTTGAATACATTCTTCTTTTAGCCTGCGGCGCTAGAACCTTTGAGCCTGCGGCGCTAGTTACTGCTTTTTCTCCAGGATCTGGCCTGCGGCGCGAGAGCCTGGGCAAGGACTTTCTCTTGGGCCTGCGGCGCTAGAGCGAGAGCCAGGCCTAAACCTCGCATACCGAGAGCCTAGAAATATGTTTCGTTGCTGAACTACCAAAAAGCAAAAAGTTGGATTTGCCCAGGATCCGAACCCACGACTATAAGCGTGGTAGGCCGGACGTAAATCCACTACACCACGGGGTAGATGGGAACAGGCGGCGGGAAGCCCTCTTCTGTTCCGGGGAAAGGGGGGCGGGGAGGCACAGAAAAGGCCGATCCAATGCCCCGGAAGGGAGGCCCTCTGGTCACTTTACAAAATTAAGTTTTTTAGTCTGAATCTGCAGAAAATTTGTAAAGATAATAAGATGCGCGTGATCCCCACTATCGAATACATAACAGGTCCAAATTTCACCTCGAAATTCCAAATGCGAATCGAGTTATGCTCCGGACACCACAGCCATTGACCCATTTTGTTAAGGATTTTCACTATTTTGCTTGTAAAACCGTTAAATGAAAGAATTTCGCAAAACAAAAAATGCGTGTCTGACAAATGTGTTTCTCCACCTTCATGCCAAAAATCAGCTCGAAATTCGGCCTCACGGCCGAGAAATCCTCATTACAGAAAACAGACATACTTTTCTCGCTTATAGGATAGGATAGCTAGCTGGAATTTCGAAAAAAAAACATATTGAAAGTTAAACCAAAAATTCATCCCAAAAACTCACATCACAACTGGAGATCAATTCAATGAACACTTCCGGCAAAATGCCAAGTTCGATCATCTTGCTCATCAGGCTCACAAGGGCAAGGTTCTCAGCCGCACTGAAAAAAAAAATCTAATTTTACTAATCCAACACAAAAAATAAATAAATACAAAAATAGAAATGAACGTACGTCTTTTCCACCGCAACCCCATAGGCGCCAATGAACATGAAGGGGATATCGGTCATTTTGGCCTGGCAGCTGACCGATCGGGGGCCGTTCGCTAAAACGATTCTTTTTCCGAGCAGCAAAAATAAATCAATAACTACAAACAAACAAACAAATCAATAAATAAAATAAATACCATGACTGAGCATCAATTTGCAATCGGCCGACTCGGCAATTTTCGTCACAAACTTCTTGATCCGATGCGCGCACATTTCTCGGTCGGGCACGAATTTCTAAAGATGAGAAGTAATAATAAATCAAAAATAAGGAGCTGTAGAAAAAGACATCAGAAATCTAAAGCCCAAAAACACACCGGTTGAACCGTTCGCAACGCCGTTGGTCCCTTGTCCATGATGACCTCGATGGAGTCGCTAAAATTAAAAATTAAAAGTAATTAAATTAGACAATAAATCAAATATTAATTCACAAGTAAAATGAAAGCCTAGAAATACGCCTACCTAGTATGGTCATTCCTTCCACGATCCCCGAATTCCCGTCCGTTGCGACGGCGGTCACGGCTGCGGTCTCTCGTACGGCTGCGACTCCGGCTTCGGCTGCGTCTCCTGTGGCTTCGGTCGTCTTTCTTCCGCTTTTCGCGCTAAAAATATTATATTTTGTGTACCTGATTATAAAACACTTTTCGCACTTATATGCTAAGCATGGATACGCTACCTCATCATGTTTTCCGGCGTCTTCTTCATTGGCCTTGGTGTAGACGCCAAAACCACGCTTGCTGTGACGGCGGTCATTTTGGAGGGCGCGATGGATTTGCTGTATAGTTTTGTGAAATTGGGAGCGAACGAGAGAATGAGAGAGAGACAGAGAGAGAGAGAGAGAGAGAGAGAGAGAGAGAGACTCCTTATACCTGAGCATCAATGGGTGGAGCCCCCGGCAGGAGACGAATGTGAAGCGAAGGGTACTTGTAGTAACCCCGGAAGCTCTCGATCGTCACCCGACCGACAATTTCCACTTGGCTAGCATGGACGCCTATATAAAAAAGTAAATTAAAATAACTTTGAAAATACCGGATGGTCGCAGGATATCCATCACAGTTTCCATTTCTTTTTCGCGGGCTCGTTTCGGGTCCAGCTCGCGGTCCGAGATGTTGTGCACCAGGTAGGAGAGACCGCGCTGAAGAAAAACATGCGTTAGGTAGTTTAGAAGAGCTTCAAGCTAAGCTAGATAGGCTCCAAACGCACCCTCTCCTCTTGTCGTATCGTGACCTGGAAGTCTTTCGGCCGCTCCGCCCCGACGTAAAGTGTATCGTAGCGCTCGAGGGCTTTCGGGTCGCGTCTCATCTGGATGCGCGGCGGTTCCGGAGCCACTTTCACGCCGCCGACCTGGAAATTAAAGAAATTAACAATGTAATGGATACAAAGAGTTATTGTTTGGTTCCATAATTACATACAAATATTATGCTTTGTAAGCTACTTTTAATCGCTAACCTTGATCAAAAAATTACGGTACTTCACCTTATCTCGGGTTGGAAACAATTTTTTCCTAAGATCTAATTTTGGAAAGATAAATAGCGGAATTATTTTTGAATTTTATTATTTCTAAACGTAAAAACGTTACAAATTTTGATCAAAAAAATATAGATTTGTCGACCCAAAATGGTCAGTTTTTACCACAACCTCGACATTTTGAAATATTTAGTTTATCTGGTTGAAATAGTTTAATTTTACTAAAAACATTATTAAAATAATTTCAATTAAGCCACTAGGCATTTCTAGACTTATGCAAAAAAATTTAACCCCCCCCCCCCACCCCCGATAATTCATGAGAACTAAAATTACCGGTCCTCCGTTGATAAAATCGACGTGATCGTGCAGCTGCATTGGCGGGATGTTCTAAAAAAAAATAAAATCATAATAATTTTGAAAGCACCTCTGCAATGACTTCTTCCGGGATGCCATCCACCAACGGATGAGGCGCTGCCGCCGGAGGGGTGTCGAGCGCTTTCTAAATTCAAATAATTACCTTGCAAAATAATTTCCTTACATGAAGCTGAGTACGTTTCAACTGCGGGTCGTCCGGATCCGGGAGATACATGTCGGCATACAGCAGTTTTCCAAGCTTCCAGCCGGAATTGTCCTACATCAAAATTATAGAAGACCTAAAAAACTACTTACATAGACGGCTTTGAACTGATCGTTGGGGATGGCGAGCACGAGCACGTTCATTGCCTAAAAAAAACAAACGATATGGTGATAAATCTAGAAATACTTTTAAAGGTGAGAGATCAGCATAGGAAGGGCAGCGCATCGTCGTCTTTTTCGTCCAGAAACGCTCAGACCACTTTTTCATGTAGCCCTAAAATAATCGGCTTATGGGTTCTTTCGCATTATCGGGGGGCATACTTTTTTGTATAATTTTAGAAATGTCTATTAAAACATTCAATACTAATATTGAATTTTTTTGATAGTCTTTTCAGTAAAGACAACTAGATTTAACTAGGAAAATTATCTAAAAATCTTAAAAAAACGTTCAAATTTTAGCAAAAAAACGGCACTTTTGGTCGATAGATCGATTTTTTTTGCTCTTTTTAACATTGAAAATTTCTTACAGCACCGTAAAAAGCTGATGTCTCTAACCTTGAAAACGGCTAGCTTCGGCATGATGCGCTCTTCTTCAATCGCATTCTCTGGATTGTCATATTTCAGCTCGATAAAGATCGCTAAACGTCGAAACAATCGTAAAATCCAGGAAACCCTTACGATCTTCCATTTTCGCCTGCATATGCTGAAACCAGGGGATCGACATCAACACCACTGGTCGCAACATGTCATAACGAGAGCAAAGCCTAGGAACGTTTTAGTGAATAAAAGAAAAACCGTACCGAGCCACCCCATTCGGGACCGCGCCGACGCTAATCAAATTGAGGTAGAGACCACGCAGCGCTTCTCGTACCACGTCGCATTCAATTGTCGCGCTAAATAAGTCTTATTTTCGAAAAATGCAGCTCTCTCTTACGTCACATAGTCGTGGAAGCCGATGAACCGGAAACTGATGCCGGTCATCCAAAGCGTGCAGGCCCCTGAAAGTTACAGATTTTTGTTGTCCTGGTAATGAAATATAGTATTTTTATGCTCTTTTTCGTAAGTTTAAACGATATTAAAAGCACAAAAACTTTAAAAAAATCTTGAAATATTTGAAAAAGACGACATATTGGCCGTTTTTCATCGATAAATCTATATTTTGCTATTTTTTAACCAAGTTCTTTGATCCCTGAAGTTTTTAAGCTTTAGATCGTAAGAAAAATTGTCTTCCCCGGCGACAATGCGAAAAAAAATCGCAATAATAGCCCAGTGTGATAAGGGTAGATATTCCGAAAGAGCTTCCGCTTCGTCCTCCTTATTTTATCTCTTCAAACCGTCTTTATACCCATCCAACGAGATCCTTGTTAAACTCACTCTTAGGGCCCTCCGGCGTCACGTAGGTGGTCAGCTTGTAGACCAAATTCAGCCCGACCTTCATCGCCATCTCGCAACACAGAATCACTGGCCAATCGCGATAGTATTCGGTCAGCGTGATTTCCTAAAGCCCATGATAAGCCACTTTTCAACAACCAACCCCGCGCGTGCAGCATCGCTGGACGAACGGCAGCACCTCGAGCACATCTTTCGTTGGGGTGCTTTGCGGAGGCGGATAGGTCATTAACTAAAGAAAGTGGATAAAAACGAGTTATTGGCGAAAACAAGAAGAGAATTGTAGAAATAAAGTTTATCAATTTTCTTCTTTTGCGGCGCTTACAACGGAAAAATCTAGGCGGGGATAAGTTTTTTGGGGTGCTGAAAACGAGGAAAAGCTTAATCAGCTTATAAACGTTTAATAAAAGTGGTATTTTAGTTAGATTTACAAGAAATTTGGCAACCGTGGGGGCCGGGGGGAAGCAAAGCCGGTCAATAGTGACCGCGGAACGGGCCGAAAGCCGTGTCGATAGGACTCTCGCGTTGCCGTGTCTTCAAAATGTGTGGGGCGAAAAATAGATAGCAAAAATAATAATAAAAACTGAAATTGAAAAACTAATTTAAGGTTCAATATTAATAGCAAGCTAAAATAATGCATTTTGAGATACACTATTGCATTTTCTATTTAGTATTATATAAATTTATTTAATTATATATTATATAAATTTAAATAAATTTAGTATTATATATTATATAGATATAAATTGTTATTGTCATTAAAGTTTTTACTATTCCTAAACGTCAAAACTTCACAAAAATTTATTAAAAAATACAAAATGGATAGTTTAACTATAGTTTTATTTTACTAAAAACTATGAAAATGCTTCCTATGAAGTACTAGGCATTTATTGATTATACAAAATTTTGCCTTATAAATTGTTCTCAGAATAGAAAATCAGATAAATAACATTGTAAGCTCACTTTTCCCTTTTTTCAGTTCTCTCATGAAAATCTAATTTTTTAGCATCTAAAACGACTTCTCTTACCCCCGGAATGCTGACTGAGCGATGCGCCTGCAGTCCCACATAAGAAATGCCCGATATTTTTCCGGATTTACCGGGCTTTTACAAAGGAGCGCCGCGCAGTCACTTGCTGATAACGTCTGGTGAGAAATGTACAGTTTTTAGAACCTATTTTTAGCCCAATCCAACACCGCCACTCCACAATCTTTCGAC
Organism: Mesorhabditis spiculigera; assembly: GCA_958295435.1. Classification (NCBI taxonomy): domain Eukaryota; kingdom Metazoa; phylum Nematoda; class Chromadorea; order Rhabditida; family Rhabditidae; genus Mesorhabditis; species Mesorhabditis spiculigera. The sequence continues at coordinate 1,603,582 of CATQJA010002648.1, forward strand.
GACCGGCCGTGCCGAATTTACCTGATGCCGATGCGAAGTTGATCAATATTGGCCATTACAAGGGCGTGAAGGGGACGACGGAGAGGCCGCCAAGGGTAGAAATTGCTAAAGGGCGTTAAAAATCGTGTATTTTAGCAAAATGCTCCTGAAGTCGAGCTCAACCGCATCGAAAGCCATATGCGACAAAATCAACGAGTGGCGGCTGAATCGGTGTTTTGCGATTTGTTGAAGCCGCTGGAGGAAAAACAAGGTAAACTTTTGAGTTTTTCGAAAACAGGGCTAAAAAATGCTTTTTGCGAGAAATGGGGCTATATTTTTGACTCAATTTCCTGTTGAGACTTTAAATTTGTAGGTTTTTTCGCATTATCAGGCATTATCAGCGGGAAGAACTTTTTCTACAAGTTTAGACAAGTCTACTAACTTAATAGGAGGGATTATCTAAAAACTTTAACAAGAGTAAAATAGCAATAGTAAAAAGCAGTTTAGAAACAAGTCCACTATTTATATTTAAAAAATTGAGGCCTAAGAAAATAAAATTTGTCCCCCCGTAATGCAATTGAACCTTTTAATCTTCTTGTAAGGCTTCACAAGTCAACATAACTTTGATCATATTCAGAAACCTTCGTCGCCGCCATCCGGGCCAACTCGACGCGTTGGGTCCCTACAATAATATACACATGTGGCCGCACAATGTCCAACATCCACAAGTCGAAGCGCCAGATAATTTTGCAGCGCATGCTGAACGCCCTCGATGCGTTAGGTAAATCGATCAATCAATAAAAAAATAAATAAATTTTGGTTTAGAAATCCCCCTAGACGTGCACGGCTTCAATTCCTACCTTCGCGTCTTGCTAGAAAATGACGCCGATTTCGATGCAGCTGCTTTGATGGCGGTTTGTAAAGTTCAGGAAACCGAGATGTTGTTCTTAGGAAGCAGAGGAGAAGCGGAAACTGACGCTGAACCAGGAGTCCTTCCAACTCTTGCTCGAGCAGCTGTCTCGCCGCGGGGAAATCGATTTGTCGAAGAATTTGGTGGGTTTTGAGGGAATTTTCTTTTTTGAAAATTGGATTTTTAGTCGTACGTCTTGGCGAATCGGGGGCTGCTGCTGGACGACAAGTGCAACGCCTCGATCATCTACGGGTTTGCGGTGCGCGGGCATTGGCAGAAGGCAAAGTCGTTGTATGAGGTATGCTCGACAATTTTATGCCTTTTCTTTTTTCTTCGTTAATTTTATTTTGAAATCGAAATTGCAACAGAAATTTTAAAATAGAAGATTTTTAACCGAAAAGCAACGCGAATGAGCTTTTTTTAGCAAACTGAAGGTCGTTACGGCGTCGAGGCAAGATCGCTAGCTTTCGACGCGCTGGCAAAAGCCGCTGCTGCTCAAGGGAACACCAAGGAATTGAGAAATGTAATGCTTTAGAGTTATAAGCTACACTCTCTCTCTCTCTCTCTCTCTCTCTCTCTTTTTTCTCTCTCTCTCTCTCTAAAGCGAGAGAAAGACCTATTTTCAGCTTCTCGCCTCCGAACCGCATAAGCAGAGCCCATTGTCAGCCGACGGCTGCTTTGACGTCATCTGGCTTCTGGCATCACAACCCAGTGAAGCAGCAGCGCCAGATATTGTCCTCATCGAAAAGGTAGATTTTGTAAAACTTTTTAAATCCAAAATTTTTCAGCTTCTCAAAGAGATCGGCTCGCACCCGGCCGGCTTTTTCAAGAGGTTGACGAGAGAGGTAAGGGTTTGGATAATAAACAAGTTAAAATTTGTGCAGATTGAGCGCCACATCACGCACGGTTACTACTACTCGGCCCTCGCCCTGATTGAGGACGCGATGAAGGTCCGGACGTTCATCCAGAACCAACAGCGTCTAGGTAAAAATTGAAGAAGCATCTCAAATGACTAAAGTAGCCATATTTTTAAATAGACTCTAAATTTAATCGAATTACATTTAATCCAATTTTGTCTAAGTCTCAAATTTCAAAAATTCACAATGTTTACACGACGATCGATTTTTCTGTATGTCCAGATCTAAATTTTTACGTTATGAAATTTCGACATGAGCAATTTCGGCATGCTGAATTTTAGACTTTGTGAAATATAGGTATTTTTAAATTTCTACATTATCAATTTCGATTTTATCAACTTGAATGTTCTGAAATTTCGGTTATTTGAATTTCGATATTATGAAATTGCGATATTCTGAAATTTCGACATTCTGATAGCAAATAATTTTAGTCCTCGTCGACCAGATCGTCACCCGGCTCTGCCGCAGCTTCTTTCCAGCCGAGGTGCCGATCCCGGTAATTCGAGAGGTGTGCGATCGGGCGATGGTGATGTTGAAGAATATCCCGGAGATTGGGTTGGATTAAATAGAATAAAAATAATCATAATCGATTAAATTTAGAAAGCGTCTTTACGATGAGATTCTGAAGTCGATTTTGATGTATAAGGACTTTACGATCGATCAGAGGTTGCAAAATTTATTTATTTTTATGAATTTTTTTTTTCTTTTAGATTCGACCACTTCCGGGCTTTCATCGATCATGTGGACCTGGAACGAGAACGGCATCACCTGATTTTACCCCTACTTGCCAAGTATTTTAATTCAATGTATTAACCAGTTTTTTTTTAGCTGCGACGACACCGAGCAGCGGCTGAAATACCTCTTCCGGTGCACCAACCTCGGCTACAAGGATATTTCCAAGCTGGACGAGCGCACGTTCGCCAAGCTGGTCCTGCAGCCGTTGTATGGTAAGGGTTTTTGGCTAGGGATTTCCGGCTCTAGGTCGTTAGCGGGCGGGGACGGAATTTTTTTGTATAAGTCTAGAAATGCCTAGAAACATAATAGAAAGTGTTGTAATGGTGTGTTCAGTAGTATATAACTATATTTTAACTAGCAAAACTATCTAAAAACTGTGAAAAATGTCGAAAATTTGGTAAAAAATCGGCCATGTTCGGTCGAAAAATCGATATTTTTTAATGCAAGTTTGTAAAGTTTTGACGTTTAGGAATAGTGAAAAAGCATTTAGAAACGCTTGACTATTTTTACTTGAAAAACTAGCTCCTAAGAAAAAAAACTTGGTCCTCCGATAATGCGAAAGAACCAATAATCCTTTTACGTCCATTGTTAATGTACGTATTTTTAATTTTAATATACTACATGAAATTTTTTTTAGTTGAATGCACCCTCCCGATTTCGAGACCCTCTAGGCTTCCAAAAAAATTGCCTGAATTTTTCAGAGCAACAGCGCGAGCGTACAAAGATGGGCCGCAAATTCTCGCGACTCGACAACGTCGTGCGCATCCTGACGAGCTACGGCTTTGACCAGGAGGTGATCTGGAAGACGCTGTACAATTGGCGCACGTCGTTGGTGAGGAATTTCGATCAAAATTTATGGGTTTTTTCAGAGAGCCGCTGAAGATGCAAAGACGAATAAGCCGGAGTGGCCGTCGTCGGTGATCTTGGCTGAGTGGGTTTTTTGGGTTCTATGTCGGTCTCTCTCTCTCTCTCCCGCTAATTTTGCGTTTTCAGTTGGCTACGCAAAACCTACGCCCCGCTTTTCGTGATGGACCAAGAACCGAAAAAGAGCTCAATCGTGCCCACCTTTGGCCTTCTACAAAATTTCGTCGCAACGAAGGTATCGATTTTTTTACTCTAGATGTTTTTTTCAATTTCTTTTTTATCGATTTAAATTAAATATAAATACATTTTTAGGACGGCGATAAAGTCCATTCCTTCATCGCCACCTACGGCTGGCCAGAAGACACGGATTTTGAGGAGATTGTCCCGAAGGTATCAGATCTTTAGATTTCCGGGGCAAATTTTACGTTTCAGATTATCGACCTCTACCTCGAGCAGCTCGACTGGCCCAAGATTCAGATTATGCTGGCCACGCTGTGAGTGCTTAAAATATTTTTGCGCTTTATTTTTTTGCTTAGGCTTTGAAGAAACGTTTAATTTATGTTTTTGTAAAATTTAACTAAAGTTTTAATCAGTTTTTGTTTAGATCCGCGCAACAACACCGATGGCCGGTCGAGAAGGAGACTGGCGTTACGATATCGCCGATCAAGAATTACCACCTGATTCGGGTACTTTCTTTTCAAGAATAGTAGTGATTTTGTCACTTTGTTAATTTCGCATTTTGAAAAGTTAAAAAATGAGCTGAATAGGCATTTTTAGATCTCTTTTATTACATTTAATCTTTGAACTCGGATATTATTAAAATTACAAAATTTCAGCTTTGCCGCGAGCGCCTCTACAGCCTGAGTCAACCGCGTGACCATCGGCTGCCTGAGAGCGAGCTGACCGTCGAGGCCGAGCATATGGATGGCGGAAATAAGGCCACGGATCCGCTCATGCGCAATTTGATCGTCTACTGCTATGAGTTGAAGCGCCTTTTCCCGACGAGTAGGTGAAATGCGGGGAATTTTTTCCGGTTGTCCTGGAAATTTTCTCTCGCTCTCCCTCTCTCTCTCCCTCTCTCTCTCTCTCTCTCTCTCTCTCTCTCTCGTAATCTACCCTTCAAATCAACCTTCAAATTTTCAGCCGAAACCAGCTACGAGACGTTCTTCGAGACGATGTTCGAGTACCGGAAGCTGTTCAGCGAGTGCTTCAAGGCTCCCGGGCTGACGCAAACGCGAGTAGAGGACAGCCTCGAGCTGTTGCGCAACATGATCAAACTCGGCCTCCTCCACCTTCACGCCAACGAGCTGCTGACGGTCGGCATCGTGGAGCAGGTGCTCTATCAGTGAGTTTCGGATCTTTGGCTTTTAATAGAAAACACAAATATTCTCAAATTCTCGTTTTTTTTAGTTTTGGCTGGAACACGGCGGTGAACATTTGGCTGAAACTCCAGGCCACGTTCTACTCGTCCAACGGCGTCCTACCGATATTGAGGTTTTCAGAATTATTTAAATTAAAATTTTCTATTTTTTTTAGGGCAGCCATCACAGCCGCCATCCGCGACGACTCGAAGAAGGCCGACTTGCAGTTTGGTGAGTTGGCTAAAAATGACGTCTAATTTTTTAATTAATTTTGAAATCTTGAAGTTACACTTACAAAGAAAATTAAATTCATTTTTAGTCCTCCACAAGGCTCAGACATCAATGCCGTCGGGGCGGCTGTACGCCATCTACTCGGCGCTGCTCGTCACGATGCAGGAGTACGACAAGGCCGAGGCCGTCATCAAGGAGCATAGGGTACGGTGGTTTTTGCGAGGGATTTTGTGGCGTAACTGTATGGAACGTCAGTGGTTTTGGGATGATAAAGCGAGTTTTGGACGGGTGCATTCGAAAAACGCCAATTTTTCATTTTCAGGGCGTCATCACACCGGAGCACATCGTCTCCACCTTCCGCTTCGTCATCTCGGCCAAGAAGCCGGTGAGTCGGATTTTTTTTTTTGATTCTTTGAACGTCTTGGACTTGTCGAGTCAACAGGAGAAGCTAATCTAACCTCATTCAACCCGGGTTTTTACCTGGACGTCTTCCGTTTGTCGAGCCACGTGAACAAGCTCTTTGAACTTTTTTTGTTCCTAGCTTTTTCCTGAACATCTTGAACCTGTCGATTGAATAGGTGAAATGGCTCTAGCTTTATCTTTAATGAACGGCTTAAACTTGTCGACCGAGTAGCTGAAACGGCTGCGACTGTTCTTTAAACTTATTTAATGTCTAAGCTCGTTAGCTTTCTTGTTGAATTTTGAACACCTCGAAATTGTCGATTCAGCAGAATAAGCTCACCCAATTCCCCATTTTTCCAGGCCTACGAGCAGAATTGCTACAACTTTTGCCGGTTGATGCTGCAGCACTCGAGCCTGCCCGAAGATAAGAAGGCGTGCGTCGACATGCAGAACGAGTGGCTCCGGAATTGTGGTCAGTCCAATTTAGCCCAAAAATGGCCGTTGATTTTTAGAGCGCCTCAAGATGGGGCGTTTCGCGATGAAGATGCACGAGCTGTTCATGGACGCCGGCGTCGAGATGAGCGCCAACGACCAGCAGACGATCGACACGATGGCCAAGAACCAGGCGGCATTGATCACGTGAGGTTATTCGACATTTTCGCGCTTAAAAATCCTTGCTTCTGCCTTCCTAGCCCCTATAAACCCGAAAATTCCAGGCGCTGGGTGTGCAAGCCGTCCGGGCTGCTGAACCTCTCGCTCGACGACCCGATCATCACCACGTCGGAGTTGTGGCGACGCGCGCCGCAGCTGCGCTCAGAGAATTCTTAGATTTTCAGATAGTTTTTAGGATTTTAGTTTTTTTTTAGCAGAACAGTTGTATTGTTATTTTGTTGCCCGGCTCATCCACAGTTCTGGGTTATTTTTCGTGCTCCTTCTCGCTCACTCTCACAATCTAACGGGTTTCTCATTTCCCTATCGTTTTTGTTGGTCTTGTTCTCGTTGTTCTGCTCCTTGTTGCTGATAAATCTCGATACTCAGCGAGGTTTTCAAGGAAAATTGGCTGCAAATAACTGAGAAAAAGACGTTTATACAATTTTTTTACAGATAGTATTGAGCAAATTTTCCTGTTTTCTCCTAGTGCAGCTTGACGAGCTTGACGCTTCGGGAGCGCTTCTGATAGCCGGACGGGACGACCGGGACGGGGGGGCAGCGCTGGCGCCGGGTCGCCATACACCGGGGCCAGCTGAGATGGGTCCTTGAGGAAAATGAAATAGTTTAATTTTTAGGCATTTAAAAAGGAAATTATTTCTTTAGTTAGTTAGTAAATTAGTTTAATTATGCAATAAAAATTACTACCTGGGCCGGCTCCTCGCCATATTGCGGCATGTTGACGCTAAATTCGGGAATTTGGAAAAATAAGATTTGAGAATTTTTGACCTGGGGCTAAGGACAAGAGAGAAAGAGAGCGAGAGCGAGAGCGAGAGAGAGACAGAGAGAGAGAGAGAGATATGTGCTACTACGAATACTAGAATACTACGGTACTACGCTATACTATTCCTTACAACTGGGCCACCGGCTGCGGCGCGATAGGGACTCTGGAATTTTTTTGGGGTTTAATTTTAATTTTTTCAAACATGACTAAGGTGAACTATAACTACCGTAACTGTATCGATCATTAAAACGCTAAAAATCGATCTAATGACGGTAGAAAATAGCTACGGTAGCTTTCAGGGCTTACATTGGAGCGATCGGTTGCGGGACGGGAACTGGCAGACTAAACGGTTTTTTTTAAAGGGAGCGTTACGTAAAGCTAGGTTAGACTACGCAGTATCACTTTACGTTTGACTACGCAACACTACGTTACGTTAGAATACGCAATACTGCACTAGACTACGCGAATACGTCACCTAGACTACGCAACAATGCGCCACATTAGACTACGGTATGCTGCGATACGTAGTCTTCACGACGATACCCTACGTTAGACTGCGGTATGCTACGATACGTAGACTTCGCAACAATGCGCTATGTATACTAAGCAACGTTAGACTACGCAACACAACGCTCCTAAAACTACACAACACTACGCTACGCTACATTAAGTTAAGCTATTTTCCCTAAAAAATCAGCTTACATCTGCGGAACTGGTCTCGGAAGTGCGATGCTAAAAATAAGCTTTAAAAATCGATACTTTGCTTTGGCTTACAGTTGGGGAGGAGGGGGCGGGATGGCTGCGCTGGAATTAACAATTTTTAGAGGTATTCAGGACTACGCTCGGCTACTACGAAACACTACGAACTACAACTATCCGCTCTACTACGGCTAACGTACTGCTACGTACTTTTCCGTACGGTATTGTGCTACACTACTATGCCGTGGCCCTTACATTGGGACAACTGGCGGTGGCGGCGGGACGGCCAGCCTAAAAAAAAGGAAAAAATAGGCTGGATCAAAAAGTATTCAAAATATTGAAAATTGTAATTTTTGTCGGCTCACATTTGCATCGTTGGCTGGGGCATGGGATAGCTGAATTTAGCGGAATTTTAATTTGACTTAAATTGGCTCACAATTGGAGCGCGGGTTGAGCCGACCATGCGGCAAAACTAGAAATTGTAGAAATTTTAATTTTTAGGGTCTTTTTAAAAGGGATTAGAATTGCAAGAGGCTTGGAGTTCGTCTAGAATAAAATTTTTTTCATTAAATTTGAGAAATAATAATTATTAAATACTAAAATATTAAAAATAGTTAGAACTAAATAAAAAACTATTATATACGTCAAATAAATGGAAGTTTTTCACTGCCAAAAAGAGTACAAAATCGTCGAATCCTCATAAAAGGAAAAATCGGTTTTGAAAAATGTATAGAAATCGAAAATTTGTCAGATTTAAAAAACGTATTTCGATATTGCTAGGCCTTGCGAGAAAATTTGGAGCATTAGTAGATAGGCTCGGAAGCTGTGCATTATTAAGGTAACGGCAGGGATAAAAACGTTACGCTGGCGCCTGCGGAGCAGTGTAGACGGGTGGTCTGAAATATTAATTTATGCCTATTTTTATACTTTAAGGCGCGGCATAGTTGAAGACTATGTCCTCTTCTGCCCTCTCCTCTTCCTCAACAATCTCTGCTAGCCTGCCCTCTCCTCTTCCTCAACAATCTCTGCTAGCCTGCTCTCTCCTCTTCCTCAACAATCTCTGCTAGCCTGCCCTCTCCTCTTCCTCAACAATATCTGCTAGCCTGCCCTCTCCTCTTCCTCAACAATCTCTGCTAGCCTGCCCTCATCCTCACACGGAATACGCCTTCACGGCGACACTCTCGCAAAGATCAGAAAGTCCACAACTTACGCTGGTGGCATCGGAGGAGCTGCCGGGACGGGCGCAGCGTAGCTGGGCATCCTAATATTTGGGCGTTAATTAAGATATGAATAAATAAATAAGCCAGACCCATATTTTTAGATTGTATAATTTTAATATTTTGTAGTTTATAACTTAATTTTGGATTATAAAATCAGCCAAATCTATTTATTTCAAGGATAATTTTCAGGAGCAGGGTTGATAAGTTTTTGTAATTTAGTCATGTTCAAAAATTTCCTCGATCTTATAAAATATATACAAATATATACAAACCCGGAAAACTCTCCAAAAAATGGCTAGTTTCCGGTGTTCCGCTTCCTTTATAATTACGAAATCTCTCCCGGCAGTCGAGCAGAGACTATTGGTGAGTACCGTACCCTTTACTAGCCCTTTAAAGTACAAAAACTCACGCCATCGGTGGCGGGGCAGCGTAGCTGGGCATCCTGAAAATTTTTTTTAGGATTCCAGCTTTTCCATGCTTTTAAAGAGACATAGACAGCTGGATCGGATCGGTTGGGTTATGGAAATGTTAGGTATGAGAAATGACAGTTATTATCGCATTCTTAGGGCTACAAACACGTTGCCGGCTTCAAGCTGGAGCTGCTGCGGGATCTCGACGTAAATCGGTTCCGGCACGGCTGCCGGGGCGGCGACTACGGTAGGCGCTGCCACCGGCAGCGCCATCGGTACCGCTGCGGGCATGGCCGGGATAAATTGCTGAAATTTGGGGTTAGGCTTGGGTTTGGGCTTGGCTTGGCTTGGCTTAGGAATAGGTTTCGGCTTAACCTTAGGCTTGCCTTAGGCTTGGGCTCAGGTTTAGGCGAAGCACACTAGTACTTAAAAATTCGTATGAAAATCCATATGTCGTCGCTAATTTATGCCGACCAATCCTACGAATATTAGCCCCCGAAAAAGTCGGCAAACAGCGCATTTTTCCGAAACATTTTTGAGGGTGCGTAAATCCGCGCAAAAACCCTAAATCCCTGCAGGGTTCGTCATGAAAAAAAATTTTTACGTGGGTCTACCCGCTAAAAATTGTCTTTCTGTCTGTCTCTCTGCCTCTCCTCTGTCTCTCGCTCTCTCTCTCTCGCTCTCTTTGCCTCTCGCTCGCTCTCGCTCTTTTTCTCGTTGTCTAGCTCGATCTCGCTTTCGTCTTTTTTTGCGGCCCCAAAAGCGCGCAACAGGACCACTATAGTTCTTTCGTATATTGAGCGGTTAAAGGTACACTAAAGTCTCGTTGGTTTGGTTACCGGCCGGTAACCGTCCGTAGGATAGCAAACAGGGTTACGGTAGGCGCTCGCCGCGGAGCAAAACCGAAGCCTGACTGCCAGCTTGGGGCAGCGCCTTGGACCATTAGGCCAAGGGAGAGACGGAAAGGGGGAAGGGGAGAGGCGATAAGAAGGGGCTGGGTGGGCTGCGGCAGAGAGCCCAAATTTCCTACCGCGACCGAACTTTTTGAACGAGATTTTAGTGTACCTTTAAGGGCAGTGTTACAGTATTCAAAAGCCAAAATTAGCATCCGCCACCTTTCTGAAGATCACCGGCGGGGCCAACATTGGAGGAGGAGGAGGTGGTGGAGTCATGATGGGCTGGGCCATCATGGGTGGGGGCTGCGGGGAGGCAATCGGGATTCCGGTGGGCAACGCTGTGGACGGGGTACTGGAAGGTACGGTAGCTGGCAGCGAGGGTTAGGGGAGGCTAGCAGAGATTCTTGAGGAAACCCAATGCGACTTGGTAAAAAATGATCAATCGATTAGTTGAAGGCACGCAAAAATGTGAATCAGGCGGAGAGAGAGAGAGAGGGAGAGAGAGAGAGAGAGAGAGAGAGACGGTTCCGATTACTTTCGATTTTGGGGAAGGTAAGGAACGATGTTTCAAAAAATCAAAGCAACGGAAAAATGTCGTGTCCGGTTATTGTGGCTACTGGATTAGAGTCGAAAATATTTCTAAATTATGCGGATTCTAAAGAGAATTGTTATTTGCCAGAAAATATTTTGCCTCGCTAAAAGGCTTGCCAAACCGGAGAGAGAGAGTTAGCAAGAGCATGAGAGAAAGAGAGAAAATATCACTTACACTGGCACACGAACGCGCACTTTCTTGTAGATCGGTATCTAAAAATAATCAGGTAAATTTGCGTTAATTTACCCTGGCATATCCGATGATGCTGGGTGGTTGATACTGCATACAACAGCCTAAAATAATGGATTTTAAGAGTTAAAACGAAAGTTCAGGATCAGTTATTCTTCGGGAGAGAGGCAGAGAAAGAGAGAGAGAAAGAGAGAGAGAGAAAGAGAGAGAGAGAGAGAGAGAGAGAGAGAGATAGAGAGACAGGGCGAGAGCGATAGAGAGTCAGTGTGAGAGATTCAGCGATAGAAAGGTACCATTTGCTGATCAAATGTTTATTAAAAATTTGTCGGTCCCTAATTTTTGGGGAATAATGCAGCTTTGTGTATTCGTGCGTGTATTCTGAGTCAGAATACACCACTTACCGGTCTGAATCACGGGCAACGAGAGGCCGCAGCAGCCCTCGGCAACCGTGATGAACCCAGCGACAGCTAGCAGGGCAAGCGGCAGCATTTTTGTGTGGCTGAAAAATACTGATTAAAAGTAATACAGCAACGATAAAAAGCTTTAATTTTTAGAGATCATTAAATAGGACAAAAAATACGCTCGAAAAGACCGAGCAGGCTAGCAGAGACAATTCGCAGAAGATTTTTGGAGTTCAAAATTTCAAAGATTGTCCTGTTTTTGGGCAATTTATAGGAGAAGGCCATTCGGAGAGAGAGAGAGAGAAAGAGAGAGAGAGAGAACGAGCCTCCTTCCCCCCACAGGCCATCTACCCCTCAAATGTTTCAAGCTGTGAATTTTGACCGCGCTCCAAGGGAAGGGGCAATGAACTGAAAAATTTGGCGAATTCGGGAAAGTTGAAGGCGGCGGAAGACGCCTACATACGCCTAAGCCAAAGCTAAGCCATAATCTTATCTTTGAAAACGCGAAAAACTGGAAAAGTTTCCCGGAATCCCAAATTGTCTCTGCTAGCCTGCTCACGCGGAATGTGGAGGTGAAACAATTTCTCAAATTTTCTCTGCTAGCCTGCCTTTTGCAAAATTTGGCTAAAAAATAACTATTAAGTAAAGTAGCCTCCAAAACAACAAATCGCACGCGTTCCATTATGGCGCTGGGCGGTGCCAAGTTCATTTCCCTCCTCGAGCCGCCTCTGTGATAATATTTTCGGATGTGAAGACAATGGACAGTCAAGGCCATCTCGCCCCCCGAGGGGACAAGCCGCCGATAAACGCCTTCGAGGCATCAGCTTTTCACTTTTTCCCCCTGGAGGTCAGTCAGCGAGGAGACGGCAGCCGTTCGGTGAAATGTACAAGAAAAAAACGGGAATCAAATTCAAATTTTAGGTGTTTCCGCAACAATCTCTGCTAGCCTGCCCTCTCCTCTTCCTCAACAATCTCTGCTAGCCTGCCCTCTCCTCTTCCTCAACAATCTCTGCTAGCCTGCCCTCTCCTCTTCCTCAACAATCTCTGCTAGCCTGCCCTCTCCTCTTCCTCACCAATCTCTGCTAGCCTGCCCTCTCCTCTTCCTCAACAATCTCTGCTAGCCTGCCCTCTCCTCTTCCACACCAATCTCTGCTAGCCTGCCCTCTCCTCTTCCTCAACAATCTCTGCTAGCCTGCCCTCTCCTCTTCCTCAACAATCTCTGCTAGCCTGCCCTCTCCTCTTCCTCACCAATCTCTGCTAGCCTGCCCTCTCCTCTTCCTCAACAATCTCTGCTAGCCTGCCCTCTCCTCTTCCTCAACAATCTCTGCTAGCCTGCCCTCTCCTCTTCCTCACCAATCTCTGCTAGCCTGCCCTCTCTTCTTCCGCGATAAATGAGATATTCCAGGTTCAACGGCGCGATCGCATTATACCATCAATTCTGCAAAAAACCCCATTGAATCTAGAAACATTGATTTTTTTTGGAAAGTTTTTGTCCCCAATGCTCTCTGCTTGCCTGCCTCCCTTCCATCCATTCCACATGGCTGTTTATTCCGTCACGGGTGACGAGTCGGACTCCAGAGGCTCGGGTTACCAAATTGACGACCGCATCAAAATAATTCGATTGCCTAGAAAGGAAGACAGTTTATCGATTTTGGGGAGGGCAGGTTAGCAGGGATTTTTAGTTCCACTTCATGGGATACTCACTTTAAACGTTAAAGTTTAAAGGAAATGGGAAGGCAAAACTTATGGTTTTTACCGAAATATTGAATCGCGGTCTTATGCCTTCAATGCAAGATCTGCGTCAATTGTTAATTTTCTTTTGTCCTTGTTTTCTAATTTCATGAAACACCTTTTCAGTTGACAAAATGACATGGAAGATGCTGGTGTTTTTTGCTCTCAATTTGTACAGCCACGAGGCGAAGCCGTTCTCCTGGCGGAAGCAGAACAACTTTGGGACCGCGTCGAATTGGCTGAACAAGGTATGGTAATTATGGTTTGGAGTAGTTGTCATTTTTAGTTTTGCCGGATTTTAGATCAGAGCTCTTCTCGAAATAATCTACTCCCAAAGAAAATAGGTTTCGCAAAACTAGAAACCTAATTTTTTCTGCGCTCTAAATCTATTTTGTTGGCACGAAAATAAAATAAATTTCCTAGTTTCGCGCTTATAATTGTTAATATTAATTATGGTCCTAACTAGTGCATATTTTAAAACTAAAAAATAGTTCATAAAGCATAGCGCAAAAAAATGTCGTGATTTCTTATATCAAAACACACACAGCAGTCCTTCGCTTAATAAATTTTTGACCAAAAATTCGCGCGCTCGAGAATTGAAACATTGTTCTTTTTAGGTAAAGTTTGGTAGTTTTCTATTATTTTCTATTATTTTTTATTAAAAAAATAAAGGCTATTTTCTAGAGACAACCCTGCCCCGGCGACCATATCCACATCGACTCGCTGAACGAGGTGGCCACCGCCATTGATATCAATTTGGATGTACGTTATCTTAAGAGAAACTATAAAAAACAGTTCACAAAACTAAAGAAAATATCTTTTATCAAATATAGAAAAAATTCTGCACAAGATGCCACCTTGAAAAATACGGTTGAGTTACGGTAGTCCGGAAAAAAAATTTCTGGTCCGAATTTTTAGGAAAAAATGAAATCGATCGATATTGCGGCTGAAAGTTACATTTTTACTGCTTACTGTAGTGAAACTAATATTTTTTAAGGCTGGATTGCGTGCAGAATTTTTTGCTCTTTCGAATGAACGTTGCTTAACTTAAAACATAGTCAAGAAAACCTATTTAAACGTTAGAAAAGTCGTTAAATTCTTTTAATTTTGCTATGAAATACATGGTTTAGCCTTCAAAAATAAAAAAAATACTATAGGGCTACGGTAGTCCGGAAAAAAGGCTTAAACCCAATTTATCGGATAGGAGAAGAGATTAGACCGATCGAAATTACGGCTTTAAATAACATTTTTACTGCTTACAGTAGTGAAACAAAGAGTTTCAAGTGCTGTATTGGGCTCAGAATTTTTCGCTCTATCGAATCACGACGATTCGCTTAGAAATACGATAAAAATACAGGGTGGCCAGAAAAAAAAGTGCCTGGTTTGCACTGAAATATCTCGCTGGGGGAAACGAATCGGACCATGGTTACCTTGTCAGAATGCTTAAATATGCTGGGTATGAAGAATAAACACAAGTTGTTTTTTACGATTTTTGACGACCCACTACTCGTTAAGAATTTTTGAACATTTTTGAAAAAATAGAAAACTTTGAAGAGGAAAATCATGGAACTTTTGATGAGTTAGAAGGACGTGAAGGGTATCAAAATGAAGCTCTTGGAATGCGCTATCAAATCAGTGGTAAAGATTATCGATCGGTTTAACTAGCCGTCAATAGGAGCGTTCGGAAAATCAGCACTTTTCCAGAAGGGGCGATTCCCAGTTGACCACAAAAAGCCCATTGTTGCCATAACATTTTGTACTTGTTACATGTAATCCTGATTGCCAAAGATAACCATGTTATAAATTTTAACTATAGGAGCGTAGAAATTACAAATTCCGTCGACTTGGCAAAGCGCCAAAACATTTTTTGATCGGGATTTTGAAAAACTTTATGCTAAAAGTTACCAGGTACCTATTTATTGCTAACTGCAAAATATCAGAAAAATCTGATGGTAAAGAAATTTTATCTGGAATTATTCCTTCAAAAAGTGCCGATTTTCCGAAGGCTCCTATTGACGGCTAGTTAAACCGATCGATAATCTTTACCACTGATTTGATAGCGCATTCCAAGAGCTTCATTTTGATACCCTTGACACGTCCTTCTAACTCATCAAAAGTTCCATGATTTTCCTCTTCAAAGTTTTCTATTTTTTCAAAAATGTTCAAAAATTCTTAACGAGTAGTGGGTCGTCAAAAATCGTAAAAAACAACTTGTGTTTATTCTTCATACCCAGCATATTTAAGCATTCTGACAAGGTAACCATGGTCCGATTCGTTTCCCCCAGCGAGATATTTCAGTGCAAACCAGGCACTTTTTTTTCTGGCCACCCTGTATTTTTTAAACGTGAGAAATTGTGAAAATTCAGGGGAAAAATGAGAATTGATAATTTAAATTGCTTTTTTCGGCTCTTACCGTAACCAAATAACAATTTTTGAAAGCTGTATTCAGTTAAGAATTTTTGCTCTACCAAATGAGCCTAACGCTATTCGAAAAAAATCAATTCCAGGTCGCTAAAATCCTGTTCCCCGACACGGGCGTCATGTTCTTCGGCAAGGGCGTGGCGATTGGTATTTATTGATTAAAATAAATACAATTTAATTTTTTATTTGCTATTATTTATTAAATCCCAATATTTAAAGGTGTTTGTTAAATAAAAATCTAAAAGTATTTATTAAATAAAAATACTTAAACGCATTTTCAGGCGCCGACAAGCAGGAATCTTGCCCCGAACGCGCCGACGCCGACGAGTACCCATCGCCAGGTATATTTGCGGATTTTCAGGTCCCTAACCAATTCAAAACTCAAGAGGTGTACTTCGAGGACGACGAGTTTCTGAGCGTGTTCGACCCGGCGTCGTGGGCGAGTGTGGAACCCCGAGATTTGCATATGAACCAGATACCCAGTCAAAAGGTGCGTTTGTCTTTTCGGGAGGTGGCGAACTTCTTCTAGGCGTTCAGATATCCTAGTGGCAGCAAATATTTTAATCCGAGTTTTAATAATCAACTGTATTTCACATTAAAAAGCTATGATTTCCCGCAAAATCTCGGCTAGCCTGCCTCTAGAGCAAAATTTAGGATGACGTCACAATCGACGGGAACTGGGCCACGCAGATGATGGTCGAGGACACGTGGTACTTGCGCTCGTTGAACATCGCCGGCCGGGTTGGTGCCTCGGGGGTTTATTGCTTTAAAGGGCCACGGGAGAGTGCGAATTTAAAGTTGTTAAAATGCTTAGAAGAAGGAAAAAGGCTCAAAAACTAATTGTTGTGCTTTAAAAGGTGAAAAGACCAAAAATCGGATCAAGCATCGACAACAGAGTCAAATAACTTTACCGGAAATCAAACGCACGAACGGAATAGCAATTGGGCCAACACCAAAAATAGTGGCAGATAGTAGAAACATTCTTTCGGCACATAACAGGCAAATTTCGGCAACGACAATCGACAAGTTGAATTAAATGGTATAATTGCAAATTATAACAAGAACAAGGCAGTGTGTATAGCAAGACGAGACCCGTAAGAATCTAGGAGAAATTGAGGATTTGTGAAGGGGCGGAAACAATCAGAACGGCAAGAGAAAATACATCATTTATTGGCTGCCGAACATCGGCTTCCCAAAGTTGAACAGGTTCTCAAAGTTGGGCAGCTCGGTGATGGCCTCCGTTTCGAGGGCTTGATCGGGAAGTCGTTCCAGGGCCAGTTCGAGCTAAAAATGGGGTTTAAAAAGCCCAATAAAACAGTAAAAAATAATCTGTCGATTAATGCTATACATGTATTATAATAGCTTTTTGGCAAAATTGAGCTATATTGCAAGCGTAAAAAACATATTAAAAAGCCTAGAAAATGTCTAAAAATTTACCATTTTTGTCGACAAACCCGGTTTTTAAATAAAAAAATTTAAAAGTGTTTTGGGTTTAGGACGATAAAAAAGTGCAAAACACTACTAGAAAATAGATAAATCATAAAGTGGTGCTTCTGCAATATCGGGGGGCAGAATTTTATCCTATGTCCAGGAATGCCTAATGGTATGTATTTTGATAGGATTTTAGCAGAATTTAATAGAAAAACAATCCAATAAAATGAGATGCTTTTTTAACTGAAATTTTGGTCGAAAAAGATCTTTTTGGAGAAAAGAGAAAAAAGCCAACCTCCTTCTGATCGCTCTCCACCTCGCCCTTCTTCCGCTTCAGCCACTGTATCTGCTCGTTCTCGCGATTCGCCACGTTGCGCAGCATGATCAAGTACTCGCCCAGTAGGTCGACCGTCTTTCGCCGATTCGTGATCTCGCGGTCGAGGCTAGAAAAAAGGTCCATAAAAACGAAAAAACCCTTACTCTTGACAATATCCATTGACTAGCGGGGCGCTCTCGGCAATTTCAGCGAGGACTCGATTCTTCTCCTCGGCCGTCTTGATAAAGTTCAGCTCCCCGGGGTTGGCCAGGTAGGAGGGGAGGGCCGAGATTTTTTCTCTGAAACGTAAAATGATAAAAACGGTACTTTTGCACTATCGGGGTGAACAATTTTTTTGTTTGTATAAGCCTAGAAACTTAATAAATATTTTCTGAATGTCTTTCGTGAAATAAAATCCCAGCTAGAAAAACTTTGAAAAGAATAGGAATTTTGTTAAAAACCCGCCATTTTAGCAGAAAATCGAAATTTTTGGTATATGTAATAAAAATTTGTAAATGTTTTACGTTCAGGGATAGTAAAAACAGCTTAGAAATACTTCCGATATTGATTTTGAAAAATTCGATCCTAGGAAAAAATCTTACCCCCCCCCGATAATGCCAAAGAACATACAAAACTTTTGACTTGCCTCAGTTCCAGATCCATCGAGGGTGGGCGCTTCTGCTTTTCCAGCGCGTTGTGCAGGCTCTTCGTCATCGCGTTCAGCTGCTGCGCGTCGTAATTGAACGGGTTGTCCTCGGAGGCGGACTAGAAGTTGCAATAAATTTAATGATATAAATTTCCACCTTCTTGACCGGCATCGGCATGGCTGTGGTGCCCGAAGGCTGCTTGGCCTTTTTCTTCTCGGCCATTTTTGCCGCCTTCTTTTTGCCGTTGCACTAAAAAATAAATTAAAAAACCGCAAAAAAACACATTTAATAGCGACGTCCATTCGTTTATATCATCCAGCCCGTAGACGTTTCTCTCCCTCCATACGTCAAGTGTTCGCCGCACTTTCGCGTCTAGCGTCTCGTCGTTCAGGCTAGCTACGTGTCTGGAAAAACACGGGTTATTTCGCCCTTTCTATCATGATTCATTTTTTCTGATTCAATTAGTTAAAGCACAGCGCTTTTTACAGCTCCTAAATTTAAAAATTCGTAATCTTGTTAGAAATACAAAACTATAAATTTCCATTGCAAAAATGCCGATTTTCGACAAAAATATAAAAATATCAATTGATTGCCCAAAAATGCCGATTTCCGATAAAAAAACCCCAAATTTCCATAACTATTTAAACTTTTCCAAACAGTTTTGGACCCAAAAATTGGCTAAATTTTATTAAAAAAAGCGCTACACGCTTTCTATGATATTACCAACCACTATGACATTTTCGTTTGACAAAAGTATCGATTTTCGACCAAAATTTCAAAGTTTTTATGCATTTTTAAACTTTGCCAAAACTTTTACAAACCTGCAAGCCGGCGCCATAATTAACTGTATCGCCGCCAACGTCGTACGGGCTTCTTCCCCGCCTAGTCTGTTCGCATTCTGGGCCACGTCGTTGATCACGTAGAACAAGACCATTATCGCCAGGGGGTCGCCGCCGGATCGGATCTTCTAAAGAGCAAGAATTTGTACTAAGAGGGTCCTATTAACTTACATTCAGCAAGAAATCCATAATCTTTGAAATGTGCCGCAATCGTTGCATGATCCAGCGCCGGCAGTTTTGAATTCGATCCTAGGAAACTTTGAAAAGCTACGAAAAAACTATTTACCCGCTCCGGGCTCAAATCTTCTAGTAGAGCCGCTAGCTCGGCTTCCACGAAACGCGGCTGACTAAAAAGTAATACTAAAAAGTTATAAATATCTTTCATACCTTGACATTTTCGTGGCTTTGACTCTTTGTCGTCGTAGGCCTGATTGTTGAAGGAGAAACTCGATGGAAAACCCTGTAATTTAACACCATTAAAATTTCCATGGCTTTTTAGAAAAAATGAAAGTTTATCTTTTTTGTAGAGAAAGCTAAAGCTTATATGAAACGATCGAATTTCATTCCGCGCCGTTGGCAACCAAGCTACAGACCAGGCCTATGTACGCTGGCTTTTTGCGCTCTCGTAAGAACATTTTAGAGGCGTGTACGATTCCAGGCTTTTAGTTTTTGAAAAAGTATGGTTTAAAATTGGTCTTGATGTACGTAACTCTAAAACTAAGTATCTATTAAATTAACTTAGCTTTTTGAAAGATCCTTCCTTTGCAGAAACTGCCGGCCTTTCTTCTTCCTTGCCTTGTAACTTGCGTTAGGTAACATTTTCAAATTAATCATTTATTCCCGGCCTAGCATCGTAGTAATGACATGAATTCATTGTTGAGGCCGCGGGCAACTGTACAAAATACACAACCCATTTCGAAATGCGCGATTTGCTGTGTGGGGGGGAGCCGAAAAGAGGGGCGGAAGCAACAAAATGTTTCAATAGATTGCGGGAGATCGATGGGTAATTGTGGATATTAATTTCAAATGTCAGTCTTTTCTATTTCACAAAATTAAACAATTAAACGTTTTACAAAAAAATTCTGGGGATGAAGGCTAAACTGGAAATGGACCCGTTTCGGTTTTGTATTGCTGAACAAGTTTCAAAATTGCAGGTGGGGTAGGGGAATACTGGACTGTTAGCGGGGGGGGGGGATAGTTTTGGCCTATCGGTTGTCGCAAAAATGAAATAAATATTGTTTAAATAGATTTTTAAGCGGTTTTTTGCTATATAAATTTGAGAAAAATTCCAGAATATTTGAAAATGTTTGATTTTTATTAGAAAATGTCGATTTTTTAGATTTTCTGGCACGTTCTTATCTTTTTAAGTAATCTAACGCTATAAAAAGCTGTAAAAAGAAATTGTGATGAATTACACAAGATTTTGTTAGCTTTTTACGCGGTTTTAAGTTTAGAAAATCCTTAAAATTGTCGGAACTTTCGAAAGATTTGGAATTTTTTTAAATGTCGAAAATTCTTCAAAAGTCTTAGTTTTTCACGTTTTTTAAAATGACAAACATTTTAAATGTTCTCTGATGTTTTTTAGTAATCAAAAATTATTAAAAGCTGTAAGAATAAGCTTTAAAAACGTTATATTTTTGATGATACGTTATTATAAGGAATAACCCCCCCCGAAACCAATACCAAAATCGATAGAATTATTATATGGTAATAACAATAGTAAGATAATAATGGGTGGACCCGCAATAATATGACACGGAGCAGGCATATCGTTTCTACACATTTCATTTTTGACGTCGTCAGCTCATGCTGCCGACGGCATCGCCGATGGCCAGAATGCCCATTTTCATCTCGCGGATGATGAGCGCGGTGAAGGTGTTCCACGACTCCAGCGTGCTCAGCCGTTCCTAAAATAAGAATTATGGATATTAATAGCATAAAAAAACTAAAATTTAATTAGGTTAGCGAATTTGTGTTTTTTTTTAAAGAATTCCGGTTCTTTGGCATTACCGGTGGTGGGAGGGGAGGGGAGGGTATCAATGGTGGTTCAAATGTATCTGCCATAATTTTTACTATTCCTACGCGAAAACTTACAATTTTTTAGTAGAAAAATACCGAAATATCGATTAAAATCGTTACTAAATTAATTATTGACTTGGAAGGAGAATTAAAAATAGGTAAAACCTTTTAAAACTAAACAAATACCTCCTGCGACTCGTACGGGCACTCGGCGATGATGGTCAGCAGGCTGGACTTGAACTCGCGCCACACCGACGAGGGGAAGTGAATGTTCTTGTCAAAGTGAACGGCTCCAACTCGTCGGATGCGCATCATGATGTACTGCAAGAAAATTGATAGCTTTCTAAAGCACAAAACCATCTCATAAACTAAGAAATTGGAAACTATTAAATTACCTGTTCGGGCTGGCCGGTGTTCATCATCTCCAGGATCTCGGTGATGAACCCGGTGATCCGGTCGGCCACTTCTTGGTATCTGAATTTGAGAGTAGATTTTTGGGTCTTACAGACTGTAAAATACACATTGTGCTAGACAGGGGAGGGGATTTTTCGGAATTTAAGGAATCTCTGCTAGCTTGCCGTTTTAGGAATTCCTGGAGAACATCTGTTAGTCCGCCTCCCCAAAATTTTGCTCAAAGAATCGCTGCTAGCCTGCCCTCTCCTGTCCCTAAAGAATCACTGCTAGACTGCCCTCTCCTCTTCCTCAACAATCTCTGCTAGCCTGCCCTCTCCTCTTCCTCAACAATCTCTGCTAGCCTGCCCTCTCCTCTTCCTCAACAATCTCTGCTAGCTACCCCTTTTTACAACATTGACACAACCATAAAAAGAAAAAAAAATGATGTTTGGGGTGCTTGGTGAGGAGAAAAGAAGCGATATCTATAAAAATAAAAGTGGTTAGGAAAAGTAGTAGAAGAGGTTTTAGTGGTAAAATTAAATAAATAAATTAAATAAGTAGAAAAAAATTAAAGTAAAAATGTCCACATTTTAGACACTCATTTTACCTCTTCCCGGGTGCATCGGCCTCTTTGCGTTGGCTAGAAAAAGCGAGGGAAATAGCGGGGTATTTTTGGAATAATTGTTTAGCTGTTTTCAAAAGATTTTAGGTTATTTTGAGTATTCAAAAAAATACTTAAATTCAAAAACATTTAAATAATTTAATTATTTACCTGGGATTCGTGATGAGGTCAAAACTGCGGCGACTGCCGTTCGAGCGCTCCAGCCCGGCGTCCTCCTCATTCTTGGCTGTGTAGCCGGACTGGTGGAGGAAAGTGGACGGAGTGCTTTAAAGGGTTTGGTAACCTTGATGGTTATAGATTTCCTCAAGAATCTCTGCTAGCCGGCCTTCCTGATTTTCCTCAAGGAATCGCTGCTTTGCTCGTTTTTTCTCTCCGTAAACAATCTCTGCTAGCCTTCCCTAGAGGGGCTCTTCAGTATCCACAATTCCTCAAATGCTCTCTGCTAGCCTGCCTCCGCTGTGGTAATTCTGAACTTTTCCGCAAGAATATCTGCTATCCTCCTGCCTGGCTGTTTTCCTCAAAGGATCTCTGCTAGCCTGCCTCTTCTCTCCTAGTTCTGGATTTTTCCGCAATGAATCTTTGCTAGCCCAAACAGCTTTCTTCAAGATTCTCTGCTAGCTTGACTTCCAGGGCTTTAATTCCGCAAAAAATCTCTGCTAGCCTGCTCTTTTTGACTCTTTCCCCAAGAATCGCAGCTAGCTCTATTTTTCTTCTCTATTATTATTAGCTAGCTGGCTCTATTTTTCCCTCCATAAAGAGTCTCTGATAGCTTGCCCTGAGGCCACCGTTCCTCAAATTGCCTTTGCTAGCCTGCCCCGACTCACCGGAAGACATCAAAAAGCGCTGGATGCTTCCTCAGCATACTGTAGAGCACGCGAAGTCCAATCTGTCCATTGGTCATCCTTTGAGCTTCTCGCCACGAGCTCGTCAGCAAGTGCAGGCGATCGCCGAAGATTTGACTGAAATGGGTGTTCGCTTAGGCTTGGGCGGCTGAGGTTAGTTTTAGGCTTAGGATTAGGCTTAGGCTTGGCTTAGGTTCGGGCTTAGGCGGCTTAGCTTAGGCTTAGCTTAGGCTTAGCTTAGGCTTAGACTTAAGTTACTTCGAAAATCTCACCCATTATCACATATCGTCTTTTTCCGCTTCATCGTCTTCCTCTCAACAATCTTTGCGTTCAGCCAGTTGGAGCCTGGAAATGATAGTCCTTAGGATACAAAAAAACAGCAATTGAGCTCGGATTTTTGCTCGTTCAGATGAGCAAGAGCTCGTTCAAAACTGGGCTTCTCTTGCTCCATGAAAGGAGCATAATCTGGTGGTCGGTGCAAAACTAGGTTTCTCTTGCTCTATCAGATGAGCATGAACTTGGTCACAATTGAGCTTCTCTTGCTCCATTAAAAAACATGAGCTGGTGCTCGGTCAAGATTGGGCTTCTCTTGCTCCATCAAATGAGCATGAGTCTGTGAAAAACCAGGGTTTACTAGGCCCCTTACCTTTCAAGAATATCAACGAGTTGGTGGCCGAGTTGAGGAGGATGAACAGGTTGCTCATGTCCACCAGTCCGTACAGGTAGTAGGCGTACGTGCCCGGGTACGCGAAAACACCCGCAATCTCCATGATGTCGATCTGAAAATGACAAAAATTATATTCGTTAGCATCGCGGTAGGACATTAATAATCTCCTCGAATTTTTTTGGTACCAAAACGCTTGAAACACAAAAGTTTCAAGCCCTGTTTCGTTAGCGGGGGGGGGGGGTAACAATTTTTTTGATTTGGTTTCTCATTAGAAATAAAATATAAAATTTTTTATATGGTTTTTAGTAGCTTAGGAGTACTAAAAAGTCATAAAAACATCCAAAAAAAAGTAATTTTTGCATTTTTGAAAATTTTTCGACATTTTTAAGCAAAAAGTCTCATTTTTTACTACTTTTCTATAGATAAAAAGGGGTAAAATGCTATTAAATGCGGTATTAAATAAATTAAAATGCGTTAAAAGGAGTAATATTCAATAGTAAAAAAAAGGTCGCAAAATCAAAAACGTTTAGTTTCAATTTTTAAGCAGTTTTTCCTGTTTTTGACTAAAGTCCCATTTTTTTACAAAGTTTCTATGGCTAAAAAAGTTTAGTAGTATTCGATTTCATAATAACAAATCCTAAATAAAAACATGAAGTGTAATTTTGTTTATCAATTTTTACGCCATTTTTGACCCAAAAATTCCAAATTTTTACGAGGTTTCCATAGATAAATAGGTATAAAACCGCAGGAAAATGGTTTAAAAAAGTTAGATCCTCCATAAAATTTTTTTAGAAACACAACGGTTCGCAGCATTAATCGGATCCTCAATTTTTTTGCTCCCCAAACCATCGAAACACAAAAATTTAAATCCAACCCACCGCAAACGACAAGCTCCTAAATACGAGGAATTTTGTGACGAGCATTATCGAGATCAGCGTTTGCATAGTTTCCCTAAAAACGCCGAAAATTGGCTACAGTATGCCACCGCACCTTGATGAATATCGATCTAGTAAAGAGTCGCTCATGTGGAAAAGCTGACGTCGTGATCGGTTGCTCCCTTTGAGCAGATAGATGGTGAGCAACGTGAAAACTGAAATTTAGCTGTTGAGAAATCCTCAACAATCTCTGCTAGCCTGCCCTCTCCTCTTCCTCAACAATCTCTGCTAGCCTGCCCTCTCCTCTTCCTCAACAATCTCTGCTAGCCTGCCCTCTCCTCCTCTTCAACAATCTCTGCTAGCCTGCCCTCTCCTCTTCCTCAACAATCTCTGCTAGCCTGCCCTCTCCTCTTCCTCAACAATCTCTGCTAGCCTGCCCTCTCCTCTTCCTCAACAATCTCTGCTAGCCTGCCCTCTCCTCTTCCTCAACAATCTCTGCTAGCCCGCCCTCTCCTCCTCTTCAACAATCTCTGCTAGCCTGACCTCTCCTCCTCTTCAACAATCTCTGCTAGCCTGCCCTCTCCTCTTCCTCAACAATCTCTGCTAGCCTGCCCTCTCCTCTTCCTCAACAATCTCTGCTAGCCTGCCCTCTCCTCTTCCTCAACAATCTCTGCTAGCCGGCCCTCTCCTCTTCCTCAACAATCTCTGCTAGCCTGCCCTCTCCTCTTCCTCAACAATCTCTGCTAGCCTGCCCTCTCCTCTTCCTCAACAATCTCTGCTAGCCGGCCCTCTCCTCTTCCTCAACAATCTCTGCTAGCCTGCCCTCTCCTCTTCCTCAACAATCTCTGCTAGCCTGCCCTCTCCTCCTCTTCAACAATCTCTGCTAGCCTGCCCTCTCCTCCTCTTCAACAATCTCTGCTAGCCTGCCCTCTCCTCTTCCTCAACAATCTCTGCTAGCCTGCCCTCTCCTCTTCCTCAACAATCTCTGCTAGCCTGCCCTCTCCTCCTCTTCAACAATCTCTGCTAGCCTGCCCTCTCCTCCTCTTCAACAATCTCTGCTAGCCTGCCCTCTCCTCCTCTTCAACAATCTCTGCTAGCCTGCCCTCTCCTCTTCCTCAACAATCTCTGCTAGCCTGCCCTCTCCTCTTCCTCAACAATCTCTGCTAGCCTGCCCTCTCCTCTTCCTCAACAATCTCTGCTAGCCGGCCCTCTCCTCTTCCTCAACAATCTCTGCTAGCCGGCCCTCTCCTCTTCCTCAACAATCTCTGCTAGCCTGCCCTCTCCTCTTCCTCAACAATCTCTGCTAGCCTGCCCTCTCCTCTTCCTCAACAATCTCTGCTAGCCGGCCCTCTCCTCTTCCTCAACAATCTCTGCTAGCCTGCCCCTAAAAACCACTTACACAATATGAACAAATTCGGGCCAATCGAGGTGACAAGCATCCGAAACAACAGCTTGTACCAAAACATGTACCGAGGGTCGGTGCGGAACGCGTTCACTTGGAGCTAAAAGGCTTTTTTTTAGGAATGTTATTTTCTTTTAAAGGAGCATTGAAGGTCCAAGGATAAGCCTAAGCCTGCGTCTAAGCCTAAGCCTAAGACTAAGCCGAAGCCTAGGTCTAAGCCTAATCAACTCTTTGCTCACCTTTAATGACAGCCGCTTCTCCGGCACCAGCCAGCACACCTTTGTGCCCAGCTCGAAGAAGGCCGGGAAGTTGACGGCGATTGCGAGCACGCTAAGAATACATACATTTGCGGCTTATAATGAAAGCTTATACACGAGGCGATGGGCTTAATTTAGGTCCATAAAAAAATAACGCTTACCTTAACAAAACCGGTAACCGGAATAACCGGCGGTACGTCGAGCACAGCAAAAATGTGTGCGCGGAAACTCGGCGATCCGAGCGGAAGGAATGCACGACTTTTGTAGCTCTAGAAACGGCAGTTTTCTGAGATTCCGCAAAGTTTCTCTGCTAGCCTGCCCTGTCCTCCTCAAATGATCTCTGCTAGCAGACCGTTTTCTACCCTGCCCTTTGGCTCCAGAATGATCTCTGCTAGCCTGCCCTGATCCCACGATTCCTCAAATTGCCTCAGCTAGCCTGCCCTGGGGGCCAGATTTCGTCAAAAACCTCTGCTAGCTTGCCCCGGCTGGCACCCACAATTCCTCAAAAATCTCTGCTAGCCTACCTAACCAATTTCACCTACCTATTCGATCGAAACGGGTCCCGCGTCGCCATGTAGCGTTGCGTAGTGATCGACACGACGCACCAGATCTGTAAGAGAATTTTGTGTTTTTTTTGTGCTTGGATTTTATGCGATATTTGTGTAGCCAACGCATCAGAAAATTGTATATAACTCCAGCTTCCCAAGTGCTTTAATAATTTGTAACATACCTGATGTTTGTCAGGATAGCTTTAAGGCCCTCTTCAGGGGCGTAGCCAGAAAAAAATTTCGGGGGGGTGGGCCCCAAAAAATTTTTCCGAAAAACTCAAAACATTGCCAAAAAAACAGCGCCGCAGGCAAAAATTTTTGAAAAAAAGGTTGCATAGCTCTACAAATAGCCGTAAAAATGTGAAAAAATAGCGCCGCAGGCAGCAAAATTTTTGAGAAAATCAAAATCATAAGGGTCCCCCCTTATGAAATTTTCGGGCCCCGGCCGATTTCGGGGGGGCCCGGGCCCCCGGGGCCTGTATTACGCTACGTCCCTGGCCCTCTTACTTACCGATGCCGTATTGGCAATCTGGCTGAACGCGTGGAACCAGGGCTGGATTATCGTCAGCGCGTCGGACGTCTCGGTGCCGTGCAACTTTTTGGCGCCGTAGTAGAAGAAGGCGCACCTAAACATATGAGATTTAACTTGCTGAAAGTGTTGCTTACGCCTCGGCTTCACATTCAATAGCTGGCACCATCCCTTTAAAACAACTTACCATAGCAAAATGGTGTCCCAGACGGCCAGCGCCATCATAGACACGGCCAGCACGACGCCACGATTCTAAAAAAAAAATCGATAAGAGGGCCGTTTCCTTAAAAATCTCTGCTAGCCGGCCCTCTCCTCTTCCTCAACAATCTCTGCTAGCCTGCCCTCTCCTCTTCCTCAACAATCTCTGCTAGCCTGCCCTCTCCTCTTCCTCAACAATCTCTGCTAGCCTGCCCTCTCCTCTTCCTCATCAGCCTCTGCTAGCCCGCCCACCTTATCAAGATGCGCATTCTGCACACTCTTGATCCCATGCAAATTCCCTATCGTCCCGAGCAGCACGCAAATGGCTGTCAGGTAGCCGTTGACGATTCGGGCGAAGATCCTGTAGTTTGCAGTTGATTTCCGTAACCGTAATTAGTGCATACTCATAGTTTTCGCGTCGCGGGTCGAACGGTCTCGTCAAGTTGCACGCGGCGACGTTGACATTGTAGGAGGCCATAGCGGACGACTACTCACATCTCACAGCCGGGCCGCCCACACACCCGGCATCTTTAAAGGGACGCTGAAGGCGAGAGAAAGAAAGAGAGAGAGCGAGAGAGAAACTTTGAAACGAAAAATGTTTCAAACAATCAGGAAATCCAAAAAAACCGGTTAAAGCGAATGACGAACTGACGCTATTGCTTCTCCATGAAGTTTTTTTAATGCTTATTATCTTTACTACAGTTTTTGAAGGATACAGGCATCTGAAAAAATAAAAATATTCATTTCGTGCCTCGAAAATGGCTATTAAAAGCCCTGGAAATTCATGGGAAATTCATGTTGCAAGTAAAATATGGAGCGTGGTTTTGAAAAATTTAATAAGCGAACGCCTTGCTTCGATATTTCCTACAGAACTTAAAGGGCACGTTCAGGGACGTTTTTTTTTGGGAAAAAGCAAAGATTTTGCCGCGGCCGGGGGTCGAACCCGGGTCCCCCGCTCGGGAGGCGCGGATGGATACCAGTCAACCACAGCTACAACCTGGCGAGGGGATGAGGGGCGCCCCACCCCGCAAAGGAGGGAAATGGCCTGTCACAGCACGGGCAGGCAGTGCGCGCCGTCCCTACGTCCATAGGGTGTATACGTTGGACAGAGTATACGGCCCCTCCCTGAACGTGCGCTTTAAAGGGGGCTGTTCCGGGCGACCCACATCAAGTGAAAAGCGTAAAGCGTAAAAAACAGAGATGGCAAAAAAATCTTCTCGAATCCCAGCAGGTGCTAAAAAAAGGTGTATCACACGATGATGTACTTCAAAATTGTTTTATTGCTCTAATGCATAGTGATGAGATCTCGTTAAATGATGCCTAAAAAATGAAAAAAAAACGCATGAAAAATTCGGGGCATTCTATAAACCTATAATGCTAGATTTCCTTGGCTTGATCAACAGAGAGCGAAAGACAGAACACAACGAAAAACCAAAGTGACCTGGAAATAAAATTTTTCTAGAAGACAAGTGTGATGAATATCCAGCAACCAACTAATTCCGTTTGGCGTCCAAATACAATTTTTTTTTGTCTTAAATGGATGATGCCAGCTGGCTTCTCGACGGTAATGAGCGAGAGAGGGATAAAGAGACAGAGATATAGAGATCGAGAGAGGGAGAGAGAGAGAGAGAGTGAGAGAGAAAGAGAGGAGAGGATGAGAGAGAGAAATCAACAACTAACACCCTAATGTTTCACAAAAACAGGTACTGTAAAGCCGCTGTTTTCAGCCAGTGCCAGGTCACCAGTTGTAAAGTAGATCTAAACCATTTTTAGCTGTTTTTCTAAATTTAAAAAAATAACTTGAAAACTGTGATTTCTTTATAAAGATAGAAATTTTCGAAATTAATCATTTTCGATTGATTACATTAACTAATATAATGATAATGGATACATTAATACCTGCAAATTTTTGTAAAGCCAGAATAATAAAAATCTAAGAAGAAGGCAAAAAAAGAAAAAGATTAAAATAAAATAGAACAGACGAATAGACAGTAAATAGATTTTTCAAATAGATCAAAAAAATCTTAAAAAAAAAAATGTTTTGCAGATCCGGGATTTCCTGAAAAATTAGAAACACACAATCCCGCGAGGTTTTCGTGTAGCAAACTTAGGAAATGGCACGCACTGCAAAATCCAAAGATTTTCTTGGTGTCAAGCTTCCCTTAAAAGCACGCAATAATGAGTTTGAGACTGCCAAATCTAGAGAATTTCGCGCCCTTTAAACATAATCATTAATTTTGGCCATCAAAATTTATCGACCCCCACATAAATCGACAAGAATGCCGAATATTTGCGTTTTTTGGCGCCCGGCCAAAAAACGGGGCCCGTGGGCGTATCTAGGGCTTAATTGCGGGCTGCCAGTCTAATTCCGGGGTTCCGCCTTCTTTATGGCCTCACAGGGCATCCCGGCAGGGAGAATGGCGTTTTTTCGGGGATTTTTGACTCAGGAAGATTGGAAAACAAGGTGGCAGGCTAGCAGAGGGCATTGGAGGAGTTATGGGGATAGGGCGGTTAGCAGAGGCAATTTGAGGAACTGTGACAGCAGGGCAGGACAGCAGAGACAATTGTGGAATTGCGGTCTCATGGCAGGCTAGCAGAGGCAATTTGAGGAAATATGGACCAAGGGGTAGGCTAGCAGTGACAATTTGATGGATTCTAATAGTTCCGCGGCTCCGGGGCAGGCTAGCAGAGGCAATTAGAGGCATTGTGGCCACAGGACACAGGCTGGCAGAGACAATTTGAGGAATTTTGGGATCAGCGCAGGCTAGCAGGGACAAATTGAGGAATTGTGTGGTTATAGGGCGGGCTAGCAGAGATAGATTGAGGAATTGCGGTCTCAGGGCAGACTAGCAGAGACAATTTAAGGAATTCAGGGTTGTCAGTCCCTTAAATGGCGGAAAATCGATAAAAGCACAAAAACGTGAAGTTATCTAATTTTTATGTTTCAAAATGAATACCGAGCAAAACGGAATCCAAATTTTTAATAAAGCGTTGGATTTTGTCAAAAAGCGTTATAAAAATATCTAAAATATTTCTAAGCTTCTCGGTGGGACGAGCAGTAAGAAATCATCCACCTAGGACACCCGGAGAGAGAGAGAGAGAGAGAGAAAGAGAGCGAGAGAGAGAGAGAGACGAGAGAAAAGAGAGCAGAAAAAATAGGACGACCGCCAGCAAAAAATGGTCACCCCGACAATAAGAGGCGGATTTTAGCAAATCCGCCAGTGGGCGGGGCCTAAAAAAAGATTCCAGAAAAGGCCACAACTTCTGGAAAGGTTTTGCCATATTGTCTTTTCCAGAAATCTGTAGCGAAAATGCCAGCGCTAATCCTAATGATCGAACAGGGGTTTCAATCGGATTTTGGACCATGAGAATAGAGTTTTTGCAAGTTTTTGAGGGGTTATTTGGAGCGGATTTTCGAAAGCGTTAAGCCCAAGCCTAAGCCCAACCCTAAGCGAAGCCTAAGCCTAATCCTAAGCCCAAGCCAAACCGAAGCTGAAGCCTAACCCTGTGCCTAACCCGAAGCTAAGCCCAATCCTAAGCCCAAAACCCCAGCCAATCCTATGGTAAGCTAAAGCCTAAGCCCATACCTAACATAAGCCTAAGCCTAAGCCTAAGCTTAAGCCCAAGCCTCAGAATTAACGTAAAAATCATCGACCAGCTTGGCGACCATCCAAACACGGCCCCGCGCCGGATGCTCATTGTCTCTGTGTTTTTGCGGGGTGGCCAGCGGCCACTTTTTCGCGTGAATGGCCGCGTTCTGGAGGGGGGATAAAACACAAAACGGCCCAAAGGCTACACTCTTATCTGCAAAAAAAGAAGGCTAGCAACTTTCGAAAAACGAAATGTCTTGCGAGCCCCTTTAAAATACGAAATGGGCGAAAATAGGTGTGCAAGTCCCTTTAAAAATACAAACCTCTTCAACTGGGGGCAACTAGCAGAGATTGTTGAGGAAGTGGAGAGGGCAGGCTAGCAGAGAGTCTTCGGGAAAGGCTTCAGATTTGCTAAATTCCGAGATGATCCAGATGACGCTCGAAAAACCGGGGCCCTAATTCCATTTGCTTAGGGAATCCGCCCCCCTGAATAAGGGAGGGGGCCATTCCGGGCCCTTGGGCCCCTAAAAGAAGAAGCCTAGTGGGGGGGGGGTTCACCCACTTTTTGAGGGGTGGAGATGGCTAGAAGAATGGGCCAGAATAGCCATCTGTGGCTTGCGGCTCTGGACCCCCACTTTTCACCGCACCCCAAAAAATATGCCCTCTGGTTGAGGTCATTCCCGGTCGGGGGGAGTATGAGCGAGGGGGAAGGCGTCATTGGAACGGGTGGCCCGGAGTTGGATTTATGCTTTATTGGGTCAGGAGAGCAGAAAGTGCCGGGGCAAGCTAGCAGAGACCATTTAGGAATCGAGGCAGGTTAACAGATTCGTTTTAAGAACAAGGCAGTCTAGCATAATCTTTAAGGAGTCGAGGCAGGCTAGCATAAGTGTTTTAGTCTACCGGCAGGCTAGCAAAGGTCCTTTAGGAAGGGAAGCAGGCTAGCAGGGATTTTTGGGGGAAACGGGAATGCTAGCAGAGATAATTTAGGGTTTGAGGCGAATTAGCAGAAATCCTTGAGGAAGCGAGGCAAGCTAGCAGAGACCATTTGGGAATCGAGGAAGGCTAGCAGGAATTCCTTGAGAACACGGCAACCGGAGACTGATGTGGAATCGAGGCAGGCTAGCAGAGATCATTTAGGAGAGAGGCGGCAAGCAGAAATCCTCTAGGTTTTAGGGCGGCGGGCTAGCAGAGACAATTGAGGATTCGAGGCAGGCTAGCAGGGCTCTTTGGGGAATCGGGAGATCAATTGAACCGTGTGCGCACTGTGGAGAGGCAAAGCAGGCGTTGATGTATTAATGGAATCCCAGGGCAGGCTAGCAGAGACACTTGGCAAAGCGATAAGGCTTTCAGGAAGGGCAGCCTAGCAAAGATCTTTGGGGCAAAAAATCGAAAACTCGCGCTAAGCCTGAAGCTTAATCGTTCGCCGCCGCCCGTGCCCAAATCGCTTTCCCCACAATTTCGGGCGGTGCCCCGAAATTCGGGGGGGTGGTGATGGTGAAACGTGAGAAAATCGGGGGCTGGGCCCCCGCTTCGCATTCTCCGCCTAATCAAAGCCAAACCCAAATAGTTTCTTTCTTGCTTACGGCTTTCCAGCCAGGACCTGAGGCTCGGAATCTAAGGCCGTTTATTTGAAAAAAGCTTCAGG
Organism: Mesorhabditis spiculigera; assembly: GCA_958295435.1. Lineage (NCBI taxonomy): Eukaryota > Metazoa > Nematoda > Chromadorea > Rhabditida > Rhabditidae > Mesorhabditis > Mesorhabditis spiculigera. The sequence goes on from CATQJA010002648.1 coordinate 1,635,792, forward strand.
TTCGGCGCGAGGCGGGGCTGCACTTTTGTCTGGGTATGCGAAATTAACGTGAGATGGGGGAGCTTTTGCTGTGGTAGGTGATTTTAGGGTCCTTTCGCGTTATCGGGGGGGGGGGGCTTTTTTGCAGACGTCTAAAAATTTTTTAACGCAAGCTTTTTAATACTTTTTTTTTTAGCAAAAATAACTATATTTCAACTCGAAACTATCTAAAAAGTTTTGAAAACTCGACATTTTGGTCGAAAACCCGTCATTTTTTGTCGAAACGTAATTTTCGGTATTTTCAATATTTTGTCGGTGTTTTATAATTTTCATTCAATAAAGCTTCCAAAAATATAAATTGACTTTTGGTTTCGGCCAAAAATAAGGCAAAATAAAATAGTTATGCTCAAAATCAGCGAAATCCAGGAAAAGCTGTTAAATACTAATTTAATTTTATAAATCCGCTGTGGCCACCATTCCTCAATGATCTCTGCTAGCCTGCCCCTCAAAAGTGTAAAGTTCAGCGGCTGCAAAAATGTTCAAGGTATTCTAGCGTAGGCAAGGGGGCCCAGGTTGGGCCCCCCAGGAAGCGACGAAACATCCAATTATTCAGCTAGAGCACACATTCTTGGGGTTTGCTGCCTCTCGTATCTCTCTCTCTCTCCATCTCTCTCTCGCTCCCTCTCTCTCTTTCTCAGGGTCCACCTCCACCGCCCGCTGAAAAGCCAAGGCTCGACAACCCCTCAGAAGAACTTTTCATCTCATTTGCATCTCAAATAGGGGAGGAGGGCCTCGAGTTGCGTTTTTCTAGACTATAGTTTTTATGTGAAATTTCACGGGGGCAGGGCAGGCTAGCAGAGACAATTAGAGGAAATTTGGTGCCAATCAACACTCCGCCGTTATTAATTTCAAACACTAAAAATCTACAGCCCAAAAACCCGAAACATAATGTTGCAAAAAAAAAACTTGAAACTGCTCGATGGTCCCACAAACGTGTTGTCATAAAATGCGCAAAATGAACAAGAGCTTGCACTCGAATGTAAATCTCTAACCTGTCAAATTCAGCAAGCAGCTCCGGGCCACGCCAGAAACATGGGGCTGCAAAAATTGAGCCAGAAAAATGAGGGCGTGCCGATTTTTGAGAAGAGGTGATATCACTTCAGAATCGGAAGTTTTCGTGAAAAGAAGATAAGTCTAAACCTGAGCCCAAGCCTAAACCTAACCTAAGCTAAGCCGAAGCCTAAGTCTACGTCCAAGCCTAAGCCAAACTCTAAGCCTAAGCCTAAGCCTAAGCCTATGCCTAAGGCTAAGCCTAAGCCTAAGCCTAAACCTAAACCTAAACCTAAGCCTAAGCCTAAACCTAAACCTAAGCCTAAGCCTAAGCCTAAACCTAAACCTAAGCCTAAGCCTAAGCCTAAACCTAAGCCTAAGCCTAAGCCTAAACCTAAACCTAAGCCTAAGCCTAAGCCTAAGCCTATGCCTAAGCCTAAGCGTAAGCCCAAGCTCGAGCCTGAGCCTAATCCTAAGCTTAAGCCCAAGCCTAAACCTAAGAAGCATGATCGCTTTAAAAATCCCTGAGCATCAAAACTCCAAGAACTCCAAAACAACCCCTGGTTTCTGGATTCTAATTTCCGGCCCTGGGCCATGAGATCACCCGATTTCCATAAATAACTATAGCCCTCGAATTTTTGACGCCCTTCCTGGGCGGCAAATAATCACCGCCGCCCCAAAACTGGCGCACCAAGTCACATGTCCCCCAATTTCCTGGGTTTCCTGCAATTTTTTTATGCTGCTAAAGGAGGGCCCTGCAATTTTTCTAGCACTCTCTCACTCTCTCTCACTCTCTCTCTCTCTCTCTCTCTCTCTCTCTTTCAACTCTCGTTTTCGGCATTTTTTAGGCTAAAGGAGGGACGGCTATTCTAAAGCGCCGCGATTTAAAAGGGACAGGAAAAGCGCTGGAGGGCAATTATTTTTGCGTGTGCGTTTTTCAGGGCAGGCCGCGCTTCGGGAACCGCGTATTCGAGCGGATTTTGGACCTTGTTTGGGTGGGTTTTTAAAGAGAGAGCGGGAGTGGGAGCGAGAATGAGAGGGAGAAAGAGAAAGAGAGAGAGAGAGAGAGAGAGAGAGAGAGAGAGAGAGAGAGAGAGAGAGAGAGAGAGAGAGAGTGAGAGCAGGCCGGAGAAGTGAGAGAATCGAGGGAGCAACATTTTGAGCGGCCTCATCAAATGTCCAATTAGAAGAACTCGGGGGATCCCCTGGCAAAAATTCCATAAATAAAGCATGAGTAATCAGAGCTCAGGGCAGCCATTTTTCTGAGCACGTAGTACCTATTTTGGCATGCAAATGCGGTGTCTATTACGATAATTAAAGAGGCGGAAACGTGAGAATCTTGCAGAAGCCAGGGAGGACAGGGCAGGCTAGCAGAGATTGTTGAGGAAGAGGAGAGGGCAGGCTAGCAGAGATTGTTGAGGAAGTGGAGAGGGCAGGCTAGCAGAGATTGTTGAGGAAGTGGAGAGGGCAGGCTAGCAGAGATTGTTGAGGAAGAGGAGAGGGCAGGCTAGCAGAGATTGTTGAGGAAGAGGAGAGGGCAGGCTAGCAGAGATTGTTGAGGAAGTGGAGAGGGCAGGCTAGCAGAGATTGTTGAGGAAGAGGAGAGGGCAGGCTGGCAGAGATGTTGAGGAAGTTGAGCTTAGGCAAGCTAGCAAAGATCATTTGGGAGGAAGACTGAATATCCGTTGGCCCCGTGGCGCCCTTTTAGTATAATTAGTGTCATGGGAAGACGTGCATCTGACGCGAAAAAGGTCAGCTCTCCCTCACTCCTCTCTCTCTCTCTCTCTCACTCTCTCTCTCTCTCTCGTACGCTTTCTCATACATTGGAGGACGTCATTTACATTGCAAGTCAGGAAAAAAGTAGTGAAAAACTTGCATAAAAAATGGGTAGTGAGCGAAAGAGAGAGAGAGAGTGCGAGTGAGAGAGACCAAATTTTTAAAGGGGGCGTGACACCTATATTTTTACCATAATTACGTCAAAACACTCAAATACTTGTGGTCGTTGTTTGGTGTTAAATGTACCGAATGCGTGTGTGTACCCGAGAGACTTCTCAACACTCTACATACACCACCACTCCACGCCGGGCGATTTTTGAGGGCACCCGGGCTTGGTTTTTGGACCACTCAAAAATCTGTCGGGCTTGGGGGAAGACGGGTGAAAACAGCTGTTATGGGCTGACAAGGAGATGGTCTCAGCTCGACACCGAGTTTCGATTTGAAAATTTGCACACTGATAGAGCTCGACGAGACGAATCGATTGGTGTAACTTTCAGCTGCCCATACGATAAAATAGCCGAGTTATAAGCATTTTAAGTTTTTGCATACTTTTTGCATGTTTTTCGCCCTACCTTCATAAGCCCTCCCCGTTCCCCCATCACCGTGGCCTGGTGGCCTAGTGGCGTAGCCGGTGGTGTATGGGGAATCTATTGAAGGTTCGAAGCCGCCCACGATTTTTATTTTTTGCTTTTTGGCACAAATGCTGCCATTGGCTTTCTGAAGGCCTGGAATCAGTTCGCATTCCTTATTTTAACTCTTTCAAGGCGCAGTGACCACAATACCTCATCATCAAAAATTTCCGAACTTAACATTGGACCTATGAACAACCTATGAACAACATTTTCAAAAAATTGCGACAATGAACAATGCTTGCTGACACACAACGCATTCACCGTAAATTATATTGATTCTTAACTTTTTGTTCTATTTTTAATTTTTAATTTTGTTGCTGGGACAGTTAATGCCCCTTGGGGTCAAAATTCCAATTTCTGAAAAAAGATGTTTTATGGTCACTGCGCCTTGAAAGAGTTAAAATAAGGAATGCGAACTGATTCCAGGCCTTCAGAAAGCCAATGGCAGCATTTGTGCCAAAAAGCAAAAAATAAAAATCGTGGGCGGCTTCGAACCTTCAATAGATTCCCCATACACCACCGGCTACGCCACTAGGCCACCAGGCCACGGTGATGGGGGAACGGGGAGGGCTTATGAAGGTAGGGCGAAAAACATGCAAAAAGTATGCAAAAACTTAAAATGCTTATAACTCGGCTATTTTATCGTATGGGCAGCTGAAAGTTACACCAATCGATTCGTCTCGTCGAGCTCTATCAGTGTGCAAATTTTCAAATCGAAACTCGGTGTCGAGCTGAGACCATCTCCTTGTGAGAAAACAGTAAAATTCGGTAAATGGGTGAAAACGCGAAAATCCCGAAAGCCATAATCCCGACAACATTCTCCAAAAGGAAAAATCTTTAAAAAAATGTGTTTTACCCGAAACACTAAAAAAAATCAAGAAAAGTCTCGGCAATCCATTGATCCGCAAATGTTAATAAAAACAAAATCAATAATGAAAAATGGATTTAAAATAGTTGCAATGAATCCTGTTATCGAATTCCTCAATAAACTCGGCTCGCTTACCCCAAGCTCCTCTTTGTGTTATCTAGCTTCAGTCAGCAAGAGCTGGTTTTAAGGGCGAAAGAGCTTTCTTTAAGGGGACTAGAAGCTAAAAAATTATAAGAAGAGCAACATCGGACCTTAAAAGGAGCAAGAGCTGATTTTAGAGGCTATAAGAACTCGCCTTCAAAAAGGAGCAGAGCTGGCCTTAAAATCGGCAAGATGGGGCCCTAAGAGGAGCAAAGTCGGGCCTTAAAGGGAGCAAGAGCCAACCTTGAAGCGGGCAAGAGCTCTCCTGAAAGGAAACAAGATCCACCCTGGATGAGCAAGAGCTGGGCTTAAAGGGAGTTAGATATAATTTGCAGGAGACCAAGAGGAGCAATAGCCAGCTTTAAAGAGCTGCAAGAGCTGTCCTTCAAATGAGCAAGAGAGGGCCTTCGAAGGAGCAAGATCGGTCTTAAGGAGAGCAACAGGTGGCCTTAAGATGAGCAAGAGCTTGTCTTAAAATGAGCAAGTAGTTTTAAAGGGAGCTCGACAGCAAGAACCCAATCGATCCCCAATACTTTGCCCATCCGCTAGCAACGAGTGCAGTGCGACCGATGTTTGGGTGATGCTGGGCCAAGGAGGGGGCAAACTTTTCGAGGAAAGTGGATTTGGCCGCCCTGAAGTTCACTTCCCGGGCCCGCGGCCGGAAGGATGGGAATGGGCCCGAAAAGGGCGCTTCCGGATCGAATAATCCGGAAGGATAGAGGGGGTTAAAACTATCCAAATTTGGGGGCAGGCCAGCAGAGATTGCTTGGGAATGACGGCGAGGGGAAAGCTGACAGAAATTCGTTGTGACAGCCAGAAAATAGCAGGAATTTTCAGGCACATTCCCCATCGCGAGATTGGAGAAGTTCAAACCGGAAAAACTGCCATTTATGTCGAAACATATTTTTCTCGGGCGGGGAGACGCTAGCAGTGATGATTGGGGAAACCTGGCAGGCTAGCATAGATTGTTGAAGAAAATTTGAGGCTTACGAAAGTTTGGATAACGATAAAATCGTATGTGTTCACGTACGCCATGAGACGCTAAAATCGAATGGCTACGGTAGGGTGGTCCCAGGGCGAAAACAAGAAAACAAACATGTGGAGCCGTGCAGAATAACCAGATCAAAGAAATTCCAGATTCCCAAGTGATCTTGGCTAGCCTGCCCTCTCCTCTTCCTCAACAATCTCTGCTAGCCTGCCCTCTCCTCTTCCTCAACAATCTCTGCTAGCCTGCCCTCTCCTCTTCCTCAACAATCTCTGCTAGCCTGCCCCTCTCCTCTTCCTCAACAATCTCTGCTAGCCTGCCCTCTCCTCTTCCTCAACAATCTCTGCTAGCCTGCCCTCTCCTCTTCCTCAACAATCTCTGCTAGCCTGCCCTCTCCTCTTCCTCAACAATCTCTGCTAGCCTGCCCTCTCCTCTTCCTCAACAATCTCTGCTAGCCTGCCCTCTCCTCTTCCTCAACAATCTCTGCTAGCCTGCCCCTCTCCTCTTCCTCAACAATCTCTGCTAGCCTGCCCTCTCCTCTTCCTCAACAATCTCTGCTAGCCTGCCCCTCTCCTCTTCCTCAACAATCTCTGCTAGCCTGCCCTCTCCTCTTCCTCAACAATCTCTGCTAGCCTGCCCCTCTCCTCTTCCTCAACAATCTCTGCTAGCCTGCCCTCTCCTCTTCCTCAACAATCTCTGCTAGCCTGCCCTCTCCTCTTCCTCAACAATCTCTGCTAGCCTGCCCTCTCCTCTTCCTCAACAATCTCTGCTAGCCTGCCCTCTACTCTTCTTCAATAATCATTGCTAGCATCCTCTGGTTCCCCATAGGTCTCTGCCAGTTTCTGCCCCTCAAAAACCTGACGTGATTTCCCAAAAAGTACAAGCCCAGGCCCCCAAATCCGGTGGAGGGCCCATTTTGGGCCCTCCGCCCTCCCTAACCCCCTAAATTCCTTAGGGCCAAGATCCGGGGGGAGCAATCCGATTCCGAGCGGCTCCAATGGACGAGGGGCAGGTGCAGCTCCGCCCCGAGCCAATTGGAGCCCGACCGAAATGCAGCGGATTCCCAGTAGGCCCGGTCTAGCCGGCCAAAAACCCAAACTTTATTTGGGGGAGTTTGGGTGCTCGCTGGTCAACCAGTCGGTAATTTGTGCTGCAGCGTTCGAAAATTGGCTAAAGGACCATAGAGGGAGGGGCAGGCTAGCAGGGATTTTGGTGGAATTCGACAGCTACAGCAATAGTCAGGATAACGGCACGTTGCAAATGGTTTCTGCTAGCCTGCCCGGCCGTTGCAAGCTGACTTGTAGCAGAATTCCGCAAGGATTTTTTGCTCGGTTGACAGGGGTTCAAAGGGGCATGACAGCTAGAGATAGAGAAGGAGAGAGCGCGCGGAGGTAAAAGGATAGATAGATAGATAGATAAAGCGTGAGAGACATTGAGTGAGAAATAGAGAGAGAGAGAGAGAGAGAGAGAGAGAGAGAGATAGCGGGAGAGAGGGATCAAATTCAGGAGAGATAAATAGGCAGTTAGGGAGAGCAAGAGAGATACAGCGAGAGAGGGCGAGAGATAGAGATAGCGCGAGAGAGCAAGCGAGATAGAGAGAACGATGGATAGAGAGAGAGCTTGTGAGAGAGAGGGTGGAGGAGCAAGATAGAGAGAAATGAAGATGGAGATATAGAGCAAAATAGAGAGAGAGAAAAAATTTCGAAACCGATGAGGTATTTTCTACCCTAAATGTAGTTTGTAGGCTAACCCGAAAATTTTGGCGCCACCGGAAGCGAGCGCCGCGAAAAAATAAAAAGCCGGCGCCATGTCGAAGAAGAAAAAAAGGAGCAGGAGAAGATGGGCCCGGGGGGGGGCACACACAGGGCAATCAAATTTGCACCCACAGCCAGCTTTTCCGTGCTTCTGCTGCTGTCCAACTTCCGCTCCATTCCTATGTACACGGGGAGGGGCAATTTTGTGCCCGGCAGGGGCACAAATGCCCCCCCCCCCCGGCCCGTGTTCTTTTTTGTCTTCTAAGGGAGGCCTTACTAGGGGTTTGCCTCACCTACTTGAGGTCAACAAGTTGCCGGGATTTGCAGGTATTCACAGGGGGGCTGGGAATCGTTTAAAGGGGTCGGGAAGGCGAAAAATACTGGGGGATTCGGGGATTTGAAAAATTGACTGATTCCCAAAGCATCCTTGCTAGCCTGCCCCTGAAGTGGCTAAAGGGGCTAGCAAGGCAACAAGCGCAATATACAAAATTGGAAACCGCCCAAAAAATCTCTGCTAGCTTGCCACCAGGGCCCGAGGTGCAAATGCCGAAAGAGCCATAATTTTTCTGATTCCGTTCCACAACGGACTCTGCTAGCCTTCTTCTGCATAGGACCGGGAAAATTGCGTTTTTGTGCTTTCCGGAGCCGTTTAAAGGGACCAGAAAGCTAAACTTTGCAGAACTTGATATTCTTCGCTTCTCAAATAATCTCTGCTAGCCCGCCCTTAAATTCCCATTCTCCAATGATCTCTTCTAATTCTTAGCTTTGGCGAATCCGGGTCAAAATTCGCAAGAATTCGGTGCAGTCTTAAGCGGCTGGGAATCAAGGAATTTTTTGCGGCAATTTCTGACAGCTTGCACCTACTTTGCCTGGCTTTTTTAGACAAGGTAAACGTGCAATTTTGGCCCGGGGCCGCATGGACTCGACAATTGGCATTCAAAAATTCGGGCCGCGCGGAATAGCCAAGTTCCCGGAGGTCGAAAGCACAATTTTGGGTGAACTAGCGTTTTAAAAATGGCTGTCTCTCTCTCGCTCATTCTTTCTCTCGCTCACTCCCGCCCTCACTCTCTCTCTCTCTCTTTCGCTCTCTCGCTCGGTCCAGCGCCTTAAAAATGATATGAATAAAAACGTCACAACTACGTTGACATAAAATTAAACGGCAAGGAAGGGATACGGAAATTAGATTTGGACAGTTTTGTACGTTTACGGCTTAGATAGGCCCAAGTCTAAGCCTAGGTCTAAGCCTAAGCCTAAGCCTAAGCCTAAGCCTAAGCCTAAGCCTAAGCCTAAGCCTAAGCCTAAGCCTAAGCCTAAGCCCAACCTAAGCCTAAGCCCAAGCCCAAGCCTAAGCTCCAAAGTTTCCTTAGATCCCCAAAATTCCACCAAATTCCAATTTCCGTTTTTCTACGAGCTGTTTCCGCATGTGTGCAAAGTTGACACCTGGGGCGTGAGGGTGGTAATTGGATCCGCGTGTAGTCGAGTAGTACGCGAGATGGGGGGATGGTGTTGGTTGAAACCTTGAACTTTGGAATTGGGCGCCGAACGGAATTGTTTCTCGTTTGACGTTTTGAGAAACAATGTTACGTCAAAAATGAAGCACGCTGGGCTACGGGTTAGGATAGTTAATCCTGAACGTTATCGCGAATTCATAGGTGACGTCAGGAAAGGATCACTGTTAGCTTGCCGAGAGAGAGAGAGAGAGAGAGAGAGAGAGAGAGAGAAAGCGAGAAGAGAGGGCGAGAGAAGGAAAATGAGAGATAGGGAGTGGGAGAGAGAGAGAGAGACAGAGCGAGCGAGCGATAGACATAGAGACCGCAAGTGAGAGAGAGTGAAAATGAGCACGATATCGAAAATGTGAGATAGAGCGAGAAAGAGGACGAGAACGAGAGAGCGAAAAAGTATATGTAAACGAAAATGAGAGATAAATAAAGAGCGAGAGTGCAAAAATGAGCAGGAGAAAGACAGAGCGCCAGATAGAGGCAGAGGAATGGAGCAAGAGATTTTTCAGACACCTAGAAAGTTCTGGTTTTGCCATTAAATAGCAGCAGAATAATTCGGCCTCCGGGTTTCTGATGGAACTCTTGCTCTCTTTCTCTCTCTCCCTTCCTCTCTCTTTCACTCTATCTCTCTCGCTCTCTCTCTCTCTCTCTCCCTCTCTCTCCCCATATCTCCTGAATATCTTTTCTTAAATGTGGGAACTGTAGGGGGAAGGGATCGAGTGCCCCAGTAGCCCCGGACACACAAACAAACATTTCAACCTTACGGCCAAAAGGTAGACAGCAGGTAAATAGGAAAACCATGGAAAGGGGGGATCTGTGAGGGGAGAGGGGAAAAGCTGGTCAGGCGGAGTGTGGAACGAGGATTTGACGGGTTAACTCCATTCGAATGGGATAAAAATAGAGAGAGAGAGAGAGAGAGAGAGAGAGAGGGAGAGAGAGAGAGAGAGCGGAAGCGAGAGAAACACGAGCGCAAATTATGGATTTGGATGGCAGCGGATTTTCCAGAGCATTTGCTCAACTCTGCACAGAAAACGAGCGTGAAAAAAATCCGCCAGATGGCATGCTCACTTTAAAAACAGTAAGGGATAAAAACAGTAATTGTGAGCATGAGAACGAGCAAGAGAGCGCGCGAGAGAGGATACAGAGAAGGCAGCGATGCCGAAACAAATCCAGTAACCTCAACCATTTTTTGAACAAAAGTTGTTTCATTAAAAGGAGCATGACCTAGGACTTTGCTACATGTCATGCCCCTTTAAAAGGAGCTGGAAAATCGGGAAACAAGACTACAGTTATGGTTGTCGTTGTCGTGAAGCTTGGGGCGGAGTCGCACGCATCACTCTCTCTCTCTCTCTCTCTCTCTCTCTCTCTCTCTCTCTCTCTCTGTATTTGTCCGGATCCCACAGCCGTTTTCCTCTTTTTTCTAGGCTTCTCCCCCCCCGACCATTCCTTGGCCATTTACACATCCCATTTTGTGCGCGCCCCTCAAAAATGATGAGAGGCAGACAGATGAGAGGGTTATGTACGGAACAGGACAAAGAACGGTTGGACACTCTATGACGCAGAAGCCATGTAGTAAGCCTAAGCCTAAACTTAAGCCTAAACCAAAGCCAAAGCCTCAGCCTAAGCCCAAACCCTAAGCCTAAGCCTAAGCCTAAGCCCAAACCCTAAGCATACGCCTAAGCCTAAGCCCAAACCCTAAGCCTAAGCCTAAGCCTAAGCCTAACCCTAAGCCTAAGCCTAAGCCTAAGCCTAAGTCCAAGCCTAAGCCTAAGCCTAAGCCCAAACCCTAAGCCTAAGCCTACATACGCCTAGGCTTATATAATCAAAGCCGGGATGAATATAGGCGAAAATATTCAGGAACCAGACTTCCAAGCCAGAACCTAGACTCGATTCTAGCCTCCCAACTCACGTGACTGCAAAAATGTTTCCAACCCAATGGGAATCCAATGGCCAAAATGCAAAGAACAACGCGCGCGCAGCCTTCCCACATCCCCCATGCAAATCAAATCTAGCATAGGCTGGGGGTTTTGAAGGCGAGAGGAAGAGAGAGAGAGAGAGAGAGAGAGAGAGAGAGAGAGAGAGATAGTGAGAGAGCAAGGAGTGGAAAAACCAAGTCACGTCCACTGGCCCGATCAAAGACCCGGGCACCTGTTGCCCCTTGGCAGTTGATCGAAAATCGGGCGGTCATGACAAGGTTTTTTGCAGGCTAGCAGAGATTATCGAGGAAAATCTTCAAATCCTTAGTGATCTCTGCAAAATGCAAATCGTCGCCAAAATTTTTTTGTCGGTGGGTGTGGGTGTCAGGGAGGCCGGCTCGTCGTTGGGCGGCCCCCGGGGCCTAAAAATGGCCCCCTAATTGGCGTAGCGGTTGTTTTTCGAAATTTGAGCCCTCCGGGCGGCCAGGCTTGGCTGGGATATGCGAACGTTTACGTAGTTTCTGGGAGAAATGCCACGAGCAATTCAAAGAATATCTGCTAGCCTGCCCTCTCCTCTTCCTCAACAATCTCTGCCAGCCTGCCCTCTGCTCTTCCTCAACAATCTCTGCTAGCCTGCCCTCTCCTCTTCCTCAACAATCTCTGCCAGCCTGCCCTCTGCTCTTCCTCAACAATCTCTGCTAGCCTGCCCTCTCCTCTTGCTCAACAATCTCTGCCAGCCTGCCCTCTGCTCTTCCTCAACAATCTCTGCTAGCCTGCCCTCTCCTCTTCCTCAACAATCTCTGCCAGCCTGCCCTCTGCTCTTCCTCAACAATCTCTGCTAGCCTGCCCTCTCCTCTTCCTCAACAATCTCTGCTAGCCTGCCCTCTCCTCTTCCTCAACAATCTCTGCTAGCCTGCCCTCTCCTCTTCCTCAACAATCTCTGCTAGCCTGCCCTCTCATCTTCCTCAACAATCTCTGCTAGCCTGCCCTCTCCTCTTCCTCAACAATCTCTGCTAGCCTGCCCTCTCATCTTCCTCAACAATCTCTGCTAGCCTGCCCTCTCCTCTTCCTCAACAATCTCTGCTAGCCTGCCCTCTCCTCTTCCTCAACAATCGCTGCCAGCCTGCCCTCTCCTCTTCCTCAACAATCTCTGCTAGCCTGCCCTCTCCTCTTCCTCAACAATCTCTGCTAGCCTGCCCTCTCCTCTTCCTCAACAATCTCTGCTAGCCTGCCCTCTCCTCTTCCTCAACAATCTCTGCTAGCCTGCCCTCTCCTCTTTCTCAACAATCTCTGCTAGCCTGCCCTCTCCTCTTCCTCAACAATCTCTGCTAGCCTGCCCTCTCCTCTTCCTCAACAATCTCTGCTAGCCTGCCCTCTCCTCTTCCTCAACAATCTCTGCTAGCCTGCCCTCTCCTCTTCCTCAACAATCTCTGCTAGCCTGCCCTCTCCTCTTCCTCAACAATCTCTGCTAGCCTGCCTATTTCTTAAGAAAAACTAAACAATACAAATTCAAATTCATATCTTGAAAAGAGCCATCAATCGTTTGGTGATTATTTGAAGGAGGGTGTCCATGTCAAGCTCGGGCAGGGCAGCTGTGCGTTTCGAGCAGCTTTTCCCTCTCTCTCTCCCTCTCTCTCTCTCCCTCTCTCTCTCCTCTCTCTCTCTCTCTCTCCTCTCTCTCTCTCTCTCTCTCTCTCTCTCTCTCCCTCTGCATAGACACGCGTTCGCCTGGAACATCATAGGGGCTCCCTAAAGACCCGAACAAAAAAAGCGATTTTTCGACAGTTGGACACCAGGCGAATGAGGGGTGGGTTGAAGGGTGTGCGTGAAAGGGGGGATTTTGACGATAGACTGGAGTCTACTGTCTGGGCGAGAGTTTGGACGAAATGCTCCACGTTACGGTATGGGGCACGAAAAACCGAAGATTACTAGAAACGGGAGGGGGTTCAATTTCTGAGCATCATCTACAACTATATTCTCCACACAGTGGTTGAAATTTCCTTGACAAAAAAGCGCTGGTTTCCCGAAACATTTTCCTTAAACAAAAAAAAATGGAGAAAAGTGTTTTTTTTCTGTGAAGTTCACCACAATGAAAAATGCAAATTTTTCAAAAGGCGCACTTTCCAGACGGATTTTAGATTGGGCAAATTGAGGGGAGGGGAGGCATCAAATATCTCGGCTGGATGACGAACGTCTGGAAGAGAGAGAGAGAGAGAGAGAGAGAGAGAGCGTGAGCGTGAGAGTGCGCGAAAGACAGATAGCGAGAGACCTGGAGACTGAGAGAGAGAGATAGAGAGAGATAGCGGAAGAGAGAGGGAAAAGGAGAGAGAGACAGGGGGGAGAGATAGAGGGAGCGAGAGAGCGGGCGAGAGAAATACAGAGGCAGGGAGAGAGAGCGGGAGGAAGAGAGCGAGATATGGAGAGAGACAGAGTGAAAGAGCGAGAGAGAGGAAGAGAGAGCGAGAGAGAGCGACAGAGAGCAAGAGAGAGAGCGAGAGAGAGAGCGAGAAAGAGAGAGCGAGAGCGAGAGCAAGCGAGAGAGAAGCAGAAAATATGTGTGTGAGGTGTTTGTAAGCCGATCCCTATCCGCCATCTTGGATGTGCCCCTGGGGCACATCCAGGAAGAACAGCAATGCGATCCCTTCACCGCCGTTTTTAGGAAAAGACCGGAAAAACCGTTTCTCTCTGTGTGCCGTCCATTTTTTACCCCATCGCTCCCCTGGCAAGGAAATGAATATTTCTTCCAGGTACACCAGGGGGAACCCAGTTGAACAGGTGCCTGTTGCCTGGAACTTCAGGAAAGCGCTGATAATTTTAGGGATTTCGCTAGGACATAGTAAAGGCATTCTGTTGAAAAAACTGAACAATTCCTCAAGAATCTCTGCTAACCTGCCCGAGACTGGTTCTAAAACCCATAACAATTATTGAAAATTCGTGTTTCAAAATTGTCGCACTACAACATCGAGCCAGGCACAATAATCCGTCGATAAACCGGACCATAACCAAATCTAGTCATACAAGTTGTTTTAATTAACTTAATAATTTTATCGTTGATTTAACGTTACGGCGCTTGTGCATTATCGGGGGAGTTTATCAGGAGTGAAATTGAATTTTTACAGGTCGTAAAACGCCTAGTCCCGTTTAGTAAGTTTTTTCTAGTGTTTTAAAATTTAACGATATTGAAAATCGAAAAAGTATCCAACAATCGTAAAAATAATCTGCTCTTTAGCCTTAAATTCACCGTATGAATCTCTGCTAGCTTGCCCGCTATTAAAATATTCAAAAATGTTTCGAAATTCATGTTTCAAAATTTTGGCTTTAGTGCAGCGAATAAGACGCAATATTTAAGCTCAGCGTCATGCTGGTAATCCAAACTAGGTAAACAATTTTCCTTTATTTAAAATACATTTTATTTACTTGATTTGACGGTGCTTGTCTATTATCGGGTGTGGTTATCAGGACTGAAACAAAATTTTTAAAATTTATTTGCGTCTGGTAAGCCTTAAATTATTGTTTCTTACCGAATTAAATTGTATTTAAATCGCAAAAAATTTTGTAAAACTTTCCAAATAATTAGATAAATTGAAAAATCTGATATTCGATATTTTTGTTGATATTTTTAGTACAATTTTTAAGGTTTGCACGCTTAAGAATAGTGAAAAACAGTTTAGAAACACTCGTTTATTTTTATTAAAAAAAAGTGAATCCTAAAGAAAACAATTGATCCCCCGCCCCCCCCCCGATAACGCAAAAGCACCCTATTCATTATTTGTAAAATAAAAAAATTCGGTAAAATTAGCATAAAATGAAAGGTACATTTTTAGGTGGGGGTGGCGTGGGTGGGAGAGATGAGGTAAAATTGACTTCACCTTTCTAGGCAAAGTCCTAGCCGCCGAAAAGCCGTGGTGGGACCCGAGGAGTCGGGGGATAAGCCAGCCACCACCTAGAAAAGGCCTACTAGGGGGCCATTTGCAATTTAATTGGATGCGGCGACATTTTTTTCGTTTTCGGGATCGCCGGAAGCCCCCGTCAGAACACACAACTTTTCGAGTTGGCAAGAGAGAGGAAGAGGGAAGAGAGAGTGAGAGAGAGAGACAGACCGGAGAGAGTGAGAGAGAGTGAGAGCGAGAGAGGTGGAGACCGCAGGCGAGAGCGAGTGATAAAGAGATAGACAGAGCGAGAGAGAGAGTGAGAGAGCTAGAGAGGTAGAGAACGCAAGCGCGCGAGAGAGAGAGCGTGAGAGTGAGAGTGGGGAAGAGATAGATAGACAGAGCGAGAGAGAGCTAGAGTGATAGAGAACGCAAGCGAAAGCGAGAGAGAGAGAGAGAGAGGGGAGAGAGAGAGCGAGAGAGAGAGAGGGAGAGAGAGAGAGTGAAAACCACCTAGAATGTCATACTCCTGCACTCATTTTATGCATCAAAGAGCCTCTACCACACTACCTGATCATATGCTAATTACAACACATAAACCGTCAAAACACATTTTTTTCAAAATTTTTGAAGCATTTTTGGAACATACTAAATGAAAGGTGACCTAAAGACCGTATTTTTTGAAAAATAGACGAAAAATCAAATTAGAATAGTCCCTAATTACATTGATAAAGTGAAGTGCATCAAGACAGCCAATACCATAAATTAGTGAATAAAATACCAAGATTCTGAGAGCTCGGAGAAAAGAAATTCATGAGCATATAACAAAAACAATTTTTTCAAACGAAAAACGACACGAAACCACGAAAAACGAAGTTGCATAGAATTCGATCCGATTTCCCATGCGAGACTTGTCTCTCTCCCCTTGAGAAAATCGAATTCTGGCATAAAATCGGGTTTTGAAAAATAGAAAAATAACATACAATATTAAAAAGTCTTATAATGGAATAATGAATGGAGAATAACAGAATATTTTACTGTTAAAGTGAGGAGAAACCGGCTCCTTATTTTACTCGGTTTCGACGTATTTTATTGTCATCGTCATAACGACCAATTCATAAAAATAGCAAATTTCGCAATGCCGATGTTTCCGTACTATGAAAGCTTTTGTCCACATGAAATGTAGGTTTTACGAAACAAATAATTTTTGATATCTGTCCATTTTTAAAAATTTCAATAACCTTGGAAAAAATTTAGTTTTTTAACTAATTTACCTACTATGACACTTTTATAGGATGAATTTTGACATTTTTAGAACTCATTTTTCGTTATTTCGGCATTATTTCGGCATCATGAATTTGGGCGCTTAAAGGGATACCCAATGTTTTGGCGGCAAATATATAGTTATGTATTCCGGGGAGTACAAATGACGCGCGAATTTTGTGCGGTAATGGATGCCCAGTGCCGCACAGAATTCGGCCTCCTCTCCCTCTTGTGGCGTCCCCATCCCACCCAATGGCTTGCCACTATGGCCTAATGGATAGCATACAGGCCTAGAAAACGGGGGTCCCGGGTTCGACCCCCGCGCGCGCCATGGTTTTTGCTTTTTGAGCCCCGAAAAGGTTGGGTATCCCTTTAAGACATTATGACAGCATTATTTCGACATCATGAATTCGATATCAAAATAAATAATACGTCTTTTGAAGCCCCCACGTAGCGCGTCTAGACCTAGTCATCCTAAGGGGTCGATTTGACCGCTTCCCGGTTCCTTTAAATGATTAAATGAGTTTTCAGCCCGTCACCCCGTCGATGTTCAACAACTTTGCCAGCACCGTGGAGGGGGAATTCCAAGTGAAGTGGGTGCAGCATTACTTGAATACATTCCGCGTTTTCTTCCAGACTTGGTCATCTACTAGCCCGCGAAAAGGACAAGGGCGGATTGCAGATGCAGGTAGGTTTTCTAGTTTCTAGTTTTAAAATATAGCAATTGTTCAGGAAACGAAAAAAGCCCCGCTGGTCTACGTTCCGGCAGACGACGAGACGTACGGTATCCGGAACTGGAATTCGAATCAAAAGGTGGTTTTTGCCTTCAGATAAGAGCGAGAGCGCGAAAGAGAGAGAGAGAGAGAGAGAGACAGACAGACAGGGAATGCGAAACTACGTTTAATTGAGAAGTTTTAAAAAAGACAAGTGTTAATTTTCGAGCAAAACACAATTTTTCAAAACCTGGTTTTCTATTGTTTTTTTGTACGCGTAGCGCGTTTTTACTTTGCCGCTTCCTTTAAAACTTTTTGGACCTACCTCGAGTTTTCAAATTCGATGACTGTACTCTAGTTTTTGCTTGCTGGCCAAAAGTGAGCTGGTCGAATTATTGAGTTTTGCGCTCGATTTGCGTCCAAATTTTTTGAAACGCAATTTTTCAAAACACAAAAAGCAAATACTTTTTTCTTTATTTTTTCTTTTCTTTTTTTTATTTTACACATTTAAAAGGGCCAAAATAGTTAATTTTTCAAATAATAGTGATATATCTTTTCGACCCTATTAAACTCCTATTTTTCAGGTTTGAAGACTTTTTCTAATCTATAAGCTTTTGAAGTCAGACATGAATTAGGCCTTTTATTTATACGTAAATCACGAATAAATCAACAAGTTCTGCACTCAATTTGCCTCCTATTTTTTGAAACATAATTTTGTAAAAACGCAAAAAAGCTAGTTTGCTTTATTAATTTTTGTCTATTTTATGTTGTGCTATGTCAGAAATATTTCAATAAAATAATGAATGTTGATTTTTGCCTTGTAAAACCCGGAATTCGTAATTTTTCACGACTGGGTTTTAGGGGTTTTTTATTTAGGGAGGGTTTCTACCTTTATTTAATTGTGGGAACACCCCGTGATCGATTATCAAGTTCTGCGCCCGATTGGCGTCCCAATTCTTTGCAACATAAATTTACAAATTCAAAAAAATGAAAAACCTATATTTATTGATTTTTTGTCTAATTTAAAAGCTCATTATAGCTATAAAATTTTGTTACAGCCAAAAGTCAATTTTTTTCCTTTTCAGATGATGTACCTTCTCTGCCAATTCTTCCCACCCATCCCCACTTCCGGCCGGTGCTGGGACCCGGTGAAGCCGATGGGGCACTGCTTTCCGGTTTGCGGTAATAAAATTTTGCGCTAAAAACTTTAAATATCACTTGATGAACGCAATTTTACCGCAGATTGCTAAAAACCAAACCAAAAGCTGAAATTACCGAAACTGTTTCAATGTTTCACGGAATTCCCAGGCTCGAGCAGCAGGTTCTTGAATAATTGGAGCTCTGCTTTCGCGAAAAAAATTTAGGAGCCACACTCGATTTCGCGGCGCACGAGATCAAATTCGCCGACATGGCGCTGGCGATCAGGGCCGCCGAGGAGGAGCTGGGCACGGCGGAAATTGTAGGGATTAGAGCAGGCTAGTAGCACAAACAATTTGCGGTATCTAGATTTTCGTCGCGCTGGAGCGAACCAACGACGACGCGATGTCTATGGAATACCAGGTTTCTCTGCTGCCGATCGAGTCGCACGGGTTTTTTGACGAGGAGCTGTACAAGAGGCTGGCACACACCATCAAGGCCAAGCTGTTCGAGCTGAGCGGTAAGGGAGCGAGAGAGAGAGTGAGAGAGAGAGAGAGAGAGAGAGTGACAGCGAGGGAGTGAGAGCGAGAAAGCGAGAGCGAGAGAGCCTGAGAGAGCTAGAGAGCGTGAGAGAGAGAAAGAAAGAGAACGAGAGAGAGAGAGGGGGGGATAAAGAAAGAGAGAGCGAGAGCAAGAGAGAAGCGAGAGAGCGATCCAAAGTTCAAATTTAGTATCCCACTACTCGTTCAGCAACTTCCGACTGCGCCTGTCCAGGACCGATTTTACGCCGAGTCGAGGTGGGAACTCGCTTAATTTCAATTTTTATCTTTTTTTGTTCTTTTTTGAAACTATAAATACTCTTTTCATTCAAAAAAATTTTTTAGTGGCAAAAATCCTCGGGACAGCCCTATTTTGCATGTTGATGCTCGGCACGTTTTTGTGGTATCACTGGAGGACGGGGACGTATCGTAGATTGTGAGTTGTTGGCGAGAGAGAGAGCCCGCGAGAGAACGGGAGAGAGAGAGAGAAAGAGAGAAAGAGAGAGACAGACAGAGAGAGAGAGTGTGTGAGAGAGCAAGAGCTTCATATTCTAATTTTAGCACGGCCACCCGTAATCTACTACCCAACATCCCGGTGCTGTTCAGCCGCAAGAAATCGGAAGACGTCGTCGAGCTTCTTCCTAGTGATCCGAAGGTCATTTGCATACTATAATTCAACCATTTTACATTTAAAATCTTTACTGAATACCTCAAGATTTTCTGAACGTTGTTTTGTAGGAATCCACGTTTCCAGAAGACCCATATGTAAATCTCAATTTCGAGGAGCACGAGGAGGAGAATGAGGAAAATCTAGCATCAGGTATCAGAATCAACTCTTTTTCCAATTAGCATAATTAAAATTCATGAAAAATATTTTAGTTTTGTCGAAAATCAGAATTTTTAATATTTCGGCATTTTTGTCGAAATTGTCGAAATGCATTAAATTTCTTCGAAAGGGATTTTCGACAACCTTTCGACAAACGGCAGAAAAGCTCAAATTAGCATATCCAGAGGTCGAGGAAATCGAGCCGCATACTGTAGCCGTACGCAGCAACGACACGGAACTGACGCTCCTGGATTTTTGACTATGAAATTTAATAAACTATTTATATATAGCATCGGCTATCGATTCAAATATTCAAATTCTATCTACTTATTTTTGCAATATTTCATAAATTTTTGCCTGATTTTTTAAACTTTTTTAGAGTATGCAAATTTCTGTATAGTTTTCCAGGGTAATTGCTTACTTAACAAGACAAGCAAAACAATAAATGCAGATAAATCTAAATCTAAATATAATTTTTGCAATATCTTGCTCTTATTTTCACCCAATTTGCATATTTTACATACCCAGAAAATTCGAAAATTCCAAGAATTTATTGATCCAAGGCACCCGCATTTCAGAGACACACACACCAAAAAATTATTCACACACAAAAACAAGCAAATAGCCAGAAAAAGGCGAAAAATTCAAGAATGCACCCTACCATTAATGCACGGATTAAGGAAATTATGCTAATTTTTGTCTGAATTTTTCAGGAAAATTTGAAAAGCCAAAATCATTAATGCGTCAAGGACGAGAGACCAGTTTTGCGCTATCAACCAAACGGTACCAATCGGTTTCGCGGGAGCGCCAAAATTTACATATTTCTAGAATGAAGGAAAAATGAAAATCACTTAAATTAAATTAGAAAACGATTGGGACACGATTAAACTAAATTCTGTTAGCTTATATCGTTGGGAATGAGCAAAATTAGAGTGCCAGGTGAGGGTGGGCTAGGCGAGATTCGAAGGGACGAGATTATGCAGATTAGGGGGGGGGGCGTCTATTTCCGTTTTTTGGCCTTGGGAATGTCGCGGAAATTCTCGGGCACTTCGGAGAGGATGCTGTGCCAAGTGCCAACCGGTTTCGATTTCTGAAATTTTAAATTAAATAGATTTATAGCAATTTTTTCAATTATTTCAGCCAAGCTAAACCTAAGATAAGCCTAAGCCTAAGCCTGAGCCCTAAGCCTAAGCCTAAGCCGAAGCATAAGCCTAAGCCTAAGCCGAAGCATAAGCCTAAGCCTAAGTAGAAGCTAAGCTGAGGGCAGGCTAGCAGAGATTGTTGAGGAAGAGGAGAGGGCAGGCTAGCAGAGATTGTTGAGGAAGAGGAGAGGGCAGGCTAGCAGAGATTGTTGAGGAAGAGGAGAGGGCAGGCTTGCAGAGATTGTTGAGGAAGAGGAGAGGGCAGGCTAGCAGAGATTGTTGAGGAAGAGGAGAGGGCAGGCTAGCAGAGATTGTTGAAGAAATATTGCTTACATGTCCCTGATCGGTGTATGCTAATGCAAAGCATTGTTCCCACTGCGTCCTGCCCTGGGAGATCGGGCTGTCATGCCCGAGTATCGTGCAGCCAAGGAGGTCGTCTTTTCCGATGCTAAAAAATAGTTATTTAAATTCAAATAGCATTTTACTGGTTTAATTAACTAAATACACTGATATCGTTTCACAAAAACAATGATTTTTCAAAAATTACATAACGGAAAAACCAACCGATCCCAGTCCATCACTTGCACCAGCATGTTTGTCTCGCCGGCCTGCGTGGAGGGCAGGTCGAACTCGAGCGTCTCGTGGTATACCTTAAATCAAGATAGGCCATGCCTTAAGAAATGATTCTTACCGGGTTCAAATTTGCGCGTTTCGTCGTAGTCTTGCGTAGCTTCACCCGTCGCCCTCGGTACACCTGTTCCACCTTCACGTACGGGTCTGAAAATTGGGGGGTTGGATTGACTTGAAGAGCCTAAGTCGATCCCTAAGCCTAAGCTTAAGTCTAAGTCGAAGCTTAAGTCTAAGCCTAAGCCTCAGCCCAAGCCCAAGCCTAAGGCTAAGCCGAGACCAAGCGCATGGCTAAGCCTAAGCTAAAGCCCAAGCTAAGCCAAAGTCAAGCCAAGCCCAGCCCAGCCAAGCCAAGCCCAGCCTCCCCAGGCTAAAGCCTAAGCCTAAGCATAACCCTAAGCCTAAGCCTAAGCGAAGCCTAACCTGAAACCTAAGCTAAGCCTAAGCCCAATACCTACCGGACGCTCCGGTGATGTCCATCGGCCGTAGGTTGTACGCCTTGGCGACGGTGACCCACAACTTCTGCTCGGTCACCGAGTACGACAAGTAGAGCAGCAGATCGCCAAAATCGTTCTTTTCCTGAAAAAATGACGAGTATACGTTTGTACAGCGCATTAATTTTTCCAAAACTAATAAAACGGCACTTTTTCAGGAAACATGCTAATTTCATCATAATTCTTCGATAGGAAAATCCGATTTTCAGGAAAAATTTAATTGTTTTAACAAAAATAAAACGATTTTTAATAAAGTGAACGATCGAAGTCCTAATAGTCTTTAAAAAATTCAGCAATTTTAGTAGAACATAACTTTTATTAAGAAGGAGAAGAAACGTGTGACAAACCATCAACATTTTCTCAAAAATTTAGAAAATGCAGTTTTTCCGAAACATATTTTTAAGAGCTGAAGCAGTGTTTAAAAATCAATATAATGTAAATTTTGGAAAAAAACGATAAAAATTAGCTTTATAAAAATAGGTGGTATGATTTAGAATAGAGGACTACGAAAATGGGTCTTTCCTTAAAAAATCAGCATTACGCGAATTTCAACGACATTACAATTTTCGTCTTTAAGATTTTAAGTTTTTCGTCAATTGTTAGTAATTTTTAGTTGAACGATCGACGTCCTAATCATCTTTAAAAATTTGACAAGACACAGTTTTTTCAGAAAACATATTTTTTGCTAAGAACAATTTTCGTAGGTGCGAAAATAGCTTATCAAAAAAAAGGAGAAGAATCGTCTGGCAACCCATCAACAATTTTTCAAAAATTTAGAAAATGCCAGTTTTTTCCAGAACATATTTTTCTTATAAAAATTTATACAAAAACATATATTTTTTTATAAACCATAAACGATAACAAATTTGATTTATAAGAAACAGCTAAATAATTTTTATTCGAGAACTACGAAAATGGCTTTTTCTTTGAAAAAATAAGTAGTACCCAGGGTTGGTCACGCTGGATCCTAATCGGATCCGGTCCGGTCCGGGGGTCGGTCCGGTCCGGTCCGGTCCGAAATTTCCATCCGGACCGGACCTGTCCGGTCCGTGGCGGACCGAGGGGCTTTGATTTGCTAGGAGAAACGGAAATGCAACATGCAAATTCGGATTGCAAAGGTGGAGTACGAAAAAATAACGCAATGTGGATCGCTTAATCAAAAATGTATAAAATTACTCATTCCCCATTACTTTTTGGCGATATACGCGACGGATAGTAGCATAGATGTGGAAAAATATGTCAAATTCTTAGAGAGTTGTATTTTGCATACAAAATTTTCCATATCTGGCTCCTGAATCATGTCCTTTTGTGTTCAGCCCGGACCGGTCCGGTCCGAAATTCTCGGATCCACTCGGACCGATCCGGACCGGACCGGACCGCGGACCGTCCGCGGACCGGATCCTTTGTGACCAACCCCGGTAGTACCTGAATATCAACAACAATTAAAATTTTTTCATTTTCATGAAACGTCCATTCTTTGGGAAACATATTTTTGGAATTTTTAAAGTTAAAAACGGTTACTTAGGCTTTTTTTCGGTCTCCTCCCTAAAAATCTCTGCTAGCCTGCCCCCCTCCCCACGCCCACTCACCTGGCTGCAGACGATTTGCATCGTGTACTCGGTCCACGCGTATAAGTCGCTCTTGTCGAACAGGTCGCGCATAATTACGTTGCCTAAACAATTAAACCAATTAAATTATTTAAATTCATTAATTAAATTCAGCGCGATTTTTTAATATAAATAACAATTATTAATTAATAAAGCCTAATTTGAAATCAATAAATTAAATTAAATTTGAATTTATTAATTATTGAACTAATTAATACGATTAACGTAAACAAAGAAATTAAATTCGCCTAGTTATAAATGAATAAAACTAAGGATTGTTTGAATTTTTTAGTTTTGAAAATTTCCAAAACATCATAATTTCGAGTCCTGAAAATTACTCACCTATCAACCCATGCCTCGTGAAGCGGTCGAAATCATAGACGGTGAACTAAAAAACAGCGTTAAAATCGAAAATTAGCCGAAACTTTTAATGTAGTTGTTTCAATTTAATAGCTAAACTAAATGACCTGCAACATTTTACTGGACAACGTGTTGAAGGGCACGTCGAAGCTGAACATTTCGTTAAATTCTAAAATTGATGAGCTACGGTAAATATCTAAAAATTTTGTAATACCTGGATCGTTCGTCTTTTTGCATATTCTCGTTTTACAATGGTTTCGACGGTCGGGGAGGAGGTAGACTTTTACATATGGATCCACTGTTTGCTCCTTGTCCTGAAAAATTGGGGGTGAAATTGGCGAAATCTCTGCTAGCCTGCCCTCTCCTCTTCCTCAACAATCTCTGCTAGCCTGCCCTCTCCTCTTCCTCAACAATCTCTGCTAGCCTGCCCTCTCCTCTTCCTCAACAATCTCTGCTAGCCTGCCCTCTCCTCTTCCTCAACAATCTCTGCTAGCCTGCCCTCTCCTCTTCCTCAACAATCTCTGCTAGCCTGCCCTCTCCTCTTCCTCAACAATCTCTGCTAGCCTGCCCTCTCCTCTTCCTCAACAATCTCTGCTAGCCTGCCCTCTCCTCTTCCTCAACAATCTCTGCTAGCCTGCCCTCTCCTCTTCCTCAACAATCTCTGCTAGCCTGCCCTCTCCTCTTCCTCAACAATCTCTGCTAGCCTGCCCTCTCCTCTTCCTCAACAATCTCTGCTAGCCTGCCCTCTCCTCTTCCTCAACAATCTCTGCTAGCCTGCCCTCTCCTCTTCCTCAACAATCTCTGCTAGCCTGCCCTCTCCTCTTCCTCAACAATCTCTGCTAGCCTGCCCTCTCCTCTTCCTCAACAATCTCTGCTAGCCTGCCCTCTCCTCTTCCTCAACAATCTCTGCTAGCCTGCCCTCTCCTCTTCCTCAACAATCTCTGCTAGCCTGCCCTCTCCTCTTCCTCAACAATCTCTGTTAGCCTGCCCTCTCCTCTTCCTCAACAATCTCTGCTAGCCTGCCCTCTCCTCTTCCTCAACAATCTCTGCTAGCCTGCCCTCTCCTCTTCCTCAACAATCTCTGCTAGCCTGCCCTCTCCTCTTCCTCAACAATCTCTGCTAGCCTGCCCTCTCCTCTTCCTCAACAATCTCTGCTAGCCTGCCCTCTCCTCTTTCTCAACAATCTCTGCTAGCCTGCCCTCTCCTCTTCCTCAACAATCTCTGCTAGCCTGCCCTCTCCTCTTCCTCAACAATCTCTGCTAGCCTGCCCTCTCCTCTTCCTCAACAATCTCTGCTAGCCTGCCCTCTCCTCTTTCTCAACAATCTCTGCTAGCTCACCTCGACCGGCAAATGGTTGGCCCTCAATACGTGGAGCATCAGCACCCGGTGGATAAAATCGTAGCGCAGCGCGAACGTCAGCGTACCCCTGAAAAAGGCATATTTTAAAGGTGCACGGAAGTCCGAATCCATGGCTTCAATAATCCTTTAAAATCCGCAAAGTCCCAAAAAACGCACCGATAACAATCTTTGCCCGTTTTCTCGTAAAAACCCAGTTCGTATCGTAGCACCGAGCGCTCGTCCACCTCATCGTGCTAAAAGAAAAAATTTAAATTGAAAAACTAGAAAATCGAGAAGGACCTAAATATGCAAATTAAAAGATACATACATCTTCCGGGAATTCACCCTCATCATTGAACAAAAATAAGCTATTTTTGGCGGACGAGGCGCGCCTCTCTGACGAATCCGACGCGTCTGAGCTGAAAGAAATTTTTTTTTGAATCTACGTATCTTTGAATATTTGCTTTTTTCTACTTTCTCTATAAATATATCGGTGTTTTTACAGTGAAATTTTAAATTTACTGCAAAAATTTTTAATTCTTAATCGGTTTAAAAAGACCAAAGTCGGTTTTTATATTCTAGGACCTTGTTTAATTCCGTTAAGAAAATGTATCGTGAATTTTGCGGGCGACCGGACGTTAAAAAATGTTTCTGTTTAATTCTAGATTCGCTTAAAACTGAATGGCATAATTTTTGTTGAATTTTTTATCGAAAAAGATGTTTCACAAATTTTTGTGCTTCTGCGAAAGTGTTGTTTCTTAATAAAAGACCGCTGTACGTATGGATTTCTTTAAAAAAAAGCGTTTTTATATCGTAAAGGTCTGTTTAATACCTTTAACTAAATGCCTCTTAAATTTTACGGCCGATTGAACGTTAAAAAATGGTTTTCCTTAATTCTAAGTTCGATTAAAATTTAATAAAATTTTTTAATTTTTTATAGAAAAAAAATGTTTTACAAGTTTTTGCGCATCGGGAAACCGTTTAATTTATAATTAGTGAAGGGCCCAACACATCTTCTTTTTTGTTTATTTAAGAGGTCGCTTTTATATTTTAGAACCTTGTTTTATTCCGTTAAATCAATGCTCCGGAAATTTTGAGGCCTATTGAACGCTAAAAAATGTTTTGTTTAAACTCTAAATTCTAGTAAAATTTAATGTTGTGAGTTTGTGTTATGCTATGACTTCTGCTATTTATTTTGGGAAGTTATGGTTGCATTAGAATCTGGCTTAATTCCATAAAATAAAAAGTAAAAGTAACGTAAAGTTTACGGCCGGTTGAACGTCAGGAAAATGTCATTAATAATGTGCTTCTTTCAAAAAAGATCATTAAGTCTTGAAAAACAGCGGGTTTCATTTATCTATGGGGTTTCGCGAAAGAAGCCATTTTTAATAGCCGTAGTCTTGATTCCAAAATCTTCTATTTTATAAATATAATGAGCGGAATTGTTTCTAAATTGTTTTTTGCTATTCCTAAAAGTAAAAACTTTACAAATTTTTAATAAAAAAATACAGACGTATCGATTCTTCGACCAAAATTGCTCATTTTTCGTCAAAATTTCGTTTTTTTTTAAAGTTTTTAGATTGTATTGCTGGCTTAAATATAGTTTTATTTTATTAAAAACATTATCAAAAGGCTGCTATTTAGTTACTAAATATTTCTAAACTTATAGAAAAAAATTTTGCCCCCCCCCCCGATAATGCGAAAGAACCACAAGTTTTTACATAGTTTTTTGGATTTTCCGAATTTCCCTGGCTTGCCGGTCCCTTTAAAAGCTATCCCCGCCCCTGCTACCGTACGTCGACGAGAACAAGGGTCCCCGGGTGCTTGTCGAGATGAGAGGCATCGAGCGTGAGGGTAGCAGGCCACATGCTGACCCCTGGTGCGACCTTTTCGAGGAGGGCAGATTCCGGAGGAAGGCCAGCAACGCCTGCGCCCGCGCCAGCTTCTACGCATTAATGGTAGATGAACACGGAGATAAAGCAGAGAAAGAGGGAGAAATAGCACAATAAAAACTACTATAAAAGCCCATCAAAATTTTGAAAAAAATGTTATGCTTACGAAAATAACTAAAAATTAAAAAAATTTTTTAGAAATTGGTAGCAATTAAAAACCGCTACAAACACTATAAAATACATAATATATTATTAACAAATTGGAAAATAACGCGTCAAAAAGAAAAATAATTTTCCAAAAAATGAAAATTTAAGGTTTTTTCAGTTTTTATTGTTATTTAAGTAATCAATTCAAAATGTTTTTACTTAATAAAAACTGTTTCATAATTTAGCAATTTCTAACGGTTTCTAAAAATGTTTAAATTAATTGATTATCCAAAAAACTGCACCGTAACGTAACAGAAAAATCAAGTCATCCCCCATTATTTAACGAGAATCAAGCCGTGCCCAAGTCATGCATGAAACCCATTTTTTGAGCCGATTTCCTTACAATTCCTCAACAATCTCTGTAAGCCTGCCTCTAAATTCAAACTGCAAAAACTTCCCGATTCGCCAAAGTAGCTGCTCAGGGGTGGTGCGGAAATTTCGCACCTTCGCCCCGAATTTTGGGGCCCAGCCCATAATTGGGGCCCTTTTTGGGCCCCTCATTTCTCATTTTTTTGTTCGTCCCAACCCGAAATTTGCACCCTCACAAAGCGGTAGGAGGTGCCCATTTGGGGCCACCGGGGGGATAAGCGCCCGGAAATGAGGGAATGGAAAGGGTGGAGACGGGATTTTTGACAAAATGATGGCCAGCTAGCAGGGATTCTTTGCGGAAATTGGGAAGTGAAGAGGGCAGGCTAGCAGAGATTGTTGAGGAAGAGGAGAGGGCAGGCTAGCAGAGATTGTTGAGGAAGAGGAGAGGGCAGGCTAGCAGAGATTGTTGAGGAAGAGGAGAGGGCAGGCTAGCAGAGATTGTTGAGGAAGAGGAGAGGGCAGGCTAGCAGAGATTGTTGAGGAAGAGGAGAGGGCAGGCTAGCAGAGATTGTTGAGGAAGAGGAGAGGGCAGGCTAGCAGAGATTGTTGAGGAAGAGGAGAGGGCAGGCTAGCAGAGATTGTTGAGGAAGAGGAGAGGGCAGGCTAGCAGAGATTGTTGAGGAAGAGGAGAGGGCAGGCTAGCAGAGATTGTTGAGGAAGAGGAGAGGGCAGGCTAGCAGAGATTGTTGAGGAAGAGGAGAGGGCAGGCTAGCAGAGATTGTTGAGGAAGAGGAGAGGGCAGGCTAGCAGAGATTGTTGAGGAAGAGGAGAGGGCAGGCTAGCAGAGATTGTTGAGGAAGAGGAGAGGGCAGGCTAGCAGAGATTGTTGAGGAAGAGGAGAGGGCAGGCTAGCAGAGATTGTTGAGGAAGAGGTGAGGGCAGGCTAGCAGAGATTGTTGAGGAAGAGGAGAGGGCAGGCTAGCAGAGATTGTTGAGGAAGAGGAGAGGGGCAGGCTAGCAGAGATTGTTGAGGAAGAGGTGAGGGCAGGCTAGCAGAGATTGTTGAGGAAGAGGAGAGGGCAGGCTAGCAGAGATTGTTGAGGAAGAGGAGAGGGCAGGCTAGCATAGATTGTTGAGGAAGAGGAGAGGGCAGGCTAGCAGAGATTGTTGAGGAAGAGGAGAGGGCAGGCTAGCAAAAATTGTTGGCGGAAAGGGGTGACTGGCAGGGTTTCTTTCCCTTTTTAAAGGACCATTGAAGCGAAAGACCAGGAACAGCTGCCGACCGGGAATTGTTCCTCCCGTGGGTTTTGTTTGGGGGGGGGGCGAAGGGCGTCGCGCCGTGCCCACCCTGAAATCCGATTGCCCCCCTCGGGCCGACGTGTGTGCCGAAATTCGGCCCGGGCGGGGAAATGTCATTTTTGCGATTTGTGCCGTCGCCGCGTGCGCATCCCCCTTTTTGTGAGGCAAGTTCACGCGACCCGGAATTGGGAAAAAACGGGTATAAAGCGATCGGATTTGGAAAACAAGGCCAGCTGCTTGTTTGTATCCTGAAAGTGCCTCCGCTAGCCTGCCCTGTGGTCTGTGGAAGCGGTCAGATTTCCGCAAAGCGTATGTGCTAGTCGGCCGCAGGGCTGTGGAGAGGCCAGAAATCCTTAAAGTGCCTCTGCTAACCTGCCCTGGGAGATGCGAAAGAGGCTGGAATGCTACAAATTGTCCCTGCTAGCTGACTATCTAGCACTCAGCTTTTAAGGGGTTGGCGACAGGAAGGTCGTGCTCGAATCTCATCCTCAAAAATTCAAATCTCAGCCATATTTCCTGTTAATCGAACAGCTCCAAAAAATTCGAAGTTTTCCGGGGTGGGCCCTCGGGGCATGAATCTCATTTTTCGCACATTTTTTGGGAGCTCTGTTCTCTCTCTCTCTCTCTCTCTCTCTCTCGATCTCTCTCTCTTTCTATCTCTCTAGCTCCGGAACCATAAACATATTTGCACAAATCGAGCCCTCCCCCCCCCTCGTCGGCGGCTAGCTGCTGCTCCTTTTTCCCAGGAGGAGGAAGAGCACCAGATAGAATATGGTTTTTCTCGAGTTCCTCCTCCCCCCAAAAAATTCGTTTACGCGATTTGAATCCCGGCTTCCAAAAAAAATTTTTTTTGGAGGGCCCCTCGGACCCTAAAAATTCTCAAAATTGTAAAGTTACAATAAAAATCACGTTAAATGTTGGAATTCAATTTAACTCTAAATTAGCGGAGGTTGTGTAATTTTACAAAATAACTAAAAAACGCAGGCTTTCCTCGTTAAAAATTAAACTTGCATATCCAAAAAAAGCAAATTTTCTCGTTTACTGCATTTCGAGAATAAAATCAAACAATAAATCGGAAAAAATTTCATCTTCAAACTTTAACATTTTTGTTTAACGAAGTTAAAATTCTGCTACATATTGAAAACATTTTGTTTGTAGTTTGTCAATTAAAACAAATTAAAATTATCAAAAAAAAACTAGCTAATCAATTTTTCTTAAGTTTTAAAGGTCTTCAAAGGAATAAACACCCGAAACTTGTGGTTCGAAAAGATTTCTGGGGGAGGGGTGGGGGCGACAAATTGGAAAATGGCCCATATGGGCCAGCCGAGCGAGTCCAAATAGCCCGCGGGCATATGGTTTCTCACCAGCCGGACGGGGGTCTTCGCAAAAAAATGGGAGATAAATTAGAGGAGCAGGTTTCGGTTAGTTGTCACTTTTCGGAGGGGCAGGTTAGCAGAGATCTTTGGGAAATCCGGAAATCGGGTCCCAGGACCAGAATCCCGACAGCCATAATACCGAAAGGGCAAAATCTCGAAATCCTAACACCGACAGGCACCGGACAGTCTTAATACCGACAGCGAAACTACGGATGCCTGAAACCCCGACAGCCATGATCCCGATAGTCCCGACAGGGCAAAATGCCGACAGTCACAATACCGAAAGGCAAAATCCCGACACGGCGAAATGCCAACAGGGAAAAATGCGGACAGACAGAATCCCGACAGCCAAAATCCCCAGACAAAGTATCGAGATATTCCTGGGACTGATTTGAATACCACTTCTTTTTTGCGAGCTATTTTCCATGTCGGTATTTTGGCTGTCGAGATATTAGCTTTTACACCTCTGGGCAGGGCAGGGCACGCTGGCAGAGATTCTTGGGGTAAATGGGAATTTCGAGCTTGTGACGCGTAATAAGAGTCGCGAATTAGCAAGTTTCCGACGTTCCTCAACTCTTCAAAAATTGAAACATCGAATGAATGAATGAATGAAATCAAAATTATTTCGATTTCTACAATTTGTTTAAAAATATTTTTAAAAGCGAGAAAAACTAAGAGAGAAAAAACAATTTTCCGCCCTGAAAAGCATCTGGCATCGGCTAGGTTGGGGGGGGGGTGAGAAGCCCTGGGGGGCAAGGCGGGAAAGGGGCACTTTTTAGGCGAGAGAGAGAGAGACCCACAGATGTGGAACACACGCATTTCATGACCCTACCCAACCACCACCACCAACCCCATATTTTTTCGCAGGGGACCCCCACCCGAGCTGGACGACCAGCGATCAAGCGGATGCTGTAAGATTTGAGGGGGGAAGGGGGGAGGTGTTGGGCGGAAGAATGGATTTACAAGGCTCAAATTGTCTCTGTTAGCTTGCCCTGGCGTAAGCCTATGCCTAGCCTAAGCCTAACCTAAGCCTAGCCTAAGCCCAAGCCTAAGCCTAAACCTAAGCCCAAGGTTAGAGAAGGCAGGTTTCCTCAAATTGTCTCTGCTAGCCTGCCTGCCACACTAAAAAATCTACCAAAAATTTCAGCGGCGAAACACGAGCCCCTGGAATCGCCGCCGGCGTTGTCGTGGTGGGCCGAATTTGAAATTCTGATTTGGATGGGGATGGGGCGAGAGAGTGAGAGAGAGCAAGAGAAGGAGAGAGAGAGAGAGAGCGGGAGAGAGTGAGACGGAGCTGCAACAGAGAATATATCTCCAGAATCTGCTTCCAGATCTCCAAATCCGACCCGCGAAATTTGCCCCAAGAGAGCCGCAAAACCCTTAAAATCAGACTCGAGACGCTCATTTGGGTTTTATGGCATTTTTGCAAACTTATGCTACTGCTTAGGCTTAGGCTAGGCTTGGTCTAGGCTTCAAACTACAAAAATCACGCCTCCAGATTAGTGGCTCTAAACGACGTAATCTGCCTATTTTTCCCAAATCTCAGAATTGCGAAAAACAGCTGCAAATATTATCCCATCAAATGGCTTCAAACTACAAGATCATGAAGAATCCATAGACTTCCATATACACATCTTCACCCTATCCTTTTCCTTTTCCTTCTTCTTCTTTCTCTCGCTCCACCAGAGGCGGCAAATTTTTTGGGCGGCTTCCTCAACGGTAATTAGGCGCCCCGCGGCACCGGAAATTCGCGAAAAATAGCGCAAAAACGGGGAGGAAAGATATGGAAATGCCATCGCCAGGGCACCAGGGCACAAAATGGCGACTGGCGAGCATAATTATGGGGGCCAAGTCGTTATGAATGTACGAAAATTGATGAAAAATTAGCTTAAAAACCACTGGCTAGCCTGCCCTCTCCTCTCCTCAACAATCTCTGCTAGCCTGCCCTCTCCTCTTCCTCAACAATCTCTGCTAGCCTGCCCTCTCCTCTTCCTCAACAATCTCTGCTAGCCTGCCCTCTCCTCTTCCTCAACAATCTCTGCTAGCCTGCCCTCTCCTCTTCCTCAACAATCTCTGCTAGCCTGCCCTCTCCTCTTCCTCAACAATCTCTGCTAGCCTGCCCTCTCCTCTTCCTCAACAATCTCTGCTAGCCTGCCCTCTCCTCTTCCTCAACAATCTCTGCTAGCCTGCCCTCTCCTCTTCCTCAACAATCTCTGCTAGCCTGCCCTCTCCTCTCCTCAACAATCTCTGCTAGCCTGCCCTCTCCTCTTCCTCAACAATCTCTGCTAGCCTGCCCTCTCCTCTTCCTCAACAAT
This sequence comes from Mesorhabditis spiculigera, assembly GCA_958295435.1. Lineage (NCBI taxonomy): Eukaryota > Metazoa > Nematoda > Chromadorea > Rhabditida > Rhabditidae > Mesorhabditis > Mesorhabditis spiculigera. The sequence continues at coordinate 1,667,705 of CATQJA010002648.1, forward strand.
CTCTGCTAGCCTGCCCTCTCCTCTTCCTCAACAATCTCTGCTAGCCTGCCCTCTCCTCTTCCTCAACAATCTCTGCTAGCCTGCCCTCTCCTCTTCCTCAACAATCTCTGCTAGCCTGCCCTCTCCTCTTCCTCAACAATCTCTGCTAGCCTGCCCTCTCCTCTTCCTCAACAATCTCTGCTAGCCTGCCCCTCTCCTCTTCCTCAACAATCTCTGCTAGCCTGCCCTCTCCTCTTCCTCAACAATCTCTGCTAGCCTGCCCTCTCCTCTTCCTCAACAATCTCTGCTAGCCTGCCCTCTCCTCTTGCTGAACAATCTCTGCTAGCCTGCCCTCTCCTCTTCCTCAACAATCTCTGCTAGCCTGCCCCTCCTCGTGAGAACCCCGAATTTGAGTTTACCGAGCCTCAAGTCAAAAAGGATACAGTATTAATATTTTCTTAAGGAGAGTCTGGTCCTTAGAATTTCGAAACATAAAATTTAACAATTTATTATCGTGAAAAACAAAGGGCAGGGCAGGCTAGCAGAGAATCAATGCGGAATCGGGAACATGGGAGCAGGCTAGCTTGATTTTTTTGTGGGATTTTCAACGGGAAGACTAGCAGCGATACTTGAGAGGAAGATGCACGAGATTTAGACAAACTTGCAGACAATCTCTTTCTTTTCTTGAGAAAGAAGAGACAAAATTTGAATAAAGCGAATCAACCTGAAGAAAGATAAATTGAAATTTTTCCAGAATTTTCGTGTCCTCAAAATTTTGAAACATGGCAATTAAGGGGCAATTTTCGCAAAAATTACTTGCGACGGTAGCATTGTCTCTTACAGAAATCGGCAGAATTCTTGAAGACAAAACAATATTTTTGGCGGCGTCTGAGCCCAGGGCTGGCTAGCAGAGAATCTTTGCGGAGTTCGCAGGGGCAGGGGGAGGCAAACTAGCAGAAATTATCGAAGCCAAAAAACTGAAAAAAATTTGCATTTTATTCGATTAAGCCGATTGTAAGCGGCCCAAAAATAGTCATCCAGCCGTTGCTGCCGGGAATCGGGAATGAATTGGGAGCCGGGGAGCCCAAAGAATGGGCCCCTGGGCCCCAATGTTTCTAGTTCCGGGGGAGGCCCTGGCGGGCGATCCGGGGCCAATCAGAAATGCAACGAATACCGATTTTCTTAGTAGCCGCTGGTGCGTCAGCAAAAATATTGGGCATGCCGATTCGAAAATATCCGAAAAAACCGGGTACTAGTCTTTTAGCGGGGTGAATTAATTTACGATTCCGTTTTCACGTCTAGGCTGGATAAATCAGGTGTTTTTATAATGTTTTTTAGTCGTTTTTGATTGCTAGAAATTACAAAAAGATGCAAAATTTTTTGAAAATTCGAAAAATGTTGCATTTTTTGGCCATTTCCATGCATTTTTGAGGAAAAGGCCAAAAATTCGAAAAAAAAAGATTGAGGTGGTTTATGAGCTTTCTATATTAAAAATAATCCTCAATTTAATTGCTAAATTTCTCAGAAGTTGGTGGTGTGGAAATGTTAAAAAATAATGTTTTACTCGAAAATTGGGATCGCCGCTAGCTTTAATGGCCATTTTAGGCATACCGCGACGCGAATGAAAATTTCGATAGGGTCGCCAGAAATAAAGAAATAAATAAATAAATGAATTGAAAACTTTTTCATTTCGTTATAATTTTTAAACTATATAAAATATATATAACGTAAATTTTATATAATCCTTTAGGTTTTTACTACATTTTCGTAAAAATTAGATAGACCAGCAGCCAGCAGACTCACGTTGATATGAGACCCGGGGACGAGCAGGGTGTTTTCCGGCCCATTCCACCGCCGGCTCCTCCTCCACCTGGGCCACTTCCCGTCACGTGCACTCGCGGATTGTGCGGGTTTTCCCCTGAAAAATCGATTTCACACTTTTTAAGCCGGCCGAAGGGTCAGCGTATTTTCAGGGCTTCCGGCGATTTTTGGTAAATTTCTCAAAAATATGTGCTAGCCTGCCCTCTCCTCTTCCTCAACAATTTCTGCTAGCCTGCCCTCTCCTCTTCCTCAACAATCTATGCTAGCCTGCCCTCTCCTCTTCCTCAATAATCTCTGCTAGCCTGCCCTCTCCTCTTCCTCAACAATCTCTGCTAGCCTGCCCTCTCCTCTTCCTCAACAATCTCTGCTAGCCTGCCCTCTCCTCTTCCTCAACAATCTCTGCTAGCCTGCCCTCTCCTCTTCCTCAACAATTTCTGCTAGCCTGCCCTCTCCTCTTCCTCAACAATTTCTGCTAGCCTGCCCTCTCCTCTTCCTCAACAATTTCTGCTAGCCTGCCCCTCTCCTCTTCCTCAACAATTTCTGCTAGCCTGCCCTCTCCTCTTCCTCAACAATTTCTGCTAGCCTGCCCTCTCCTCTTCCTCAACAATCTCTGCTAGCCTGCCCTCTCCTCTTCCTCAACAATTTCTGCTAGCCTGCCCCTCTCCTCTTCCTCAACAATTTCTGCTAGCCTGCCCTCTCCTCTTCCTCAACAATCTCTGCTAGCCTGCCCTCTCCTCTTCCTCAACAATCTCTGCTAGCCTGCCCTCTCCTCTTCCTCAACAATCTCTGCTAGCCTGCCCTCTCCTCTTCCTCAACAATCTCTGCTAGATTGCCCGATTCCCAAAATGAAGGCCGGCTAGCAGAGACCATTTGCGGAGTTTTCTAATGCTCTGAAATGTCAGCTACCACACCGCTATTTTGACAAGGCAAAAACCGGACAGACACGCGCAAACCGCTACTGGACTAGACGAGGGACGCGACGGGTTGATTTTAAAGGGACTTGGAAGGCGAGAGAGAGTGAGAGAGAGAGGGAGAGAGCGAGAGAGAGAGAGAGAGAGAGAGAGAGAGAGAGAGAGATTGAGCTAGACACACACCTGACATCCACGGCGGCGACACGGCATCGGAAGAGAAGAGCCGCATGCGGTGGGCTCCGTTTAGCCCTAGAGGGGCACGATTAGAATCTGGGTTTTTAAAGGGACCGGCAAGCCTAAGCCTGAGCCCTTCCCGGTCCCTTTAAAAACACAGAAGAGGCGCGGGGTACGGTAGCGGTTATTTTGCACCTCAAGGTACAGTACAATTCTAGGGTATATCTACAGTAACGGCTAGAAAAGCTAGGCAAAAAAATGCGAAAAAACACTAAAAATAGAAAACAGATGTTCAAAAAAATTTACATGATTTTCTGGAGATGCTCATCGCCGACGAGGAGGACGGGACCGAGATCTTGATGGTCGGCACGGAGGTCGGGACTTCTGAAAAAAGAGGAATAGAAATGGGCAAGCTAGCAGAGATTTTTGGGGAATCCGAGGCAAGCTAGAAAAGGTTTTTGAGGAATTTGCGGTAGCAAACGTTCTAGCAGAAATTTTTGCGGAAACTGGGGCAGGCTAGCCTCGATTTTTAATAAAGGCATACTAGCAGAGATTCTTAGGAAAGCTGAGGGCCCGGGCAAGCTAGCAGCGATTATTTGGGAATTTCAGCTGGTGGTGAAGCAAGTCAGCGCTCGTTTTTAGAGCTGGGCAGACTAGTAGAGGTTTTTGGGGAATCCAAAGGGCACGCTAGCAGAGATCTTTAACAAGTTGGGCCTAGGGGCGCTTTTAGAAATTTTTTAGAATCCGGGACGTCACGCAAAGATTTTTTGAGTACCACCGAGGGGTAGGCTAGCAGAGATCATTGGGGAGATGGCAGGCTAGCTAGGATTCTTTGGGAATTCTGACCCGAGGTATCTTGCAGAGATCATTAGGGAATCCGTGGCTTAGGGCAGGCTAGCAGAAATACTTTAAAAACTTTATGGTCGACGCATTCATGGCGTAAACTATTTCCCGGGTGTGAAAAATAGCCGAGCGGGCTCGATTCTTCTGTGCTTGTTAAAAAACGTCAGTCCGTAATATTGGGGCCCTAATCCGGGGCTCTGTTTCGTCCGGCGAAGAGAGAGAGAGAGAGAGAGAGAGAGAGAGAGAGAGAGAGAGTGAGATGAGGGCACGAGCCCTTTCTCATTTTCTCTGTTTCTCTGCTTGTTTTTCCGTCTTTTATGAGGGATCAGCCACCACCCCATTGTCATCCGGGGAGAAGTAGCGGAAGAGGCGACGGTGTGCACTTTAAAGGGATGGTACCGGCAAGGAATTTGCATAAAAATTGTTGAACTCGGTTACAAAGGGACGGGCAAGGCACTGCTAAAGCTTCTGCGGGTAGGGAGTCAGAGTTATGGCTTGCTCATTCCTTTAAAACGAGCCTGGCTCCCCTCTAGCTTCGAGGACTTCCCGATTTGATAGAATGGGGGAGGCGCCAAATAGGAGGGATTTGGATTCCGGGGGGCAATAGGAGCGTAATGGAACTTTGGCCAGCAGCAACTTGGTGTCGAATTTCCGGAGTTTGCTCTCGGCCGGATGACCGGAAAGCGAAAGAATCAAAATTAGACAAATCCTAGCAGTTTTTTTCCGAAAGAGGAGAGGGCAGGCTAGCAGAGATTGTTGAGGAAGAGGAGAGGGCAGGCTAGCAGAGATTGTTGAGGAAGAGGAGAGGGCAGGCTAGCAGAGATTGTTGAGGAAGAGGAGAGGGCAGGCTAGCAGAGATTGTTGAGGAAGAGGAGAGGGCAGGCTAGCAGAGATTGTTGAGGAAGAGGAGAGGGCAGGCTAGCAGAGATTGTTGAGGAAGAGGAGAGGGCAGGCTAGCAGAGATTGTTGAGGAAGAGGAGAGGGCAGGCTAGCAGAGATTGTTGAGGAAGAGGAGAGGGCAGGCTAGCAGAGATTGTTGAGGAAGAGGAGAGGGCAGCTAGCAGAGATTGTTGAGGAAGAGGAGAGGGCAGGCTAGCAGAGATTGTTGAGGAAGAGGAGAGGGCAGGCTAGCAGAGATTGTTGAGGAAGTGGAGAGGGTAGGCTAGCAGAGATTGTTGAGGAAGAGGAGAGGGCAGGCTAGCAGAGGTTGTTGAGGAAGAGGAAAGGGCATGCTAGCAGAGGTTTTTCTGGAACTCACCCAAGAAATCCGGCTCCCGCCTGGGGCGGCGAATCGACTTTTTTAGACTTTCAATCATTTTTATAGCCAAATAAATTATTTTATTTAGATTTTTGAAATTTTCAGGCGTCCAGAGTATCGCTCCGGAGTTGGGGACCCCGAATGTGAATCCACAAAAGCTGGCGAGCAAGCAGTCAGCCAAAAAATTGGACGGCTTCTCCCACGACTCGTAGTTAGGCATCCATTCAACGCGCTTCCTGTTTCGGGCCCCAGAAATTGTCAAAAGATTGCGGGGTTACTGTGGCAAAAAAGGAGCTTGAAATTGGCTAGCCTTTGGGGGTTTTTCGAGATGGAAGGATGTGAAAGATGCTTTTTAAAATCGCAAAAAAGGAAAATACGTCCCCGCTAGCCGGTCCGTATTTTAAAGGGAGCAGCTAGCAGAGATTCTTGGGGAATTTAAGATCGAAGGCAAGCTAACACTGAACTTTAAGGAATTTGGCTTTTAAAGCGGGGCAAGTTAGCAGAAATTCTTGGGGAATTAAGCGAAACACAGAAATACTTAAGGAATTCAACGGCACCATCAGGGCAGCTAGCAAAGATCTTTGAGGACGAACGGAATGACATGGGAAGCTAGAGAGGCTCTTGTGGATTTAGGATCCAAGTCCAGAAAAGGGGCTGGCTAGCAGGGATTCTGGAGGAATTTAAGATCAAAGACAAGCTCGCAGAGATTCTTGAGGAACTTAAGGTCGAGGGCAGGCTAGCAGAGCTTATTGAGAATGTAAAGTGGAAGGCCAGGAAAGGGGCAGGGTAGCAGGGTCAGGAAAGGGAGCGTAGCGGGGATCCTTGAGGAATTTTGGGTGGAAGGCAAGGTAGCAGAGATTGTTGAGGAATACAACCTACCAGTATACTTCTGATTAAAATGCCGCCCCGGTGACCGTATCCTCCTCCAGCATCGTACTGCCACGAACACGAAGAAGGCGGTGGCGGCCAGGGCGGCGACGGCCAGCCCGCCGCCCCACACCACCGCCACCTCCCCATCTGCCATCACGCCAAAGCCCAGCCACGACTGAAATTGGAATTATAAAATCAAAAAAATTGTTATTTTAATTGTTGTTATAGTTATTATTAAATTCAATTTTAGTTTTAAATTTGGAGCCTGGCCATCCAAAACTGAAAAAAAGCTGGCAACGATTTTTTGCAGAATTTTTCCAATTTTTTGATTTATATACACGTCATAGCGGGTTTTTAATGGCCTTTGTAGTAAAATGTAGGTATTTTTGAATTGCAAAAATTATTTAGAAAATTTTAATGCTGCAAAATTTGCAACTTTTGTCGAAATTGATCATTTTTGGTCGAAATCTCTTCTTTTTTGTATTTTTAATAGGTTTTTGTAAAGTTTTTAAGTTTAAAAATAGGGACAAATTAGAAAACCCTTCCTTATTTATGTTACAAAAATTCGATTCGACAAAAAATTCGGGCCGTAAATTTTTTCCTGAATTTATAAAAAATGGTTTCGTCTTCTAACTAGGGCTAAAAACTTGTTTCGTTCACTAATAGTCCTTCGATCATTCCCGCTTCAAATTTAATTCAGAAGAAACCCCTTTTTTCCCGAAACTCACTTGGCTTTTATCGGCTCCGACGGCCGGCATCGGTCATCCCCCGCGCGGATCCGCCGGCTGCCCAACTGCAAATTTTGGCCTTAGAGGATTAAGATTGAAAACAAGTAAAAATGAGGGGTAATGAAGAATGAGTAGAAAGATGCAATCGCTGCTGGAAATTGGGCTCGATAAATTTTGGAAAACGCCAAAAAATTTTGAAACTTCGAATTTTTCAGACGCGAAAAATTGCAAGTATAAATATAAAGTAAATTGCAAAGTCTCCATAGCCCTCTTTCTCTCGTTTTCTCTCTCTCTCTCTCGCTCTCTCGCTCTCTCTCTCTCTCCTTCTCTCTCGCTCCCTTGGCGGCGATTAGAATTGGCGGCAAGTCGGCAGCGATCGTTGGGGGAATTTGCAGAAAGCGCTGGATGACGAGATCAGCAATAAAAATGCAAGCTTCCGGTTTGAAAAATATCAGAAAGCCTGCATGACATGCTGCTTAGGTGTTGTCCCAATTGGGTGATTTAGCGCGTCCTCTGGCTTCTTTGAAACGCCAATTTTTCCGATCAGGGCTCCAAGCTAGGCTAGCAGCGGTGTTACCAGTAACAGCTAAACAGTAAGTTTCTTAGTGTGCAAAAAAATATCGAAAAGTCAATGAAAAAATTTGAAAGCAAGGCTAGGTTGGACGCTTGCTCTCGTGCACCTTACTGCATTTCGCAGGTTTCAGGTAACCCCTAGATTTCCCGAAACACCGGATTTTTTGGGCCGGTCTCAAAATCGGGCCATGCTAGCAGGGTTTCTTGCGGAAGCGGGGCAAAGCCTAACTAGTAAGGCCTGGAGAGTGACATTCATAATTACAAAAACGGACTACGAGTTTTGCAAACAGACAATGGATGCTAATGGCTGCGAGACCGCATCGATATTAATCAATTTAAAACCCCTGAATTTTCTGAAACATCCTCTCAAGATGAATCCGGAGGCAGGCTAGCAGAGAACGTTGAGGAACTTAGAAAACGTCTAAAAAGCATTCCGATTCCGCAAATGGGCCATGAGAGTTTTAGATAGAACAGCCGATGCGAACTGCAGCGGATTAGCATTTTCAGATTTCGGAAAACACCTAAACTTCTTGTAACATTCGATTTTTGACTCGAGACGAAGCAGGGGCTGTCTTGCAGAGGTTCTAGCGGACTACAGCTAAATTCTGCTGATCTCCGGAGTTTCACCATCATCAGGAATAAGAATTGTTCTTCTGAAAAAAAAGCAGAAAAAGTGCGATTCCAAGAATGCGCAGTATTGTTTAGTTGCTTCGCGGCAGCCCGCATCTTTTCCGCAAGATCCGAATTTTGATCGTGGTTAAATGGTTAAAATAAGACGTTTAAATGCAAAAAAATAGAAAAACAAGACGAAAATTAGTGGTACGCATTGGAATCAGTGGATCTCGAGCAGACTCCAAATGTTCTAAAACCTTTTTTTGCAAAGCTGAAAGGCATCCCTAAATTTTCTGAAACACTTGATTTTTCTAGCTAGGCTCAATGCTGCTGCAGGCAAGCAGAGATTCTTGCGCATCCAGAAAAATGGTCAGTTTCCGGCGCTTCATCCTAGCCACGCTAATAAGGAATAAGGTTTGGCGTGGAACAAAAACGAAAAAGTGTGATGTAAAGAATGCTTGGGGGTTGGATTTCGTTGCTTCCGAGTGGCCCCCCTAAATTTTCTGCAACATCAAATTTTTGGGCGTGGTTCCATGGGAGGCAGGCTAGCAGAGATTCTTGCCGAACCGGAAAGTTATGAAGATTTCCGGCACTTCACCATGGTTCATGGATCAAAATCGATTTTCATGGAAACAGAACAGATAAGGTATCGTATTGAAGAATAGAATAGTTAACTGCTCAAAATTTCCGGTGTTTCATTACAGTTACATTAATCTGGGATAAAAAATGTCATTAAAACATAAATAGTGCGATGCAAAGAATGCTCTTACGGAAGAGGCTCTTGATCTCAAGGTTTATTTCCGTAAGAAGAAAAATTTATTATAAAGCCTGAGGTCTGATGATTTCGACACGATAGGAAAAAATAGAAACAAAAGAATATAAAAAAAGACCGCAGAGCCTGGATATTGGAATCCGTCGCATTCAAAAATCCGCCATATTTCCTGAAACATAATTTCGAGCCTTGACTGGGACCGACTAGCAGCTATTCTTGTGGAAATCAAAACAAGAGGCTGGCAGAGCAATTTTGAGGGATCTTTCAGCAGAGAGAGATCACTCAGGAAGCTTCCGCGAGGGTCTTGAAAACAAGGCAGGCTAGCAGAGAAAATTTAGGATTCAGAGCCGAGGGTTCAATGCCATCTGAAGTGAATCGAGCATGCCAGCAGAGTTCTTTTAGGACGGATCACTGGAGACAAAGGGCAGGCTAGCAGAGATCCTTGGGGAATCCCGATAAAACCTCCAAAAATTATTGCAGCTTTTGGCGGGGCCATTCTCGGGGGGAGCCGGCGGCCAAGTTGGGCAAACGTATGTAGGGTACGCGCAAATATATAAAGACGGCAAAAAGAGACAAAAAGAGCGTGGACAGATAGACAGACCAACAGACAAATAGACCGACAGAGAAACATCCGTTTTTAAGGCTCCGGCTAAATCGATGGCCTTCGGGCGGAATGGCCGGAAATCGGATGTGAGGGCACCGGATTTGGGATAAAATCCGCGGGTTATTAGGTTGGAGATACTAGCAGGGCAGGCTAGCAGAGATTGTTGAGGAAGAGGAGAGGGCAGTCTAGCAGAGATTGTTGAGGAAGAGGAGAGGGCAGTCTAGCAGAGATTGTTGAGGAAGAGGAGAGGGCAGGCTAGCAGGGATTATTTGCGGAGATTGAAACCAAATGAGGTTGATAAAAACCCGTTGATCCAAGTGGAACGGGCCGGATCTTGGCGGCGGCGCCTGATATTTGTGCGCGGAGATTAGCGACGCCGGGCCGGGGGGAAGGGGATTTATTAAATGTTTTCTAATGATAGAGAGAGAGAGAGAGAGAGAGAGAGAGAGAGAGAGAGAGAGAGAAAGAATGCGTCCAAGTTCTGGGGGCCAAAGAGTCAGTCATGTTTGGTGGGGCGTCCCCCCGGCGCAGGGATCTGCCCCCCCGGATTTACCAGGAACGGATGAGCGTTTGATTCAAAGAGATGGGTAGGGGTATCTTGGGTATTTATAGAAGCCATTGTTGAGGGTATGGGCAGGCTAGCAGAGATCATTTGGGAAGAGGAAAAAAGCGCAGATTTCTTTGAGATCGAAAAGTCGAAAAGGGGTTGGCGCCGAAAGTTAAAACAATTACAAAATTCAGTTGAACAAAACAAACTGCAAATACAGAGGGTAGGCTAGCAGAGAGTTCTTAGGAATTTTTTTCCAGCAGGGGAATTAGCGACAGACCTGGCAGTATTAACAAACCCAAAACCGATTTTTTGCTGCGAAAACTTGAAACATAAATTTACAAAAAATCCGAATGAATTTTTTGAAAATTTTTGGAGGGTAGCCTAAATTTTAGATTTTAATTTTAAGGTCAAAATTATTTTAAATTCAGTGAGAAATGTTGTATCAAATCGGCGCTTGACAATTTTTTTGGAGTTATGATTGTTGCTGCTGATTCACCAAGAAAGGACCGTGGCAGTAGTGTGTTGCCTGCTTGATCGATGACTACTTTCAAACGTGAAACATTTTTTCCGCTACGAAATAGTTGGCAAGAAAATTTTGTTCTCCCATTTTAAAGGTACCTGTTCCCCTTGAAATCCAGTCGGCACTAAAAATCTCTGCTCCTTCAGTTTCCAAAAGAATCTCTGCTAGTTTGCCGTTTCCAGCTTCTAAATGGTCTTTGCTATCTTGACCAATTCTAGAAATTCTTCTTCATCTAATAACAAGTATTTTCATAATGTTTTAGTAAAATAAAAACTATATTTCAGCTAGCAAAAGCTTGAAAAATCGAAGTTTTGGTAAAAAATGATCATTTTGGGTCAAAAAATTGTCATTTTTGTATTTTTTCACCAAACATGCTGAATTTTTACATTTAGGGATAGTAAAAGACAGCTTAGAAAAATGTGCGCAATCTATGTTTGAAAAATGTGGCCTAAGAACAATCCCCCTTCACGATAATGAAAAGCACCGCTCTAGGCTGTCACACTCCCTTTAAACACCCAGTAAGACCCGGAAGGGAAGTATTGAATTCTATTTTGCGATCCCCATCAGGCGAAAGATTTCCATGCCCCCCTGCTGAATTAGTGAGGTGATTACAGAGCCTTAGGGCCCAGCTCTCGGGCCCCCACTGTTTGAATATTATGGGGGCCGCAAGGGGAAAGCGTTGGGCCCTTCTAGGGCCTTGCTTGATGAATTTTTCATCGATACACATTATTCTACTCGTTGGGTTGGTTTTCTCTCGCTCTCTGTCTCGCTCTCTCTCTCTCTCTCTCGCTCTTTCTCTCTCTCTCTCTCTCTCTCTCTCTCTCTCTCTCGTACTCTCTCCCCGTGCAAAAAATAGGACCCAAATATTATCACGTACCGGAAAAGGGGGATTAGCCTCATTAAGATGGGATTTGAACGAAATTTTTTGGGCTTGCCAGCAAAAAAATTCAAGATGCAAAAAAATTGATAGCAAAAACGGGAATTTTTTGACCAATGGAATGGTGTGGATTACCAAAACACCCCCGCTGGCCTGCCTCGTCGTCACATATGTTCGAGAGAGAGAGAGAGAAAGAGAGAGAGAGAGAGAGAGACAGAGAGAGAGAGCGACCGTGAGAGAAACCGATAGGGAACGAGAGAGAGAGGGGGGAGGAGAGAGGGAGAGAGAGGGGGAGACAGAGAGAAAGAGACGGTGAGGGGGAGGAGAGAGGGAGCGAGAGGGGGAGAGAGAGAGAGAGGGGATGGGCGAGGGAGAGGGGTGAGAGAGATGGCAGGCTAGCATCAACCATCGGGGAACGGACTACTTGTGTAGCAGAGAGGCAGGCTAGCAGTTTTCATCAAATTGCCTCTGCTAGTTTAAAACTTTTGAAGTGTTTCAAAAAAAATCGCGCGTGTGATGTTTGCCTAACGCATTAATCCAAGGTGAACGATGAGCCCAAAATCCCAAAGTTCTCTGCTTGCTAGCCTGCCACCCAGCTTAAAGCTACACCGGAGGCGCTACGGGGTGGAAACAACGAAAAACAACTTTTACGCGCCGTCTAGCCGCGCCCCCTGGCCCCGGGGGCGATGCGCAAATGGCGGCAATTTTCCACTTGGGACCCAGGGGGGGGGATGGCCCCACGAAGAAGCCTAATTCCTGTTCGAGCAGCACCCCTTTTTCCCTTTTTTGGCGCACGTTTTTTCGGGAGAGAAGCCGGCTCCTGTCGTCGGCAAAGTTCTTGGCGTGGATGCGCCGCCCCGCCCCGCAACCCAAATTGGCGCCTTCTGCCCCCCTTCAACACCCCGCACAAGGTTTTTATTTTTCAGCAATTTCAGCCCAGGGCTGAAACATCAATTTGATGCGTGAAAATTAGGGAACGGGAGGCGAGCAGAGACACTTTGAGAAATTGCGGCACCGGGGCAGGCTGGCAGACCCAATTTGAGAACTTTTTGGCACCGGGGCGGGGCTAGCAGAGATAATTTGAGGAATTCTGGGACCAGGGTAGGCTAGCAAAGCCAGTTTGAGGATTTGTGGCGCCAGGGCAGGCTAGCCGAGACAATTTGAGGAATTGTGGTAGTAGAGCGAGCTAACAGAGATGCTTATGGAACAAGATAAGAGGAGCAGTGCAAAGCAGTGTCAAATCCACTATTAAGAAATCGAATAAGAAGCGGGACTCCTGAATCTCTGAAACACAACAGAAAAATTTGATGGAGGGCAGGCCAGCAGAGGAAATTGGATGAATTTTTGGGCCGAAATGCCTAGAGCCTTTGGGGAGGCTAGCAGAGATTTTTGGGGAACCTTGCAAGGTGAGGCAAGCCAGCTGACAAGGAGACGTTTTTTGGTGTGAATGGAGTTCTGAGTGGAAACCAGGCCTATTTTGTGCAGAATTTTGCGCTGATTCCGAATATGTTTTCCATTTCTGCTAAATAGCTCGATTTCAAAAGTTATAGCAATTTTAAGTGCATTTTAGCCCAAATTTTCCCCCTCTTTAGGGACCATTATATTGCTTTTCCCGGCTGTTTTTCCAAAAATCAATATCGTCACGGTATTCAGAAAAATTTTCTCTATCGAATGAGCTATTTAACTCAAAATTGTTGAAAATCGAAAAAATCGATCAAACAAGCGATTTTTGTATGGGAAATGGTGAAAAACAGCTTATTTCTCATCTCTGTAAGCCATCGTCGATTGGCCGTAGCGCACTAATCAAATATACCATTCGAATCAGAAAAAAATTCTCTACAAGATAGGCTACTTAAACAAAATTAAAACGTTATCACAAAAAAGTAGCACAGCACAGCATATGGCTACTCTGGGCCTAAAAATTATCTTAAAATAGCTGTAACTTTTTAAATCGAGCTATTTAGCAAAATTGGAAAACAGCACCGGAATCAGCGCAAAATTCTGCACAGAATAGGCCTGGTTTCAACTTAAAACTCCATTCACACTAAAAACCGTCTCCTTGTGAGAGCTATTTCGAAATCGAAACGCATAAACACGCATGCTAGCAGTGAGGCGAGCTAGCAGGGGTATTTTAGGAACGAGTGAAAGCTACAGCAGACCAGCTGAGTAAAAAGGGCAGGCTAGCAGAAACTCTTTTGGAGATTTAACTTCCGCGCAGGCGTTTAGAAGTTTTGGGAAAAATTTTCGCAATGATACTAACGCACAATTATCATCGCCACTAAACATTTAACCACCTCTTTCTTTAAAATATCATTTTTCCAAGTCCCTCCACAAAAAAAAACAAAATTCTTGCAGTCCTGCGGATTCAAAATGTAGGGCAGGCTAGCAGAGATCATTTAGGAACCAGCCAAAACTCAGGAAGGTAAATTAAAAAGTCCAAACTTGTTTGCACTGGCACGAAAGGAGGAAGAACTATCACATCACCAGCCGAGTAAACCGCCTATTTTTCGAAAACATCATTTTTCTAGAACCCCAACATTCTTGTGTTGATGAACTTATTTTCGAAAATATCACCTTTCGAAAAAACACTTCAAAAAACTATTTTCGAAAAATCGAGTCTCGAAAAAGCGATTTTCGAAAATACGAATTTCGAAAATGTGTCTGCAATCGAAGATGACACAGTCAGGGCAAGCTTGCTGAGATAATTGAGGAATGAATAAAAATTTAAGGCAGTTAGGGTAGCCTAGCAGTATTTTTGTGGAAACTGGACTTTCCACAAAAATGGATCTTGGAGTTTGGATCTAACTGAGCAAGCTAATACTCCACTTTCTAACCCGTTGAACTAACTTTTTCTTTGAAACATCATTTTTCCAAGTCCCCAACCAAAACTCGAAGATCTCCCTCCGGCAGTTCCCACGCGGCTTCCGCCTCCCCCACGTTTTCGGGTTCACCGAAATTTTGGCCTCATGAAAATGGCGAATTCACAAAATTATGCCAGTTCAAAAACATAAAAATTACAGATTCAACAAAAAATGTATTTGAACGGGGATGGAAAATCTCTTAAAAATTCGACAACGTCTTGCCTTCCGGGCCCCTTTAATTCCTCAAATTCTTTTTTGCTAGCCTGCCACATTTTTTGGCAAAATTAACAAGTCAACCGAACCAAAAATTAATTTTTCCTCTAACGTCTCCCCCCCCCCCGATGAAAGAACAGTGCCAAAATTTTTTGATGCTTCAGAAACTCACTGGTCCGGCTCGTGATTTGTGGTAGTAGTTTGCTCGGAGATCTTGATCGTCATTATCGAAAATCTTAAATTGCCTCTGCTGGCCTGCCAATTCCTGAGAGGTCAAAAATAGCCTCAACTAGAGTAGGCCAACGGCTTCTCCTTAAGAAAAGGAAAAAAAAGAAGCCGGGGAAAAGCCGGCAGCTAACGGATTCGTGAATGAAAGGCGGACGTTCCGGTTGGCATCGCGGGACCCGTCTCCCCATATCTGCCCATCCATACGTGACAAGGGTTGGGAATGGGGCTCTATCTTGAATGGCCTGAGGGCATTAAAGGGAGTGGTACACTAAGCCTAAGCCTCAGCCTAAGCAAAGCCTAAGCCTAAGGCTAAGCCTAAGTCTAAGCCTAAGCCTAAGCCTAAGTCTAAGCCTAAGCATGAGGCTAAACCCAGGAAAGCGTAAAGCTAGCCGTGGAGCCCCGGGGCGGAGCCGGGCAGGCTAGCAAACGGCCTTTAGCGATTCGGACATGCAAGGAGGAAAAAGAACACAAAAAATACATGAAAAGTGCAGATTAGCAAAGATGTTTCAACTTGCAACTTTCAAGAAAACCACGAAGCACCTAAATCATTTGAAATCATTCTAAATCGGATAATTCGAGGCAGGGCAAGCTAGCGGAGCCTGTTTATGAAAGGGTCACGTAACCGCCATGGCAGGCTAGCAAAGACCGTTTGAGGAAGAGCGGAGTGCCCCTCGGTGTTCCCTGCTGGGTTGGGTGCTCTGCTTGTGTGGCCCATTGTGGCCGCCCGAGGGCCCATCCTCTACCCCTCGAAAAGCCCTGCTTGAACCCCCTCCATTCACATAGGCCTCTTGAAGAATCCGCGCTCGGCCCGCGAAGTTCTCTGCTGTGCCTGAGTGTTTCATTCAAATTTCAAGTTGCTGGAGTGGTCTTCGTTTTTTTCACCCCGAACTTTGGACGCATTAACGAAACATGGAAGGCCGGCTGGCAGAGATTGTTGAGGAAGAGGAGAGAGGAGGCTAGCAGAGATTGTTGAGGAAGAGGAGAGGGGAGGCCAGCAGAGATTGTTGAGGAAGAGGAGAGGGGAGGCCAGCAGAGATTGTTGAGGAAGAGGAGAGGGCAGGTTAGCAGAGATTGTTGAGGAAGAGGAGAGGGCAGGCTAGCAGAGATTGTTGAGGAACAGCAAGCCGCTATTCCAGACCTTTTTATGCCTTAAAAACTTGCCCCCTCCACCCAGACGTGGGGTCCATTTTGAAGATGGGAAAATGTGAAGGGACTTCTTCCCCTTTTCCGGGTATTTCCGGCTTCTCCTCCTCCTGTTTATACATACAAGTGAATTCCCCGGGGGAGAAGAGAGATCCGGGCCGGCGCTTTCAAAAATAGGTTTGACGGATGAAATCGTACTTTACGTTGATGATTTCCGGGTTTTGATAAATTGTTTCAGGAGAAAGCAAGCATAGAAGGGAAAAAGCCCGATTAATTTCGATACGGTGAATAGAGGTAATCAAAAATCTGGAAAACACGATCTATGGGCTAAGGTAATTCCAAAAATGGATTCGCCGTCATTTTTTCGAAAATCATCCAGTCGAAATTGTGAGAGTGAGAGGAATTGGTGAGAGGAATAAGTCAACGGGGGTTGAAACCTCGAAAAATTGAAGTTTTGGCGAAGTGGTATTTCGACAAAATAATTTTTACAAAATCCTTTTCGACAACATGATATTCCGACAAAATGAAAATAAACCCCGGAAGTCAGGTATTCCAGTTACCGTAATCCCAAAAAAATATACATTTCAACTTACCGTATCCCTACATAAAAATTAAACTTTGGATCACCGTAATTCAGAGCGCTTGGTCTGCCGTAATCCGCAAAAATCGCATAATTCCAGGTTACTGTACCCCAAAAATATCGATTTAGGTCTAACGTAAACCAAAAAAAAAATCGGTATTCCGATTCGAATCATCCAAAAAAACAATTCTCGAGACACCGCACACTCAAAAGTTCAAAGTTTTTGAAGTAAAGTACCAAAAGAAGAGCGTTTTATGGTATTGTAGTTCAAAAACAAACAACGCTACGATAGTTCTGAAAATTAGGGTTTTTTGAGACTACCATACCCTGAAACATGCCATTTTAAAAATCTTATAGCCGGGCGTCTAAAGCACAAAATTGCAAAAATCGCCTGCAGCCGGAAATCTGCAAAAAGTCAATTTTCACGGCAAATTATTGTTTTGCTAAAAGGTGTGTCCGGAAAATGAGGTGGGGCGCTTTTTAGCAGGTTGTCGGGAGCGAGTTTTTGGGGTGGGGTGAGAGAGAGAGAGAGAGAGAGAGATAGAAGCCCGAGAAGCGGACGTCGATCGAATTACGGCGGAAATCAGAAGGAAAAAGAGGGACGGAAGAGGAGAAGGTTTGGACAAAGCTGGCCGCTCCGAGGAAGGGCTCATTTCATATTCAAATTCTATGTTTTCCGGGTCCAGCCCCCTGGGCCTTCACCGATCGAGAACCCAGGAAATTTTCGGAAACCTCGGGGCAGGCTCGCAGTGATTTGTTGGGACCAACAACGGGGGGTTAGGATGGCAACTTTTCCAGCTCTACATAATTAGAAAATGTATAAGAACTCCCAATGGTTTCGAAACTTGATTTCCTCGAGAAATAAATAAGCAGAAATCCTTTGGGAAGAGGCAACCCAGCAGAGTCGCTTTAGGAAAACCGTGGAAGGGCAGCTTGACAAGTTTTTCGCAAGCTTGCAAATATTATGTGGGAAACAGGGGCTTGTGAGACGGGCTATCAGGGAGTTTCGGGGAAAACAAAGCGTATCATAAAATTGAAGGATTGCAAAATTCCCTAACAGAGGGGCTCCCATTTATGTAGAAACATCATCTTTCTCCGGAAGGTTAGCAGAGGTTTTTCGGAAAGCAGGTGATCGATTCAAGATTGTTTGGAAAATGCGTTGGAAACTCTTGGGCAGGCTAGCAGAGATTGTTGAGGAAGAGGAGAGGGCAGGCTAGCAGAGATTGTTGAGGAAGAGGAGAGGGCAGGCTAGCAGAGATTGTTGAGGAAGAGGAGAGGGCAGGCTAGCAGAGATTGTTGAGGAAGAGGAGAGGGCAGACTAGCAGAGATTGTTGAGGAAGAGGAGAGGGCAGGCTAGCAGAGATTGTTGAGGAAGAGGAGAGGGCAGGCTAGCAGAGATTGTTGAGGAAGAGGAGAGGGCAGGCTAGCAGAGATTGTTGAGGAAGAGGAGAGGGCAGGCTAGCAGAGATTGTTGAGGAAGAGACGCCCCTGGATCTCCCCGCGATGCGCCCACCGAACCGCCTGCATAATTCTGGAGGATTTTTGCAGGGCCCAGGGGGGAGACTCGTTCTCGTTGTGGGACCTGAGGGCCCAGCAAGTGCCCCGGCCAAGCAAAGAAAAAAACAGACAAGGGAAGCGCCAAAAAGGGCATACTCTGCGCACCGCCCCACACGTCATTTGGAGCCACACGGAATCTCCGGAAAGTGCCCTCCTTTTGGTCGCGGGGAACTTGGTCTAAAGGGACGGGAAGGTAGGGCTTGACTGCCGGAATACTGTAGACTGCGGTCAAAATCCTAAACCTAAGGCTAAGCCTGGCCCTAAGCCTAAGCCTAACCTAAGCCTTAGAAAAGCTTAAGCCTAGCTTAAGCCTAAGCCTAATTCCAGGCCTAAGCCTAAGTCAATCTAACCCAAGCCTAATCTAAGCCTAAGCCAAGCCCAAGCCAAGCCCAAGCCACTCCTGAGCCTATTTTAAAGGGACGGTGACAGGCTTGGCTTATCGCGCTCCCCTTAAACCCGCTAAACCCTTAGCCAAGCTGCAGCCGGCTGATTAATTCCGCGGCACTCCGCAGATGCGCACCGGCGATATGACCTGAGTAGTGCGGCGGAATGGCCTGCGGTCGGGGGCAGATGGGTCCATTTTTCAGCGCAAAAAAATAGAAGACCGGGCGGAAGAATGGAAAGATGCGCCCCGGGGGCGCTTTTGGCTCGCTCGCTCCGGCAATTAATCGCCCTGAAGGGGGGCACATCAGACGGATAGAAGAAGGGGGGAGGAGGAGGAGGAGGACCATCTAGAGGGCACAACGAGAAGCCCCTAATTGGAAAGGGAGAAGCCCCACAATGGCTTATGGTAGCGGAACGCTTTAAAGGTAGGAGGCGCCAAAATGCCGACAATGGCATCCCGTTAGCCGAAAATGCGGACAGGCAAAAATTCTGATGGCTTAAAATCCCGATAACCATCGCGACAGCCAAAATCCCGACACGCAAGATCCGAAGAGCCGGAATCCCGACATTCAAAATCCGGGGCCGCCAAAAATACCGACAGTCAAACGCTCGATAGCGCAAAATCCCGACCGCCAAAATCCCGACAACCATAATCCCCGACAAAAAAATCCCGAAAACCAAAACCCTGACACCAAAAATGCCGACAGCCAAACGTTCGAAGGCCCAAAGTCCCGACATCCGCAATTTCGACAACCATAATCCCGACAGAAAAATCCCGACAACTAAAAACCGGACATGAAATCCCGACCTCCATAATGCCGATATACAAAATGGCTGTTTAACCGAAGTGAACTTCAACTGGAGTCAAGAATATTTCGGGAATTTGGCTGTCGGTATTTTCGTATGCCGGTATTTTGGTGAGGACTCAGACCACAATGGCTATCGTAGAGGAACGCGCTTCAAACGGGGGCAACGCGAAAATCCCGACAAAAAATCCCGAAAACACAAAATCCTGACACTGTAAATCCCGACCGCCGCGATTCCGACATCCAAAATAGCTGCATAAACGGGCGGGGCTTCAAAAAAAACGGCAAGATCCTGTCGGCATTTTGGCTGTCGGCATTTCGGTCTTCGGGATTTTGGTTTGTCAGGGCATTGGTCTGTCTCGATTTTGGCTGTCGGCATTTTGCGTTTCGGCATTTTCGCCTGTCGAGATTTCGATCTTGGATCGATTCCCCTTAAAATGGCTAGCAACTGCTCCATATTAAAAATTGGATACTAAAGAAAAACTTGACTCCACCCGGAAAGGCAAAGAAACCGGATTTTCATTCGGAAAAAGTGGAAACAACAGGCAACTTTTGGGTACCAGAGCGGGACAAAGCAGGGCTAGTGGCGATCCCTGAGGAATTTTAGGTGAACCAGAGACTACAGTCAAGAATCTCTGCCACCCTACCAGCATCTCGAGCTAGCTTAGAAAACGCACTTCCTAAAGATCTCTGCCAGCTGATGAATGAAAGTGCTTGTAGTGGCCGGTGAAAAGTGTCAAATGTCCACACAAGTTGGGCCACTAACCTCTCTCGCCTTCTTCTCGAGACCCAGGAAATCCGTGGTAAGTGCCCAAATTACTTAAAGGGGAACGAGAGAAGCCGATCGGCAAATAGAGCCCCCCCCCCCCTTCCGCTTCCCAACATCTTTTTTTCTATCGTTGAAGCAACAGGGGCACGCTTCAAAGGGAGTGCGACAAGAGGGGCAGGCTAGCAGAGATTGTTGAGGAAGAGGAGAGGGCAGGCTAGCAGAGATTGTTGAGGAAGAGGAGAGGGCAGGCTAGCAGAGATTGTTGAGGAAGAGGAGAGGGCAGGCTAGCAGAGATTGTTGAGGAAGAGGAGAGGGCAGCCTCGCAGAGATTGTTGAGGAAGAGGAGAGGGCAGGCTAGCAGAGATTGTTGAGGAAGAGGAGAGGGGCAGGCTAGCAGAGATTGTTGAGGAAGAGGAGAGGGCAGGCTCGCAGAGATTGTTGAGGAAGAGGAGAGGGCAGGCTAGCAGAGATTGTTGAGGAAGGGGAGAGGGCAGGCTAGCAGAGATTGTTGAGGAAGAGGAGAGGGCAGGCTAAGCAGAGATTGTTGAGGAAGGGGAGAGGGCAGGCTAGCAGAGATTGTTGAGGAAGAGGAGAGGGCAGGCTAGCAGAGATTGTTGAGGAAGAGGAGAGGGCAGGCTAGCAGAGATTGTTGAGGAAGAGGAGAGGGCAGGCTAGCAGAGATTGTTGAGGAAGAGGAGAGGGCAGGCTAGCAGAGATTGTTGAGAAAGAGGAGAGGGCAGGCTAGCAGAGATTGTTGAGAAAGAGGAGAGGGCAGGCTAGCAGAGATTGTTGAGAAAGAGGAGAGGGCAGGCTAGCAGAGATTGTTGAGGAAGAGGAGAGGGCAGGCTAGCAGAGATGGTTGAGGAAGAGGAGAGGGCAGGCTAGCAGAGATTGTTGAGAAAGAGGAGAGGGCAGGCTAGCAGAGATTGTTGAGGAAGAGGAGAGGGCAGGCTAGCAGAGATGGTTGAGGAAGAGGAGAGGGCAGGCTAGCAGAGATTGTTGAGGAAGAGGAGAGGGCAGGCTAGCAGAGATTGTTGAGGAAGAGGAGAGGGCAGGCTAGCAGAGATGGTTGAGGAAGAGGAGAGGGCAGGCTAGCAGAGATTGTTGAGGAAGAGGAGAGGGCAGGCTAGCAGAGATTGTTGAGAAAGAGGAGAGGGCAGGCTAGCAGAGATTGTTGAGGAAGAGGAGAGGGCAGGCTAGCAGAGATTGTTGAGAAAGAGGAGAGGGCAGGCTAGCAGAGATTGTTGAGAAAGAGGAGAGGGCAGGCTAGCAGAGATTGTTGAGGAAGAGGAGAGGGCAGGCTAGCAGAGATGGTTGAGGAAGAGAGAGAGGGCAGGCTAGCAGAGATTGTTGAGAAAGAGGAGAGGGCAGGCTAGCAGAGATTGTTGAGAAAGAGGAGAGGGCAGGCTAGCAGAGATGGTTGAGGAAGAGGAGAGGGCAGGCTAGCAGAGATTGTTGAGGAAGAGGAGAGGGCAGACTAGCAGAGATTGTGGAGGAATAGGAGAGGGCAGGCTAGCAGAGATGGTTGAGGAAGAGGAGAGGGCAGACTAGCAGAGTTTTTGGCGGAATTACAAGCCAGCTAGCAGAGGCCATCCAGGAAATTTTCTAAGGTGCCAAATAGAAAAAAAAGGTCAAAATACGAAACACACCGAAAATTCCCGGAAAGAAAAACGAAAAAGCGGTACGAAAAAACAGAGAGCCCCGAGGACGGCTGGCGCTTCTCATCGAAGACGGCCAGGAGGGGGGATCCGCGCAATTAGATGGCCCTAGGGCACACTTTAGAGATGGGGAAAGAGGAGAGGGCGGAGAGATCAAGATAGGGCGGATGGGATGGAAATGAGAAATGTAGACAGCAATAGGGGAGATCGAGAGAGATGGGGAATTATCACTATGGGGGCAAGCTAGCAGTGATCATTGGGGATTTGGGGGAGATAGGCAGGATTAGGGCTGGCCTGGGCATGCTAGCAGAGATTATTTGACGAAAAATACTGCTTTGATTTACGAATCCATATTTGCAGGCAGGCTAGCAGAGACCGTTTCGGAAACTTGATAAAAATGCGGGAGAAAGAGAGAGAGAGATGAGAGGGAGAGAGAAAGAGCTAGAGAGCTCGAGAGAAAGAGATCGAGAGAGATCGAGAGAAAGAGAGAGAGAGAGAGAGAGAGAGAGAGAGAGAGAGAGTGGGAGATAGGCAGAGAGAGTGCGTGAGTGAGAGATTGAGGTAGGGAGAGAGCGTGAGAGATAGCTAGAGTGAGCGAGAAGAAGAAGAGAGAGGGAGAAAGCAAGAGAGAGAGAGAGAGAGAGAGAGAGAGAGAGAGAGAGAGGGAGAGGGAGAGAGAGTGAGAGGGACAGCAACAGAGAAAATTACTCTCAAACAATCTCTGCTAGCTTGCCTTGGTCCCCCTCCCATGCCTATTTTTATCCCAAGAGTCGAGTGGCATCCCCTAGACGCGCATCGTCAACAATAATTTTGCGGGAACGCCGGCGGGGCCATTAGGGCCCCAAGGGCGGGTCCCGCGGCGAAGCGGCAAAAATCTGCATTATCAATATGAGGGGAATAGCCCCGGAGAGAAAATAGGGGCCCGACCGCTCGCCCTGGCTGCTGTCACGGGCAGCAGGGGCCCGAATCGGGAGCCGAAAAAAATATTGGCTCAAAATCTGGAGAGCAGGCAGCAACATTGTTTTTGGCTGAAACGAAATATTTAGATAAACGATGCAAGTTCGTGAAAATAAAAGCACGAAAATTTAGAAAATCCGGCAACTAAAAAATCAGAGAATCATGTTTCTGTGCCTCAGAATTCTAGTTAATGCCCCGAAAATCTCTGCTAGCCTGTCCCCTCATCTATTTTTCTCATAGCTTTTTAAGATGGATAGTTCACGGCATTAATAAAAAATTCATTTCAACGTATAGAAAATTGTGTTTTATCCATATATGGCAATAAACAGCTTTTGATTTTTTGCAATAGAATTTTGTTCCGGCGTTCTTGAAAATTTTTCTCGGGGATTTGAAATTTTGTAGGATGGGTACAGTTTCTTAAACGAAAATTCTACGAATTTCGAAATATAAGGTACAAATCTAAGGATATAAAAAAATATTTTTCGCATTTCGCAATTAATAAAAAAATTCTCTTTTCTACCGCTATAGAAAATGAATGTTTTGTCAATAATTCAGACGAAAAAAACCTTTTCATTTTTGGCAATTGCAGATTGATGTATAGTCCTGCAAACAGTATAGAATTTTTTTGAATTGGTGCACATCATTAAACAAAAATCGGGTTATTTTCGCGAATAGGATTGATACAAAAATCTTTCCTACGTTTTTGAAATAGAAAAAAATTAAATGTTTTATGTAAGATAGCGTCGGAAGCGCAAATAGAATTGGCATTGTGCAGACTGGGCATAGTTCTATACGCAGCGAATACTTGATGTTCAATTTCACGACTTTTCCCAAATAACCCCTGCTAGCCCGCCCTATCCTTTATGTTCTCTTTACTCGGTTTTCAGGTCAAAATCAGAGAAAAATAGTAAATGTACATATGTTTTATCGAAAATTCAAGAAAAATAATTTTCGTTTTTTGCTAATGTAAGAGAGGTCCATAAAAGTTTTTAGAAAGTATTTTGCAGTTGTCGGTGTGGAATGAAATTTTACAAAAATTAATAACAAATAGCGATGTGACCTTTGAAAAGTTAACTTCCGAAAACACTATTTTTGACGCAGTGCCTTTTCACTACCTAAAAAATAAATGTTCCGTGCTAAATAATGTGCGTAAACCGGAAAAAAACAGTAATTTACAGCGGAAACATTTCTGAAGTCAGTAATAATTAATACGCAACGAAAACTAGACATTTTATTTCTCGAATTCTCCAAAATAAACCCTGCCAGCCTGCCCCATCCTTACTGCTCCCTTTGCTGGTTTCAGGAAATGTATGCTTATCGAAAATTCAGGAGAAACACGTGGCGATTCTTGCTAATGTAACAACGGTCAATAACAGTTTTTATAAAATATATTTTCCGATTTTCAATGTGGAATGTAATTTTACAAAATCAATCAGAAAAAGGGATTTTATATTTCCAAGGTTCTACTTCATAAAAAGCTATTTTCAACGCGCTGAATTTTTTTATTGCCTAAAAATTACACGTTTCATACTCAATAGTGTGCGTAAACCGGAGAAAAACGATAATGGACACGCCGCACATTGCTTTTAGTTCACGCAGTTAGACAGGGAATCTCCGGAATACGATAATCCTATAGCCAATAGCCAAAAGTTGCCAAGACCCTCAAAAAACACAGCTTTATCCGGAAAACCGGGGGACTTCCCTGGGGCGGCGTTTTGCATTTTGGAGGGTAGGGGGGCCCCCTACCCGCCGAAATACATTATAAATTTCGCGCCGTCCGATTCCACAATGGCCAAGGAAAGTGCGCACTTTTTGGGCATCAAAAACCCGCAAATTGTCGCTGCTAGCCGGTCCTGGCGGGCTTTGCAGTGGCTAAAATTCCTCAAATTTCCTCTGCTAGCTTGCCTATGAGCTGTAAAGGGGCCAAAATCTCTCAAAATGTCGCTGCTAGGCTGCCCTGGAAAACCATAGTGAGGTTAAAATTCCGCAAATTGTCTCTGCTAGCCTGCCTCTTCTATGTTTGACAAAACAATTCCTTAAAGCAAAATAATTTTCGAAAATTCTCATTTCCTTGCATCAGGAACAAAATTTTTAGTGAATTATCCGCTGGATTGAATGCTAGAATTTTGTATGTTTCATATTATTTTAAAGGCAACAATTTAGGTAGGGACTATAGGTTCCATAGAAGAAAATCTCACCCTTTCTGAGCATGTAAAATTGCTTAAATTGTCTCTGCTAGCCTGCCTCATCAATTTCGGCTTCCACAAAAAGGGGCAAGCTTGCAGTGCTCATTTGAGAAAGCACCGAGCTGGCAACATCGCTAAATCCGGGTCGGGGCTAGCTAGCAGAGATCCTTTGACAAAACCAGTAGTGATGGCAGGCTACCCTAAGGAACTAAAGGGAAAGCTCAACAAAATACGGAGCCGATTATGGTACGCTTTGTGGGATAGTCCCGGAAATTCATCGAAACAAAAGTTTCCAAAAAAAACCATTTAGAAATTGCTGCTTTTGAAGCTCTTTCCAAGGACCCTAGAGAATGCAGAAAATCGGCTTTCAAATTGAGGGAATAGATCAGAAAAAAAAACGGAAAATCGGCTATTTTCGAGCCACGAAAATTTTCCATGTTTCATACAACTCAAGAACCGAACATTGTGGCGGCGCATTTAATAGACGCTGGCCTCGAGGCTGTCAAAATACAGGGCTCTTTCGCATTATCGGCGGGCCGTACTTTTTTTGTATAAGTCCAGAAATGCCTTGCAAGTGCATAAAATTGTTTTAATAAGGTTTTTAACCAAATAAAATTATATTTAAACTAGAAAACCTTTCGAAACTTTTACAAAAGTCAGAATTTTGGTCAAAAATCCGCCTTTTTCCTTCAAAAGATCGATATCTTGGTACTTTTTAATAGAAATTTGAATGTTTTCACGTTTAGGAATATTCAAAAATCATTTAGAAACACTTCCACTATTTCTATTTGCAAAATTAGATCTTAAAAATCTGGTCTTCCCCGATAATGCGAAAGAACCAAATACAGATTTTTAAATTTAAAGGCATTTTTAGGGAAGTCAACTGCGAAACGAAGAAAAACTAATGGCAGGCAAGCAGAGACGATTTGAGGAAACGCGGTCCCTCAAAAAGCCCGCCAGGGCAGGCTAGCAAAGACAGTTTGGGGAATTCTGGCATCTAGACGACATAGGGCAGGCTAGCAGAGGCAATTTGAGGACTTGTTGCACCATTAAGGCTAGCAGCGAACATTTGATAAATTTCGGCACCAGGGCAGGCCGTCCGAGACAATTTGAGGAGTCGTGGCCTTTAAAGAACCCCATGACAGTCTAGCACAGACAATTTGAGGAATTCTGGCCCCTGAAAAATCCCCCTGGGCATATTAGCAGAGACAATTTGAGGGATCGTGGCCCCAAAAGGCCCCAAAGGGTAAGCTAGCAAAGCCAATTTGAGGAATTCTGGCCTCTAAGGACCCCAGGGCAGGCTAGCAGAGACAATTTAATCTCGTGTTGTATCAAAGTCGGGCCGAAATTCCTTGGCGGCGGGAAGGAAGACGCGGAAGAAGCACATAAAAGCACATAAATGAGGAGCGGCTGCGGGGCCCTGACGAGGGCACTTAACCCCGAAAGCAAAGGGCCCAGTTGGAAGGGCCCCGGGCCCCTGCAACTCCACTAATGCCACCCAGGCCGGGGCTCGGGGTGGGATGGGCAACATGTGACCCCGCGGGCCACAGGTGAGGGTATAAATCTTAGGTATTGGTCTCTTAGCGGGGGGATTTTTCCCCAGTAAGGCCGTACGGCCCAATAGCTAAATAAAATCATTTTTATAGCATTTGGCACGGTCTTTAGATACAAAAATCCTAAAAATTCCAGATTTTGAATTCGGCTTTTGAAAGTCTTTCTAGCCATCAAAAATTATTTTGAAAAACTATAAAAATGCATGCTATATTAGATGCTATATTTTCTATCAATATAGACCATTTTTATAGCGTTTTGAACAGTTGTTAAAAACAAAAATCTCATTAAAACAATCTAGAGAATTTTTAGAATTTAAAATGACCAAAAGGAGCACAAAAAATGGAGTGGAAGAAGTGGAAGTGGAACCCTCCACAAAAGTGGAAGGTTTCGAAAAAATTCCTCAATCATCTCTGCTAGCCTGCCCCCGCTCTACCGTAGCTCTATGATCTCATTCGGAAGTTATCCGCCAACTGGTTGCTTCACTTGAGCATTTTCCAGAAACATCTAATTTTCCACTGAATCTAAGATTCCCTTTTTTTCGACTCTCTAAATTTCCGGAAAATTTTGTTAGTAAGACTTGCTAGCCTCCGCAAAACGGTTACCAATTATTAAAAAAAATTGCCTTCACTTTTTCGTAGCTCTTTAGTTTCGAATGCAAAATTTCAACACACCAACATTTCCATAATTGATTCCCACGCCAGTACTTCTCTCGGAGTATTTTCCAGAAACATAGAATTCTAATAGTCGCGAAAAATGGTTGTTTTGTATCTGCAAATGGCCTGGTCATAAATCGGGGATGCCGAATGAGTAGCAGCACGGAACGACAAGTTGTCACTTTGGATTCGGTATGCATTCCTTGAAAGGGAGGGAATACGATAATGATCTCGGGAAACGAGCAAGAGAGAAGGGAGAGAAGAGAGACAGAGAGGAAGAGGAGAGGGCGGCAAGCAGCGATTGCAGGGGAATTAGCGTTAAAAAAGCAGAAATACAACCAACTTCAATAAAAAGATTAAAGCTATGAAAAATTTTCGATTTTTGATGAGAATCCGAGCTAGTGGAGACATCTAGCAGGGGTTCTGTGAGTAGCCTAAGCCCAAGCCTAAGTAAGCTAAGCATCAGCCTCAGCCTGCTAGCCTGCCCCTCTCCTCTTCCTCAACAATCTCTGCTAGCCTGCCCTCTCCTCTTCCTCAACAATCTCTGCTAGCCTGCCCTCTCCCTCTTCCCTCAACAATCTCTGCTAGCCTGCCCTCTCCTATTCCTCCACAATCTCTGCTAGCCTGTCCTCTCCTCTTCCTCAACAATCTCTGCTAGCCTGCCCTCTCCTCTTCCTCAACAATCTCTGCTAGCCTGCCCTCTCCTATTCCTCCACAATCTCTGCTAGCCTGCCCTCTCCTCTTCCTCAACAATCTCTGCTAGCCTGCCCTCACCTCTTCCTCAACAATCTCTGCTAGCCTGCCCTCTCCTCTTCCTCAACAATCTCTGCTAGCCTGCCCTCTCCTATTCCTCCACAATCTCTGCTAGCCTGCCCTCTCCTCTTCCTCAACAATCTCTGCTAGCCTGCCCTCTCCTCTTCCTCAACAATCTCTGCTAGCCTGCCCTCTCCTATTCCTCCACAATCTCTGCTAGCCTGCCCTCTCCTCTTCCTCAACAATCTCTGCTAGCCTGCCCTCTCCTCTTCCTCAACAATCTCTGCTCGCCCAACAGTAGCGAAAATTCACTGGCGTAGCATTTAATCTGGTAACAAAAAACCGCCAGTACCTCCAGTGTGCCGGTGGAGGGATTAGAGGGTTGTCTCCTTGGGGCCCTTGGGCCCCAAGGAAACGTCCCACACCGGGAACTCATTTCAGGCCGCCCGGCGCGCGTCCCCGATATGATTCGATTCGGGATTTGGCTTCGCGGGCGCGTCGGCTCGGCTTTTTCTGCATTTTTCTCTTCTTTAAGGGACTCGGTAGGCTAGAGTTTGCTGGCAGAGACAAAGGTTCTCTGCTAGTCTGCCGTGAGGCCACATTCCTCAATTGTCTTTGCAAGCTTGCCCATCAAATTCTAATGTTTATAATCTGACCCCTTTGACCAGGGCGAGATAAACAGTCGTTCTTTCTCTGCTTCAAGAAGATAAACAACGCTATTGTTCACCCTTTTTCCCGTCGCCCCCTATTTAATATTCATTTTTTATCGTTTTTAGTTGTTTTTCACAAACAGTCCCTGTTGTTTCTCACGCCGTATTGTGCGCCCGCGGGAATAGTATTTATACCGGCAAATTCAACGACTTTTTAGAATCGAAATGGTCTATTTTTCTTAGGTTTCTGTATAGCTTAATAATTTATCTAATTATACATACTACTACTCAGATTTTAGTATATAGAAAGGGAGCGCGCATTAATATGATAACTATTTTACGGCCCTTTCGTATGCTAATACAAATTCCTTAGAAAATAGCGAAAATTTCAAATTCAGAAATCCTTATTATTTTTTGCAATAATTTTCTAAGGCTTGAAAGGAGCGAGCATCAGCCTGATGAAACTCCCTTTATTACAGGATTTTTAGAAAATAGGAAAAAATTGCTTTCGGGCCATTGACTTCGTTTAATTGTTTTTAATAAATCCTACTGCCAGTGCTTGAATCGTGAAACATAATTTTTTAAATTATTATTGGTTTCCCGGGAATTTTCTTGCCCAGTTATATTTTTTTTTAGAAAAATGAGCCAATAATTTTCTCGAGCCGCGTACAGGGTGTCCCAAAAAACGAACTATCTGGCATTTTGTCTTGTTACGTGTCGGCCCCAAATTGCGACAGAGGTGTATCAGACCCCTAAATAACAACAATCCTGACTTTTAGCCGCGTAGCTCCAGTCGTTCTTGAGTTATAACGAAAATACTGTTTTTCCTGGAATTCTGAATAGTTTTTCGGCTATCTTTTTTTACCCTGCATCGATTTGCATCGAATTGCGGCTGCGAATCCCTAATTTCGCCTAAGATCCTGGGGAATTTTGCGTTGTAAAAATCGTTTAAATCGAAGCTTATTTAATTAATTTTAGTCTGGATTGTGGTTATCTAGGGCCTGATACACCTCTGGTCCAAATTTGGGGCCGATTGGATGGAAGGCGGCGAAATGCCGGATGGTTCGTTTTTTTTGGGCCCTGTACTTCGACCTATTGATTATACAAAAAGCTACTGCTGGTGCTCGAGCCGTGAAACATAGTTTTCAAAATTAATCACCGCTTTCCCGAAAATTTTACGGCTGCTAACCTTCTCTTCAAGCTGCAGGCAGTGCCATACACCCTATAGATTTTGATGCCCCATGCCAAGACTTGAAGCCTATTCCCCTCCCCCCCCCTAAAAGCTGTTGTTTTCTCCCATGCTCTTCCAGGCGAAAAATACAGAAAAAAGCAGCGGCCTGCTTTTTTTCCTCCTTTTTATTGTGTGTTTTTCCACCATGACTCATTTCTCTTCCGCCGAGAAAGCAAAAAAATTAGCGCCTATACAAAAAAAGTCCACGATTTCCCATTTTCTCCTGCTCATTATTTGGACGAAAGCTTACAAATTGTTGCGGAATTCGCTAGCCTTATCAATCGCAACCCCATATCAACCAGCTCCAAATGCTAGGGCAATGCTATTATAGAGCAAAGAATTACTCCTGCACCTCGAAATACGCGCCTAAGAATCTCCGCTAGCCAGCCCTCTCCTCTTCCTCAACAATCTCTGCTAGCCTGCCCTCTCCTCTTCCTCAACAATCTCTGCTAGCCTGCCCTCTCCTCTTCCTCAACAATCTCTGCTAGCCTGCCCTCTCCTCTTCCCTCAACAATCTCTGCTAGCCTGCCCTCTCCTCTTCCTCAACAATCTCTGCTAGCCTGCCCTCTCCTCTTCCTCAACAATCTCTGCTAGCCTGCCCTCTCCTCTTCCTCAACAATCTCTGCTAGCCTGCCCTCTCCTCTTCCTCAACAATCTCTGCTAGCCTGCCCTCTCCCTTCCTCAACAATCTCTGCTAGCCTGCCCTCTCCTCTTCCTCAACAATCTCTGCTAGCCTGCCCTCTCCCTCTTCCTCAACAACTCTGCTAGCCTGCCTCTCCTCTTCCTCAACAATCTCTGCTAGCCTGCCCTCTCCTCTTCCTCAACAATCTCTTCTAGCCTGCCCTATCCTCTTCCTCAACAATCTCTGCTAGCCTGCCCTCTCCTCTTCCTCAACAATCTCTGCTAGCCTGCCCTCTCCTCTTCCTCAACAATCTCTGCTAGCCTGCCCTCTCCTCTTCCTCAACAATCTCTTCTAGCCTGCCCTATCCTCTTCCTCAACAATCTCTTCTAGCCTGCCCTCTCCTCTTCCTCAACAATCTCTGCTAGCCTGCCCTCTCCTCTTCCTCAACAATCTCTGCTAGCCTGCCCTCTCCTCTTCCTCAACAATCTCTGCTAGCCTGCCCTCTCCTCTTCCTCAACAATCTCTGCTAGCCTGCCCTCTCCTCTTCCTCAACAATCTCTGCTAGCCTCCTGTCCGGCGTGTAAAAATTTTTATTTCAGGAAATGTTCTTTCTTACTATCCTCTGCATATCAATACTGTTACCGATATGCGTTGATGCTCAACCGAGGTAAAACACAACTTTTCTGGTATTTTAGTGGAATGCAATCGTCAAGAACATCAAATTTTCTAAAAAGATGTTTTGCACATAATCGGATGTTTCGGAATAAATCAGCAATTTTAATAAAGTTCGTAGTCGACGGTATTCAAAAAAATTGCATAACCTTGCTTATTTCAGCTTCCGCGTCATGACTTTCAACATCTGGAACTGCGGCGGGAATGTGAACGATGGGGTGGCGAAGATCGCAAAGCATATTCTGCTGGTTAACCCAGACATTGTGGCAATGCAGGTGAGCTGATTTCAGAGAGGCAACTTTATAACGGCAGCTTCCTTAATAATCGCTGCTAGCCTGTTAGTTTTCTGCTCGTGACCAGTATATTGCTCTCGTCAAAGATCTCTGCTAGACTGCCTTACGCTGGGGCGCCGTATTCATCATCAAATGGCTATGCTAACAGGCCCCAATCCCGGTTCTGGCATATTTTCATTAAATTTATTTTATTGAGCAGGAATCCGTTTTAAAAATTAGAAAAAAGAGGTTTTTCGGCAAAAATGATCGTTTTTGACCAAAATTACGACTATTGAGAAATTTTTGAAGCGTTTTT
Source organism: Mesorhabditis spiculigera (assembly GCA_958295435.1). Classification (NCBI taxonomy): domain Eukaryota; kingdom Metazoa; phylum Nematoda; class Chromadorea; order Rhabditida; family Rhabditidae; genus Mesorhabditis; species Mesorhabditis spiculigera. The sequence continues at coordinate 1,698,862 of CATQJA010002648.1, forward strand.
CTAAGCGAAAAACCGTTTTTTTAAGAAAAACATGTTTAAAATACTTCCGATTAAGTTACTAGGCATTTGAAGACCCGATATTGTTTACCCAAAATTTTGTGTCCCCCGATAATGCGAAAGAAACGACACTTGCACACAAATGCGTCTCCTTCAGTCTCTCTCTCTCTCTCTCTCTCTCTCTCTCTCTCTCTCTCTCTGTTTCTCTGTCTCTCTCTCTCTCTAGCTTTCTCCAGCTCTGATTTTCCCTAAAGGTCTCTGCAGAACTGTCTTTTCCTCGCGAAATGCTGCTAGCCCTCTCCCTATTCCTCAAAGCTCTCTGCTAGACCCCCGTTCTGTTCCGAAAGAATCCCTGCTAGCCTGCCCTTAAACCTACTAATCCCTTTAGGAGGTCGAGTACGAGAAATGCGCCGAGAACATCACCCAATATCTGCCCTCCAGCTGGCATTTCGTGCACCCCGACCGCGATTATCCGGATGTCATGATCCTCACAAAGCATAAGGTGGGTCTGCATTCCCCAAATAATCTCTGCTAGACTGCTTGGGAGGCTGTGGAGTGCAAAATCTCCTCAAATTGTCTCTGCTAGCCGGCATGGATTCCTAAAAAGTAAAATTTAGATTGTTGAAGTCGTTTCACACAAAGATGACGCGTACATCTACGCGAAAGTCGAGCTCCCCGGCGAGAAGCACGTCAACTTCTGGTCGGTGCACGCGGAGGCAAGGTCGGTGGCAGGCTAGCAGAGATTCTTGCGGAAATTTGAGCCGGGCAGGCTAGCAGAGGCAAGCTAAGAAGGGAGTTGAGTTAGTAGTTTGAGCCAGGAGCTAGGAGCTGAGAGCTGGGAATTTGCGCTCGGAACCAGGAACTGTGAGCTAGGAGCAAGGAGCTTGAGCTAGGTGTAAGGAGCTAGGAGCTTGGAGTTTGAGTACGAGCTAGGCGCTAGGAGTCGAGAGTTAGGAATTTGAGTCGTGAGCTTGAGCTCGGAGTTGGGCCTAAGAGCTTTATCTAAAAGCTAGGAGCTTGAGCTAAAAGCTAGGGGTTGAATTATGAGCTTGGAACTGGGAGCTAGGAGTTCGGGCTCGGAGCTTTAGCTAGAAGTTGAGCGCTATGAGCTTGAGCCATCGCTAGGCACGCAGGGGAGCTAGGAGCACTAGCTCGGAGTCAGGAGCTAGGAGTTTGAGCTAGGAGCCGGGAGCTAGGAGCTAGGAGCTTGAGCCAGGAGGTTCGGCTAGAAGTTTGGACTAGGTAGGTGACCTAAGCAAGCAGGCTAGCAGAGATCATCAAGGACAAACTTATCCAGCCAGGTCATTTTATCCAATTTCGAGGCTGTGCAAGCTAGCAGAGTTTCAGATTTTTCCGCAAGGGCATGCTAGCAGGAAAAATTTTCGGAATTTAGAGCCTACGGCCCCTACCTCGCCTACAACAAGCTGGTCACCAACATCTCGCAGATTCTCAGCGCCGAACATGCCGGGAAGGAAGGTGAGAGAGAGAGAGCGAGAGAGAGAGAGAGAGAGAGAGAGAGAGAGAGAGAGAGAGAGGTGCAAATAACTATTTCTCCAGGCCGTGCCGAAGAACTTGGTGGCCTCTTGGCCAGCCCAGAGATGGCAGCAGCCCTGAAAATCGTCGCTCAAGTCCCGATCGTCGTCGCTGGAGACTTCAACGTCCCTAGCCATCAAGACTGGGGCGAGGACACAAAGTAATCAGACTTTCCGGTTCCTTTAAAAACTACATATTATTTATTTATTTTAAATTAATTAAATTAATTATTATTTATTTGACTCTGTAAATGTATGTCTTAATTAGCTTAACTTTTGCAGGTCGATCCACGGGGGCTGGGCAGTGCCATGGCCAGCCACCAAGGAGTTGACCGATCAGGGATTTGTGGACAGCTACCGGGCGCTTTTTCCGGATCCGGTCAAAGATCCGGGTGAGTGAAAGAAGGCAGGCTAGCAGAGATTGTTGAGGAAGACGAGAGGACAGGCTAGCAGAGATTGTTTAGGAAGAGGAGAGGGCAGGCTAGCAGAGATTGTTGAGGACGAGGAGAGGGCAGGCTAGCAGAGATTGTTGAGGAAGAGGAGAGGGCAGGCTAGCAGAGATTGTTGAGGAAGAGGAGAGGACAGGCTAGCAGAGATTGTTGAGGAAGAGGAGAGGGCAGGCTAGCAGAGATTGTTGAGGAAGAGGAGAGGGCAGGCTAGCAGAGATTGTTGAGGACGAGGAGAGGGCAGGCTAGCAGAGATTGTTGAGGAAGAGGAGAGGGCAGGCTAGCAGAGATTGTTGAGGACGAGGAGAGGGCAGGCTAGCAGAGATTATTTGTTTCAGCCCGAACCTGGTCCACCTGCAATAAGATGAATAGCGAATATCATTACGCCTTCGAGGAGGCACAAGACCGAATTGACTTCATCTTCTATCAGGGTCGCGTGAAGCCCTCCAGGTAGCTGGCACAGTCCCTTTAAAAAAATTTTCGTTCGTTTTAGGACCCAAATGTACGGCGGAAGCGTCCCGATCAAGCCGATTCCATTCCATGCCGAGAATGACTACCCCTCAGACCATTTTGCTGTTTTTACCGACTTTGCGATTCTTTAGGGGGGCTATTTTCAGCAAGCGTCGCTTTTTGCGGTATCCTTATTTATATGTATTTAAAGTTGTACGATAAATTTGCGTTTTTAGAAGTTCCGGAACTACCGGTCCATTTTACGGGCATTTCAAGGGCCCGGAATGAGATTGTAAATACCGAGGGACAGGCAGTAACCTTCTGAAAACACTTTCGCTTATCTGGAATTCTGGCCCTCGGAATTTGGGATTCTGGAATCACGTGCTGTGAGAGAGAAAAAGAGAGGGAGAGAGAGAGAGCGTGAGAGAGAGAGAGAGTGAGAAGGTGAGTCAGAGATTTGCAGAGCCTGACCACCTATCAAAGATTTGGGCAAACCGAATATCGGAACGCGGTAAACACTTCGCCGGCTTATTTGGATTGTCAGAGGTGTTTTTGGCGTTTTTGCAAGGAGCCAAGCCGAATCAGAATACCATAAGTTACATAACAAAAAACTGTAGGTTTACGTAATTACGATATGCGCGAAAAATTGCTTGAAATTCTACCGCTTCCCGATATCTTGGTTACCCGGGTTTTTTTAGCCATTTAATCTAAGTGTCCAGACACATGAACTATTTTTTTAATTGGAGAATCTTTAACGGTCAAAACACAAGCGCTTTCCACACGATTGCCCAATCCGATTTGCCACACACGCGCTACAGAACTAAAAACGAGCGCTATCAAGCGCCAAAATTCACAAAAATTCGCGATGCGAAGACATTTCGTTGTCGGAAGATAAGCATCACGCCCCGCGAAAGCGCCGGGCGAGGGCCCCGGTTCCGAATTGATTAGTGACGGAACATTTTGGTCTGTTCTATTTCGCGGGGGGGAGCTGTGCGGGGGGGATTTTCTTCGTTTTGTTATATGTCTTTTATATGATTCTATTTTGAGTTGTAATTAAAACTCTTAGTATAATCTTTGACACTCTATCGAATGGCATTAAAGGAATTTTTGAAAGATAACGAAAAGGTCGAAAAGGAGCTTTCGACTCCACGATCCCATGTGGAAACACCGTATAAAACTTGTTTTTGCTATAACTTTTTTATATTACAATATTTTTAGCTAAAACAAAAACTCTTAGTATATTTTTTTGATGCTCTATCGAATGGAGTTGCAAAAATCCCGAGAAAATAGCGAAAAGATGGACGTTTCCGCGAAGCATATCCCCCCCCCCCGCGAAATAGAACAGAACCAACATTTTAATCCGAATACTTTGCAGCTGAATTTCTTGCCAGAAAGGCAATAACGATTGGACGACAACTGCGACACCGGCCTCCAATGGTACGACATTTTTAAGGGAAAAATAATCTAGATTTGTTTTTTTTTTAATTGTCTAGCGACTGGCATAAAGAAATTAATAAATTCCGTAAAAAACCTAAGAAGCTGTATAGAACCTGCGTAGTCTGGCAGGCGGTTAAATCGCACAAAAGGTATCGGCTAACAGAAATAACGTATCATAAAAATCTTTTTTTTCGTTTTTGAACTTCCACCGTTTTCCTCTCATTTATCTAACCCGTGTGGTGAACGGAAATATGCGGCTAAATAGACAAAAATTGCGAAAATGTTTTAGGACAATTTAGTGGCAAAAAAATGTTTAGTTAATCCCACGTTTAGTGGCAAAAATGGCCACGCCGGCCGCGTGTCCGAACCGGAAGCCTGAACCTGCCCTCACCGCCGTTCGAGGATGACGAGGAATCGGCCAGCAAGGTTCGCGGTCTGTCGATACGTCAATGCGAGGAGGGAGAAACCGAGAGCTCGGCTTACGACACTATAGTAAGTTCTTATAATGATTATAATAATAATACTAATTTATTTTTCTCTTTATTATATTTTAAGATTAGAATAATTAAAACCTTAAAGCTCTAAAGGGACTTATAAACCTTAAACTTTAACAATAATTAATAAAAGAAAAGCTAAGGAAGTAATAAAAGCTCGTAAATTACATATGAAACTAAGATTGATATATATATTTCAGATTGACGGCGTGCGCGTACCCCATGGATCCTGTGTAAGTCTAATAAAACATCTTTCGAATTTAATAAATTCAGAAATACATGAATAGTATATGGACGCGACATCGAATTGCTTTTAAGGTATCCCACATTTTCCGTATCTAATTACAAATATTTTCAGAGACTCTTACTTATTCCCACAATTCTATGTGTGCCTGCCCCACACGTGTACAACTTTTGGTGGTATTTGGTGCAGCAGCCTGAAGAAAAGTATGTTTACTTCTTCCTGTCCCGCCGTACGCGTGAAAATGCAGACAGAAAAGTTTTTAAAAACCCTTTGCAGCGAGGATATCGACATCAAGCAGTCCTTCGTCATTATCGACGCCTGCCGGTCGATAATCGCGCTCCTCCTGGGCGCCCTGATGACAATTGGCGTCTATAAAAAATACCCAACTCCGCTTCTCTGCTATTCGTCATATTTGGTAAGCGAACAGGTTCTTTTGTTTTATCGGGGGGGTGGGGAGGGGGACAAAAAATCATTGTTAGCTTCCATTTTTCCAAATATAAACAGCGGAAGCGTTTCTAGAGTGCTTTTTTGCTATTGCCGAATGTAAAAACTTTATAAAATGCATTTAAAAACACAAAAACAATCTAAATTTTTTGACCAAAAATCTGGCGTTTTGGAAATTATCTATTTTAAATAAGGTTTATCTTCTTAACTACAAAAACTTGTTCCACCTCCCCGCCCCGATAATGCGAAAGCGCCAGCAAGCCTTTCACAATGATGTGCCCCCATCAGGAATTTAATACTTTGCCCTTTCCGTTCTTCCCGAGGCGCAATTGCAGTTTTAAGCCGCTTACAATAAAAAGGGACGGGAGACTAAGCTAGAAACAAACTATTTTCAGATATTCTTCTGCCTAGTCTTCCTAATCGACACGGTCACCGGATTCTCCAACAAAGGCTTCTGGCTCGCCCTCGGCAGCATGCTGATCTATTTCAGCTATGGTAGCGTGATGCTCTATGTGACTGACCGGTTAATGAAATGCAAAATATGCTTCTAAACCTATGTTTGCTGTTTTTTTTTGTATGCTGTTAACTTCAATACCTCGGCCGCATATTCCACCCATGAATCTCCAGAAACCAAAACCAAAACTGCCTCATATAAAAACTGTACATATTTTATGGCAATAAAACTTTATGATCGCTTTGGCCGCGGACCGGACAACAACGCAACTCACAAACGGCAATGTAACAAGAGGCATATTGGGGCAAAAATGATTGAACGTTTAAAGCGAAGAAGCAAGCAAAACAAATTTTAAAAATGGACCGGCACCGCGCTTATTTACCGGCCGGCATCGGCATGTTCTGCATTTGCTCGCTGACTTTTGCCCGGAACGCGTCGGTGATGGCGGCGAGCGAGGCGCGCTTCTCGAGCAGGATTTTCTCGATTTTCTCCGTCTAAAAAAGAATTTGCCGTGATAGAAACCACTCACATTTTCTGTGATGTTCTTCAATTTTCGCCGGAAGAATTCTTCGGCTTTCTCGACGGGAATTTCGGCGAAGAACCCTAAACAACAATAAATGCCTCGAACGATGCAATTACCTGTTCCTAATTCAACGAGGGTAGTCTTCGGGTCAACAAGTTCGGCTCGTATATAGGTCTAAACACAAATAAATAAAAAGTTAAAAGTGTTACCGATTCCGTGAGCGGGACCATCGAGATGTCGCCAGGCTGCTTCTTCGCTAGGCCCTCCACTGTTTCTATGCTTTGGTTCACCTGAAGAAGAATTTCCGCAAAGACAGCGAGCTTTACCTTATCCGCAAATCCCTTCAGCGACTCGAGCGAAGTGGCGAAAAAGGCAATGTCACCCTCAAGCGCCTTTTGGAAGTTATTGAGTTGCTCGATGGAGAGCTGGCTGATCGGGATCGATTGTTGTTCGGCCATCTAAAGATGATCATTGCATTTCTATAAAGTAATAAAGAATTTATATAAGAAAACATAAAATTAGAAAGACCGTTTTTATTTTTCTGACTATCCATTACCAAAGCTAAATTCGAGAATTCGGACCAAAATGTGGTTACCGCACGTTGTCCACGCGTTCATAGTATCGCTGCGTTGCTCCATCACATTACAAAAATTGTGGAAATCTTGCAAAACTTTTCGTCAAAACGCTGAATAAATAGAATTTTGGTTGGATTTTTACTAGAGAAAACTTTTCACAACGCGACGACAGACATTACTATCAGTTCTACGGGTGACCAAGAGGCTCATGGCGATCGTAAGCTTCAAATTTAGAAAAGTATTTTTTTTGTAGGAATCCCGTGTTCCGTACGAATTGGTGGACATTGGGGCCAACCTGGGCCATCCCTCCTACAAGAATGATTTCGAGGAGGTGATCAAGCGAGCGAAAGAAGCGGGTTCGTCTTTAAGCCGAATTCCACTTCCAACCTGAAGAACCTTTTGAAGTATTTGACATTTAGGCATCAAAAAACTGATGCTCACCGGCACCTCGGAGGAAATCAGTCAATCGGTGTGCAAGCTGGCCGAACGGGAGCCCGGGTTTTTATACTTTACGGCCGGTAGGTTTTTTAGGATAACCACGAAAAAATATTCTCTAGGCGTCCACCCTCACGATGCCAAAGATTTCAAAGAAGACACTCTGGATACATTGAGAACGCTGTGGGCGCACCCGCAATGCGTGGCCGTTGGTGAATGCGGTTTGTCGGTTTAAAAAATCAAAAATTGTTTTTAGGTCTGGACTACAATCGTGATTTCTCGCCTCGACCTGTGCAAAGAGAGGTTGGAAATGCTGTGCTGAAAAACCAAGATTTTTAGGTCTTTCAAAAGCAAGTTGAAATGGCCGTCAAATTGAAAAAGCCGTTGTTCATTCACGAGAGGGAGGCAGCCGAGGATACGGTAAACGGCCGGAACGATTTATAATTTTCGGTTCTAGATATCAATCCTCACGTCATTTGGAGATCAACTACCCGCAGCGGTTATTCATTGCTTTACCGGAACCGTCAAGGAGGCCGAGCGGTTTATCGAGCTTGGGTTTTATATAGGATTGACAGGTATTCCTTAAAATCTCAAAAATTATTTTCGTTTTTGAAGGATTTTTGTGGAAAGACCGACTGCCGAACGGTGTGAAAGTCGCCCTGAAGACGGGCGCTATCCCCCTAAATCGGTTGGTGCTCGAAACCGACGCTCCATTCATGTTCCCGAAAGTCAACGACAAGAAGATACCGAAGGAAATCAGGGACAAGTTGACCGAGCCGGCGCTGCAATTGCATAAGGTATCAGACTTACTGTAAAGTGTTTTTACTCAAGTTGGAGTTTCGATTCGGGACCAAGTGCATCTTGTGCAGAATTTTTTGCTGATACCGAATCCGTTTTCCAAATTTGCTGCGGACTTTTATTTAAAAAGTCATTTTTGGTGCAAATTAAGCTTGAAAAAGCCAAAAATTCGGATCCTGGCCCACTATTCCCTCCTTGGTTCTGGATCTCCCGGGGGCCCTGAAGTACTCTGTCACAGCTCCCCTCCCGGTTGGCACCATGGTGCATTGGTAAAGTACTCGCTTGCCAAGCGCAGGTCGGCGGTTCGGATCCCCGCCCTGCACCTTTCTTTTGCTTTTTGCATAAAAAAATTTAATTTTTTATAAAAAGCTTGTTTTGACTTTTAAGATGCTTGTCTAGCCAATCTCTAGCCAATTTTGAAGTTGAAATTGATCAGGAAAATCGAAAACGATAACGGTTCCTTGATTTTGGGGAAAAACACTACCATAACTGCTGTATAGCTTTCAAAATAAAAGTCCGCAGCAAATTTGGAAAGCGGATTCGGAATCAGCGAAAAATTCTGCACAAGATGCACTTGGTCCCGAATCGAAACTCCAACTTGAGTAAAAACACTTTACAGTTAGCAACGGGTTCTTTCGCATTATCGGGGGGTTGTGTAAGCCTAGAAATGCCTAGTAACTTAATTGAAAGTTTTTTAATCATGTTTTTAGTAAACTAAATATATTTCAAGTAGATAAACTATAAAAAAGTTTTCAAAAAGTCGTCGTTTAAATTCTTCAGGTTTTTACGTGTAGGAATAGTAAAAAAAACAATTTAGAAACACCCGCTATTTATATTTAAAAAATTCGATTTGAAAATCGCTTTAGTTCTCATCCTTCGACCGAAATGAGCCCAGCACGCTGGCGTCAATTTGCGAATTGATAGCCGGGTTTATGGACGTGGATCCGGTGGAGGTAATTCATGGGTTTTTGCAATTTCCTGGTTTTTAGGTGGCCCGCGTAACAACAGAGAACGCGAAACGGATTTATGGACTCGAATAGCTTGGACTTTTCTTTCACTGATCACCTTTTTTGGTTCCCAAGCGATTATTCCGATTTCCGAATGTTTGCGTAGCATTGGTCCCATTTGTTATTATCAATTTCAATATCGCTGCCCTTGTTCTGTGATATGATAGGTAAGCATGTATAAATTTTTCAAATTGATAACGATTATCGGAAGCAGACAGGCTAGGAGTACCTCGTATTTTACGGCGCGTGCACTTTCGGGTCAAAGGGCCAGCGGAGGTGTTTCGAATGTTCCCGCCCGCCGAACGGACGTGGGGAATCCATTTTGCCCCGGGCACTGATAGCATTTCCAGAAAATC